>OY747717.1:33805000-34287500 GCA_963556495.2 Valencia hispanica
CTGTGATTTATCTGTGCCCTGCTCCTCCTGTGTGTGTGTGTTTTTGAACTCCTGGCAAGATGGCAAAGAGCAGTAGCACAGGTTCGTGGAAGTAGGCTACGGACATGATTTTAGTTCGTCAACGAAAAGGAAAATAATATAACGGTAAAATGCACACTGCATTGGGGAGACGTTTCTGTCGACTGCAAAAAATTCCACTTCAAATTTAAAACATCTTGTATCCAAACACCACTCTTTCAGGCTACCCGGGCTGGATAAGTGTTTTTGATTCATATGTTCTGTGATCAAAAAAATAATTGATAAAACGCCATGTGAAATAGCCTATTGCTGGCTGTCTTTCCTGTTATCCTGCAGAGTTAATTGAGTTCTTCTCGGTGCATTTAAAGGAAAACTGTGTATCAATTAAGTTGCAGCATGTGCGAGGCGCTGCAAACTGGCTTTTAATTATTGGCAACGCATAAGTACTCTAACGCGTTACTTTTATGAACGCTGTCACGTAACTGATTACTTTTAATTGATGGTAACGCTGTTACCTAATTAACTACTTTCCAAAGTAACTATACCCAACACTCCCTCAGAGTTCACCTGGACAACATACTGGACACAGTGAAGCCGTCTACAAGAAGGGACAGAGCAGACTGTACTTCTTGAGGAAGCTTAGGTCCTTCAAGGTTTGCAGCAATACGCTGCATTTCTTCTTCAAGTACACCGTGGAGACTGGAGAGCGTAATCTATTCAGCCATCATTTGTCGAGGTAGTAGCATCAGAGCCAGAGACTTAAAAAGGCTAAACAACCTGGTAAAGAAGGCTGGTTCTGTTCTGGGGACGACTGTGGAACCACTGAAGATGATGATGCAAAGAAAGATTCTTCATAAAATCAAGAAAATTATGTCAACCCTGAGCATCCTATTTGTGAGACCATCCTAAAACAACAGAGTGTCTTCAGTCAGAGGTTTCTTCCATTTCACTGTAACACAGACTGCTACTGGAGAACCTTCCTGTCCACAGCCATCAGCCATTAGTATGAGCTACAACACCACTTAGTTTCCCTCTGGGATCAATAAAGTATTTTGGAATTTAAATTGAACGAGGACACCAGAGGCAACTTCAACCTGGGAGGTACAGAAAAGACCAACAGTGAACAGGAGCAAGAACTATTCAGAGTACTACTACACAGAGGTTTAACAAGACCAAGAGAGGTTGACCACCAGGCAAAGACAGGTCTGCCAACTCCTCCTTATATCCCCTAAAGCTAGACGAGATAATTGCAGCCAGGTCTGTAGCAGCATAGCCACGCCCTCCAGCAGAGATCCTCTAATCAGGAAATAATCTCACACAGCCACACAAAAACACACCTAGATCCTGACAGAGCAGAAAACCCTCAAGATTTTCAAATGCAGGTGTAGAGGAGCTAAAGAGATATTCTTGCTTTACTTTTTAGATTTTTTGTTTTGCAAAAACTTTGAAAACCATTTTCTTTTCACACAGTTATGCACTGTGTTGTGTTGGTCTATCACATAAAAAAAAAACAATAAAACAAAATTGGAAAAGGTTATATAGAGAATCATAACTGGTAAAACAGGCTAGAGGGGAAAAAACAAACAGCATTATAGTTCATTAGTCTGAACCCTAACACATGGCTGCTACTGAAAGCCTGAGACAACCTACTTTTAAATGGAAGTGGGGCACAGATCAATCACGTTTAGCCAAACTGTGTCACAAAGACTGATTTTAACAGATTGGCCCACACCAAATCTGCACATTGCTCCAATTTACTGCAGGACAGATTCAATAAAATCAGCAGAAAATGTATTGATTTGGCAAAACATTGAGTGGTTTGCTAAACAGGCTCCTGTTGCAAAAGAGAAACGATAAACTGAACTTTAAACTTTGGAACAGAGAAGAGAACTTGCTGCACCTCTAACCTTATTCCCCGGAACTGAAGCTTCTTCAGTAATACACTTAATATTTTTTATTCATTTAATCTGAAGAGAACCTTTTTAAACACAAATTTATTTATAATAATGTCATCTAGAGTGGTAAATCCTTCCTCTTAAAGCACCTAAATTTATGTGACAGGGATCTTAATAGTTGGAAACAATTTCACCAAGCTGCACACTGATCAAATTTTTTTTTTACCCCTACTGTAGATCTCAGCACTACAGAGCTTTTAAATACTTTAAACTCTCTTTTTTTTAAAAATCATGAATAAGAAATACTACTTTCCCCATGCTGGTGTGTAAAAATCCTCTTCTACGTCTAAGCCATCTGGAAGATGTTGTACACAGAGTAAACACCGCCATCTGCTGGAAAAGAGGCAGATTGTGCAGGAATGACAAGAGCTCATGGGCACGTATCAAACCCACATTTTTATTTGTTTACAGAACACCCGATGCTACTTTTTTTCCCCCAACCAAAACAGCTAATCCAAATTTAAATATGAACAGCAAGCACGTTTGGTAAGTGGCTTTACAATAAACAATTAATTTATGCTTATTAAAATGAATATTTTCGGCTCATTTTATTGAAAATTTTATTCAACATACAATGTCACTGGGATATAACAGGGAGTGTAAAATGTCACAGATTTAGTCGATCCCTGTCCAAGGGGTTATACTCTTATGCAGTTGTGTGTTCCTCAAAAAACACATTTTTGTTCACTTACAAGACTCTTAAAAAGACAACAGATCAACAACTACTTTGTTTGGGAGCAAATCACGTGACAGCACAACATTAGGAGACCTCGAAAAAGCTGATGTGATTTTACCATGTTGTAAAACTCAGAACTGGATTCCAGTAAGTTACGCTGTGCTGGTTTTGTGAGTGTTTTAGAAAGCAATTCTAAAGCCAGGGGGTGCTCATCAGAGACGGTAAGGTGCAGGAGTAGAAGGGCATGGAGTGGATGTTTCAGAAGTTTATGATTGCTTTTTTCGGCTCTCAAAGTTTTTGAAGTTGGCTGGCCTAATCTTCATTTCTGCAAATTCGATCGAGTGTTCGTGGCCCTTCCAATGGAACCAGTTTATCCCCTGTGGGGAAAAAAGGAAAATAAATAAAAAATTTAAACAAAACTGCAACCACTTAACCTCACTGTTTTGCATTAAATCAGAAAAAATGTGTCCCTTTCAGGTCTGTTGAGGATTACCTGATCTCCAAAAGTCAGAATAATGAGAGATAATTTTTTTAGACGAGTTATATTTCTTTCTTTATATTCAGAAACGTACATAGAGTAATATTACTCTGTCTTTAAACAATTTGAGAAAACCCAAACAATTTGTTTTGTGAGCTCCTGATAAGTTCATTCATAAAACTAAATGTAAATGGAGGCACACATGTGGATGCATTTTCAGGCACTCTGAAACACTCTGCTTCCTTTTGTGACATCATGGACTGTAAGTCTGGTTCTTCCTTGCTCATAATTTCCAGATGCTTGGAGGTGTCACAAACACATGAAACTATATGAAACTGTAAACAGCGCAGGAATATTTAGCCATCATCGTTCCGAATGGAGATGGTTTCTGTGTCTAAGAAATGAAAGTTTTTTTATGCAAAACAGCCAATGATCTTGTGAAGATACTGGCAGAACCTGGGAAGAAATCTATGGTGAATTAAGCCCTGTAATGAAAGGCCAGTCACCATCCCAACTGTGAATTACGGGGGTGGCAGCATCTTGTTGTAATGAAGCTTACAATCCTAACTCGGTTCTAAAAACCAACAATCTGTTGTCAGAAGCTTGATGTAATTTTGGCCCATTCCTGTTGACCTCTGAGGATGGGTTGATCAAAGTCATATGGTTTTAAAAGTATTTCTGCCAAATGCTGAAAAACTATACCTAACAGATTTTAAAGAAAGTAAAAAAAAAACTAAAAAAACACTTTTCCTAATATTTATTGCAGCATTTAGCAATACTAATTCACCTAAAACGAGAGGTGAATAAGCCTCAGCTGTATTATCAGAAAGAACCCAAACACCTCTCATCCACTGTTAAAAACAATCATTTTCTAACTTCATAGTTCATTACCTTAATGTTTTCTTAGGTAAGCCCAGGCTGTCAAAAGGTAAAAAAAAAAAAAATCTAAATAATACATACCTTACTGTGACTGCTGTCACCATATTTTCCCATGAGGTTTACACGGTGGCAGTTTTTATACCAGAAGGCACCTTTGTAGGACAATGCACAGTTGGTCACAGCGATATCGTTGTCATTATCATAGGTAGAGAAGGGCCGGCCCTGATGGTAGGACATGGAGTCCCCTGGTAACACATCAAACAAAAGTGGTTAATAACTGGTTTCACACATTCAGCTCCAAAAGTGTGAAGTGACATTACTGGAAATATTTAACTTTTCCTACCGAAGCTTGAATGGTGAGCTAAGTCATGGTATTAGCGCCCTTATTTGTACACTTCTTTTTTGCTTAATATCTGTGTGTAAGCACTTGATTCACAAGGTAAACGGCACTAATGATATGTTGGTGCTAACATGCCCGTCTCCTTTCTGCGTCTGATTGCTGCTTCCATCCATCTGTTGTGCCATTGTGTTCCATTTGTCTGGGATCGGTTGGGTTTAGGGGAAATGTCAAGGTAACAGGGAGGTACTGTATAACATGGATGTAGCAGGTCCACGAGAGAGATCCAGAATCCCCCGCCACTGGATGATGGATCAGCTTATTATTAGGGTGGAGCCCAGCTACCCTATGGAGGAAGTTCATTTAAGTAGCTTTTACCCAAAATCGAGCTTTTTTTTTTAACCTTGACAGGAGCAGTACCCACATTAATCCAGACGAGGCCCTAAATCTATCTTTTCATCTTTCACTCCACCCTACCTTCACTCGTAAATAAGACATCTAGATATTTCAGGCAGAGACTGACCCCTGCTTTCCACCGGACGCCTAAGCTGCACCTAACATCATAGATGCCTTTTACTCGGGAATTCAGCACCCACCGGGTGCATTTTAGATGCAAATTACTCGCGAAAGCGTTACACCAAGCTGGTCCCGGGATAGATGCAGGGGGGAATGTAATTCTAAGTTAGTAACCAGCATAAACTCACCATCCAGGTGAGTCCTGGTGTCACAGGTAGTCATGTTTAATTTTGAAATTTCCTTCTTTTTTATATTGCTCATGTGCTTGATTTCCTGTCTGGCCCGACCTAAACTGCTGAGATTGATGCGTTTTAGAAGTGTAGCTCGTAAAAAAAAAATTGCCCTGCCATGTAAATTTAGGAGATGGCCGCGACACAACGCTTCTGACACGCGACCGATTCGTGCTGCTTCGCGCCCGGTGAAAACAGTCCCATTGACTATAACGGTGGCTATCAGCAGCGCATTACGCTTCGCATCCGGTTTAAAGCAGGGGTGACCCCTGACTTGGAGGGAGCACCTTTTTCTGGTTAAGAACCATGGCTTGAGATAGAAGCTGAATTTCATCCTGGCTGCCCTTTGCTGCAAAATTCTCTTGTGCTCACTTAAGGTCCTTGTGTATGGATACAAATAGAACTACAAAATCTGCAAAAAGCAAAGTTTAGGCCGTAAGGTTCCCAAACCAGACACCTCATCTTAACATATGATGACCATTGACAACTTGCAGCCCTGGGGGAGTCCAACCCACATTGGGAACTAGCTCGACTTTGTGCTGAGTATCCAGACACAGCTCTTGGTTTGAGTATAAAAAGACTGGATAGACCCATCCCTGGAACCCCATACTGATACAGGCCTTGGGAAATACAGCTGTTAACTTTCTTCAGATCCACAAAACGCATGATTTGAACCAGATAATCAGACTTCCATGCCCCTCCTCAGCAAACATCTGATCCACGGCCAAGACGAAAACCCCACCGCTCCTTCTGGACATTTACATGTTACTTCTCAAAACACCAATGTCAGGAAGGTAGTACTTTTAAAACTTGCAATACAGCTCAAAGTAGTGGTGAATTTTAAAGATTGATTATGCGCTCTCAGGATCCTCTGCCTTTCTCAATCATCAAAGAAAATGTGAAAGGCTGAAATATCCTTCAAGCTCTTTAGAAGAAGCCATAGGCAATTTAAATTCCCAGTGCTGTTGGCTAAAGTGAGCTTTAGGAATAGGATTTGTTCTGACTTCAAACCATTAGATTTCTCCTGGAGGTTAAAGAAGTTTTATTTAAAAGTTTTCCCAATAGCTTGTCCAGTCAACATTTGAGGAATTACAATTTGAACTTAAGCAAAAACTAAACAGCTAAAAAAGTCTCCATAATCAAGCCTAATCCTTTGCAAGATTCCCAGTGCTTGTCTTTATTATATTGTATTGTATTGTATTGTATTGTATTGTATTGTATTGTATTATATTTGATGAAGCAGTCAACCTTCAATGCTTAGTTTGCTCCTAGCCAACCTCTGAATAGTACAAAGACTGAGTGAAAAATGAACCTATCTGCAAAACTCTCCATGAAGGTATACTTTATTGTTCTTACACAACACAGCAGATAGAACATTTTGCCTTGTATGGCTGGTCGTGTGCTGGTGGCCCAAAGTTCTACAATTCACGAGTTGTTGTTAAGGAGCTACACACAATAAATCCGAGGGCTGCAGCTTTGAACACCCCTGCTGTTAATCAAAGCATATTATGGAATTAGAACGGCCCAGTCAAAGCCCAGATCAAAATCCAATAGAGAACCTGAGACAAAGTCTTACCATTTATGTTTGTCCGAGTATTGATTATATACAAATGTAGCCCATGCTTTTCAGGTTTCTTTACTTTGAAAAAAAAAAAAACATCAGTCATTTTCCATAAATTTCAAAGCTATGCACTCCTGTTTTTGCATTTCATAAAATCCCAGTAAAATACATAGACGATTGTAGGTGTACTGTAACAAAATGTGGAAAAGGCAATCCAGTGTAAATAGTGAGGATTTAAACTTCATATCAACTTTGGACTATTGCATACCTGCTGTTCCACTATAGGCTCCTAAGTAGACTTTGTACCGCGTTCTCGGCTCTGCAAGTGTGAACTTGTCATACTGCGCGTAGGCTGATTCTCCGTTATCTTTCAAGTCCACCCTCAGCTCGTAATGTCCCAAAGATGTGATTTTATAAAGGTTGGAGAGACCTACAGGCCACGTTTAAAGAGCGTGTGTCAGAAAGGGTTTGAGGGAGGGAGAGAATGAATGATGCCAGAAGAATAGTTCTCTTACCCAGCCAGAACTCATCATTCATGTTCCCAAAGCCAGCTGTGTAGTTCTTCCAGTTCCTGAAGAATTCCAGCTTTCCGTTCTGGCGCCTGAGGAAAACCTAAGGAGTACTGGCTTTAATGAGTGTCACAACAACAGCTAAGGTCTCTGTGGGTCTGTCTATCATATATCATCAGAAAAACAGGTGGTGCATAGCAGCTAGCCTATTCTGTGTGATCTGTGGTGTGAAACGGCTTCCTCACCGTCCATCCTCCGCCATCTGTGCTCATGTCACAGTAAACCTGAATGGGCTGGCTTTCCTCTCCTCCTATATAGATGGTGTACAAGCCAGAGGTGGTCTCCCCATTCAACAGAATCTGAGCACAGTCCTGGGGTCGAGCGTACAACTGTCCATCTGGATCAGCACATGTTTGAAAGACATCAAGGATACGAGTGCTTTATCTTCACTGTTATTAGCTAAAGGAATCCATCTCACAATATTCAGGGTCATGAGTGGGAATGGCTTTAGGAAAGAAAGCAAAGTAGGGTTTAAAAAACAAGAGTTTTTTTTTTTCCACTTGAGCAGTTTGGGGAAAAGGAAAAATAGGCATAGGTAATCTGCTTTTGCTGGAAATAGCATTAAAAACTCATCTAGAATGTTGTGTAACCAGTAATCAGAGCCTCCAGTGCTGACAAAATCACATAAATAGGTGACTTTTAGTGACAAATACGGAGAGGTATTTTTACCCTTACTGGTGGAAAAGGTGGTGGTTATGTAGCGACTCTTCTGTGCTCCAGAGATGGCCTGGAGGCGGACTTGGTACTCTGTAGAGCCAGAAAGCTGAGACATGCTATAAGAGGACGCTGTCGGGCTTAGCATTACCTCCTGCATTAACAAAAGACAAAATAAACAAAAAGTAGTTGTTGCAGTTGTGGCCAAAAACACCAGAAGAGTTAGGGGAAGGAAAACATTACCACCTTTGTTTGGTTTGGTTTACTTTCTGGCTGCGTTTTTTAACGAGGTTCAAACCCCACAAAACTTTGTCATGCAGTTTCAACAGTTGCTAGCTTAGGAAGCTTTCAGAAGAAGCCGCCCAGTATGAACGGAAGACAAGGCAGCGAGCATGAAATGTTTTCAGATCACACGGCCTTCTTCTTGTTGGTTCATTTTCTCTTTTTATAAATTGCACCCTAATTTCACTACGAAACAAATAATAATTAAAAAATCTTACATAATGAATACAGTAATAAAAGTCCTACAACAAGATGTACTTATTTCAAAGACCCTTTAAAACAACTTAAAGGTGTTCAGACAGACCAGCTCCGAGAGACCTGAGACATTCTGTAACTGATTTTAAGCAGATGGCGAAATTGGAAAGAGCTCTTCCTCAGTTCAGTCCACACCTGTGGGACCTTGAGAAGTTTGATGTTCTGTGAGCAAAGAGAGTGACAACCCACACTCTTTTGGTTGATATAGCTTAGCTGGCAGAATACCAGTAATTGCTTTATAGATGAGATTGTACCAGTGCTTATAGTCCTCTACTTGTACTGAAAAACAAGCTCAATTTCTTAGCCTGTGTAGACAGGTGGAAAACAAGGAGTCATATTTAAATTTTTCGCCTGAAAAGTACCCTTTCACAGACCGCAGATGCAGCGCGAGGGGGCAGGGGCAGGGGCAGAGGTAGGTAGTAACTAGTTATATTTACTCAGTTACATTTACTTGAGTAACGTTTTGGAAAAAAAAATTTACTTTTAGGATTAGTTTTCCCCACCTTACTTTTTACTTGAGTAATATTTTATGAAGTGTCGCTACTCTTACTTGAGTGAAATTTCTGACCACTCTATCCTCTGCAAGCAACTTTACTGAACAAAGAACAAGCAAACATGTATGAGCAACACAACTAATGTTTATGTTGAAGTGAGACCTCTTGTTTGTACATAAGCTTCACCATTTTAATCTTATCTGCTGAGGTTGTTAAGCCATTTGAAGGTCAAGTGGGGACATCTTAACCTGATCTAACATATATACATGACCTACTATTGGTTTCATTAGTTTACTTTGAAAAGAATTTGTAATTTTTTTTCTTTTTCTCGTATTTGTTATTTTGCAATTATGTCATGAATTTGGATTTTTGTTTTGTCTTTCGAATTTGCCTTGCAGCAAGAAGGTCCTGGGTTCGAATCTCGGCCTGGGGTCTTTGTGTGGGTTCTCTCTGGGTACTCCAGATTCCTCCCACAGTCCAAAAACATGACATGACTGTTAGGTGAGTTGGTTTCTCTAAATTGTCCTTTGGTATGAGTGTGTGCGTGCATGGTTGTTTGCCCTGTGTGTCTCTGTGCTGCCCCTCGATAGAATGGCAACCTGTCCAGGGTGCACCTCGCCCCGTAACTGCTGACCGGATGGATGGGTACAGAAAATGGATGGATGTTATGATCTCAAAACAAGTACTCAGTACTTGAACAGTTTTTTTACCAAATACTTTTTCACTCTTACTTTGTGACACTCAAAGAACACATCACTAGTTGACTATCAGCAGTTGGATGGGTTGTTTAATCCCATGTGATGCTCAAATAGATTCCGAACATGCAATAAAATCATAAGGCAACAAAATGTGAGGGGGAAATAGCAGCATCTATTGTTTCAATTTACGAGCAAACCTGCAACCTGGTTAATGGCTGGCTAGCAAGGCCTAGAACTTCACTACAAAGGTAATCACCACAAGCCTCGATACACGCTTCACAAAAATCCTCCTGTATTACTTGACACGCTTCGAAGCCTCAACTCAAAGAACACATCACTAGTTGACTATCAGCAGTTGAATGGGTTGTTTAATCGGGGGCCAACAAATGAGTTGATTTATGCGGTTTCTGATGAGTATTTTGGGGGAAACCAGACTGATTACTGTATGCTAACTCATGCTAATGTTAACGGACTTCGACCAAGTGTTGAGTTAGATGAGGGACAGCAAAAGGACTGGTGAATTCACATTGAAACTCCTTACCTGTGCACGTATTAAAACGATTCATGAAAGTCTACTCTACTCTTAAAATCTAACTCTTCATCCATGAAATTACCGGTAAAGGGTATCTGGACAAAGTCCGGAAGATCGCTTTCCGACTCAAAAGCAAACCAGACGAAGTCCGGAAAATTACCGTTTTTCATGGTCTTTTTGAAGGGGCTTAAGAGTCGAGGTGGTAGAATTGAAGAAAAGACAGGTCAGTTCCCCCTCGCAGAGCTGTGACAAAGATCAACTGAACATCAGACTGTATTACCCAAGCTTGTGGAGATGATTAAAAATCTGCCATCTCAGCCTATCCCGACTTTGGTCATCCAATTTGTACTACATACGGATGCACCAAATAAAGGACTCAGAGCAGTTTTATATCAGTATCAAAACCACAAGCTGCGGGTTATTGGATACGGATCCAGGACTTTAACACCTGCTGAAAGAAACTATCACCTTCACTCAGGTAAACTTGAGTTCCTGGCACTCAGGTGGGCCATTTTTGACTAGCTGTATCATCAACATTCACCATCTATACTGATAACAATCCCTTGAACTACGTTTTGAGACCTCCAAGGTTAAAAGCTGTGGGTCATAGGTGGATTGGGGAGTTGGCCGACTTCAACTTTGAAATCAAGTATAGACCAGGGAAGAGAAATGCTGATGCTGATATGTTGTGCAAATATCCAGTGGGCTTTAAACAGTTCATGAAAGATCAAACAGAAACAGTGTCACCTGAGGTTGTGTCTGCTGTGTGGCAAAGCAAAAAAGCAATGATGTTCCTTAGATCGCTACATTGCAAATCGCTGATGAGGATGAAAATGCTAAACTACCCGATGGACTCATGGCCATTATGACTGAAAACATCAGAGCAGCACAACAAGAGGATACAGCTATTAAAGAGATTGTATCATTAAAACAGAGAAACTGGAATCCAAATGAAAAGGATAAAAGAACTATGTGTAAACAAACAAGGAGGCTGTTGTACAAGTGGAACAAGTTTGTCGTGGAAAAAGGAATACTTTTCTGTAAAACAGAACTGAACAGAGAGCTGGTTCTCCCAGAACAACTCAAACCACTAGTGTTCCCCTGTGTCCTGTTATTAACTTTTTACTTTCTGTAACATAGAAAGTTATCTTATATCAGATCTTCTGTTCCTTCTGTGTTTCTGCTCTGTCTTCTCAAACCCCCAGACGGTCGTGGCAGATGGCCGCTCCTACTGAGCCTGGTTCTGTTGGAGGTTTCTTCCTGTTAAAGGGGAGTTTTTCCTCTCCACCGTCGCTACATGCTTGCTCAGTATGAGGGATTGCTGAAGGATTGCTGTAGGATTGCTGTGGTTGGAAAGTCTGCATCAACGGGGCCCAACCTCACGCCAATGACTGATGCAATCTGCTGGGATTCCTTAAATAGGAAACTTTTTAACTGATTGGAATGTTTGTATAAATGTATTGAAATTACTTCTTGTTAAGTGCCTTGAGATGACATCTGTTGTGAATTGGCGCTATATAAATAAACTGAATTGAATTGAATTGTTAAATTGCTTGCATGATGACATGGGCCTGACAAGGTGATCCATCTTGCCTGAGAATGCCTTTACCGGCCAAACATACAACAAGGCGTTGAAGATTATGTGTCCCACAAAGATCTCCAATGGGATCTAGTGCACTTTTTGAGTTGGTCTCTATTGATCTTATGCATTTGGAGACAAGCAAATGAGGGTACGAGTATATTCTGGTTGTCGTCAACCATTTCACTTCCTTTGCACAAGCCTACCCAATCAGAAACAAATCTGGAAAGACAGCAGCTGAAAAGATTTCAAGATTGTATTCCTCGTTTTGGGTACCCAGAGAAACTACATCATGATCAGGGACATTAGTTCGAGAAAAGCTTGTTCCAACAATTGCAACAACTCTCAGGGCCGTTTTCGGGCCCATTTCAGGAACCAAGGGAGCACTGGTCTTGGGGTATGTTCTCGATAATAGCCCGGTAGAGTCACTAGGTGGGAGCTGTGGTTAACTCGGAGGGAAATGAGCAGATGTCACGGACAATACGGCTTCGTAAAAAAAGAAGTGTTACTGGCGAAGCGGTTTATAACAATAGGAAACAGAAACACGGCAACCATCTCTCGTTATCTGCTGCTGTGGGTGCCTGTTGATGCTGACCACTGAAGCTACTCACTGTTGAAACGGTCATGATATGGGGATGTCTTAGCTGATACCTTCAAGGACCAATTATGTATGGAGACACAACGTCTGAGAGGAGCGGGCCAGCAGATTTACCCCAATAGAGGAAAGTCCAGTGAAACTACTCTGAAGTCCATGCGTATTTTCTAAAACCAGATTGAAAACTGGGTTAAATATTGTGTGAGGTACAGCCAAGCGAAATATTTCTCAGTTTTGCTGGAAAAAGCATTTCTCATCAAACAGCTAGTGTAAGTTGTTTTTGGAGGATTTGACACCATTAATTATTCATTCTTCATTTGTGCTTTTTTGGAAAATTGTGAGTGAGCCAAATCTTTTGGACAAGGGGCTACCCCACACATTGTCTTCAAAAGCTTCACTATCAGCTTGACACAGGACTTGTGGTAGTCGGTAGGTTGCCTTTTCTTCATCCTTTTCTGTAATGTTCTAAAACAATCCTTTGGAGTCAAATCTTGTTATTTCTTGCAAAATGTCAGTCTGTCAATGTTAGTCTGGGAAAGAAGTAGCGTCTTTGCCACCTTTGCTGACACCAGACAATCATGCAGAAGTCTCCTTTTTACTAAACTGCTTACATTTTCCTGCTGTCATTTCTGATCAAACTCTCCACTGGGGAGAATTCAATCTCTTAGTCAAATCTTGGAATTCCCTGGACTTTCTTAAGGCGTACTGAAGCTTTTGTCACAGCAACTAACCCTTCCTCGTTTAAGTTCTTGATGGGTGCAGTGCAGTCTTCCTAATAAAAATATCCTTAAATGTGAGAGCTTTCTTATGCAAAACGATGACAGCACTTGGTTTCTTGGAGGTAAACATGGTTGACAAAAAAAGAACACTTTCCAGCACTAATCTCTGCTAGATCAACCATTCTGCTCTTCAAATCTGTTTTTATCACTTTCCTCTGACATATCTAAATGCTTATTGAACTTATGTCTGCATATCATGGTCTTTATTTGTGTTCCAAAACATGGTCCAAATCAGGTTAAGTTAATTTTCTATTATTTAAATTTACCTAGCAATTAATTGCATCCTAGATTCAATGCGAATTTCCAGCATAACAATTTGAGGCTTGTAAAATAAGTGAAAAAAAACGTTGTCATGACTGTACAAAGCCATAACTGGGTATTATAGAATGTCAGCAGTAGCTAGTTTGGGGTTGCAAAATATATCAGAAAAAAATCATGTTTGCTGATACTGATTGAAGTGATTTAAAAGTATACGTACTCTGATTACACCATCAGCAGAGAAGAAGGTGAGCATATAGCCAGTGACCGCAGCAGTAGGGGGACTCCATGTCAGAGTGGTGCTGTCAGTTTGAATGTTAACAGCCATCAGGTCGCGAGGAGGGTCCGGGTCTAAAAAAACACAGTCAAGTTTACATTTAAATCTAGAAAGCTACTGTGCACAAAAAGGCTGCAAATTCCTTAATCAGTGTTGTCTGACCTACCTGTGTTGAATTTTGTAAGAGTGGACTCACTCTTCTGAGCTTCTTTCATACCATAAACCCCAACTGAATAGAGAGATCCTGGAACCAAACTGTTCATCTGGAATTCTACTATGTTCCCAGAAACATGCTCAACAACTGGGGACACTGGGGCAAAATTCAAATGATGCAATCAAATTAAAGCGATCAGACAAACAAACCAATAAGGAAGGTTTTCAGCTTATTTCTGAGTGTAAAAAGCACCTGTATCAGCACTGTAGGTGATGACGTAGCCATCAACGGTGGCTACAGATGGCTGCCACAGCAGCAGAGCTGACGTGTCTGTGATATTGATTGCAGTCAGACCCCGGGGACTGTCCAAAGCTGATGGACACAAATAGGATAATAGCTTAAAGTGTTTTTCCTTAAAGAGATTCTAATGTCTGAAAACAGATGAGGAGTTTTGTATTAGAACAGAAGAAATCCAACCTGTGGTTACTGTGCCTGTGCTGGGCTCACTCTCCTCCAGACCCTTCAGAGAACTCACAGTCACTTGGTAGGTCTTTCCAGGAAACATATTGATCAGCAGTGTCTCAGACATGCTGCCATCTGCTGTCACAATCAATGGGCTTCCTGTGAAAGAGAGAGAACAAACAGTGGTGCTATGGTAACAGATAACACCTTCTTTATATGTGCCTTAGCTCACTTTAGAAAGTCTTGAGTGGAAAATTTAAGAGGTCACACCTTAGAAGAGCTACTCCAAGAAACTAAAACACATCACTGTGCAAATTAGGTATGTTAAATAGGATACCATGTATTCCTTCTAATCTGAATTTAATGAAAAGTCATATGATTATTAACATTTATCATAAAAATCTAACATTTTTAAGCTTATAGTAGCACAACAACAATTTTAGTTATTGGAATGACTAGGCTTTTCTAGAAAACTTTACATGACATGACATGTCATAGCAATATGCCCATTTCACTCTTGAAAAACCTGCTGTATAAAGGAATGAAACATGTCACATTTAAAAAATGTGCACAGATTTGATAAGATAATAGGTTTTAACAGAACCACAATAACCACATAATAAGAAGCATATTAAAGATGCAAAAATGTAGCGCAAAAGTAGGGAGATTTCTGTTTAGTTGATTATTTCTTTGTTGTAACAATGTTTCTGGTCATTAACTCTTGCTTGCTTATTTACTTTGGTCCTGCATCTGTAGGGGAAATGTAGATATGAGTATGTTGATCCATCCATCCATCCATCCATCCATCCATCCATCCATCCATCCATCCATCCATCCATCCATCCATCCATCCATCCATCCATCCATCCATCCATCCATCCATCCATCCATCCATCCATCCATCCATCCAAAGCATAAGCTTAAGCAATAAACCCAGTCTTCCTTCTCCCCAGCCAGTTGAGCCGGCTACCTCTGGGTCTCTTCCAGCTGGGACGTGCCTGGAACACCTCACCAGAGAATCGTCCAGGAGGCATCCTAACTAGATGCCCAAGCCACCTCAACTGGCTCTACTCTGAGCCACTCCCGGATAACCTAGCTTCTCATCCTTTCTCTAAGGGAGATGCTTGACACCCTGGGGAGAAAACTCATTTCAGCCACTCGTATCCATGATCTCTTTCTATCACTCCCTACCCAAAGCTCTAGATAAGGGTAAGGACGTAGATCGACCAGTAAATTGAGAGCTTTGCCCTTTTGGCTCAGCTCTCTCTTCACCATGAAAGACGCAGCATCAGTCCGTCTATCAATCTCCCACTCCATTTTTTCCTTATTCATCAACAAGACTCAGATATACTTAAACTCCTTCACTTGAGGCAGGAGCTCATCCCCAACTCAGAGAAGGCATTCTACCCTTTACCGGGTCACAACCATATTCTTAGATTTGGAGGTACGGATTCTCATCCCGGCTGCTTCACACTCAGCTGTGCTCCAGTATGTTCTCCCTGCATGCATGGGCTCTTTACAGGTACTCCAGCAATGGTTCAAAACTATGCATGTTACATTATTGCCCATGGTGGTTTGTCCTTTGTGTTTCTATGTTACTTTGTGATAGACTAGTGATTTGTCCATAGCATAACCCACAAGACCCTTTTTCCCCTTCTGAAGATGGTCTCTGATTAACTTCTCTCTGTGGGTGTGAGCATTTACATTTTGGAGGATAAAGTTTGGTCCCTAATGAGTGGAGATAAAAGATCTCCACTGGTTGCAGAACCTCATTTCCATATTGAGATTGCCTCCTATGATGTCAAGTCTTGTTTTGCCATTGAGAGATATACTGCCCCATGCCATCACACCAAAAACAATTCGTCATTGAAAGAGAGAGATTTGTTATTTTTCAAGTTTTTTATGCGGACAGCCCACTTTGCATTTTCCTTAAAAATGTGATAAGATTTAAGGTGAAATCAACAGGTTTTCCAAAGGTACCATGAAGCATGATCAAAACAAAGTATTAATTGTCTAAACAAAAAAAAAAAACATACTTTTTGCACAAAGCATAGATTGTTCATAGAGAAATACTGACCTACACGCTACATTAAAAATATGTAAATCTTCTATTTGAAGAAAGCAACTACTCTTAAAGGAAAGTATCAGTGTTTGCTTGTTTGTCTACTAGATACACCAGAGCTGCTGGAAACAACTTTTGGAAAAATATGTTCGATGCAGAATCTAAAAAGTACAAGAACTCCGTACAATGAATGATACATGGACATACAGTCTTGTGTTTTGGACCCATGTTGCAGTGTCTGGGCAGCTCTAAGTTTATCTATTCTCTTAGTTTTTCATGATTATTGAAAAATAAAACCAAAAACTTGAATGTAACAAGGTAATCTTGTAAAACCAATGCTGAACCAATGCAATAATTAGTTTTTACCTCCTTTGAAGGGCACATAGGTGATCCTGTAGTTATCCACCGGAAAGCGTGGAATGGACCAGTGAACCACAGCTGTAGAGTCGGTCACATCGGTGAAATGCAGTCCTCTTGGAGCACTCAGACCTAGCAGAGCGCAAATGCAAATGCACAAATATGAAGAAGGCGAATCTCTGTTAGGAAAATATGAAGAACCCATTTGACCTAATTCCATTTGACATGATTGGCTTTAACCAGAGGATAAAAGATGATTAGTGGAATTCTTGTACCTTCGCACTAAAAGCACACTTGGAAAGAAAAGAGAGTTAGTCTGGAAATGTAACATCTGATACCTGTCTGAGCAACCCCTGTTATAGGTTGGGAACGCTGGTCCACCGTGAGGCCATAAAGCTCAATTTCATACTCAGTGCCACTCATGAGCCCAGTTAAGACCTTTGTTCTCTCACTGCCATGTACTTTGTACTCCTGCGGGTGAGCTAATCTTTTACTGTCTCTTATTTTGATCACAAATCTATCAAACTGGTCCTCGTCGGTCGTCCATGAGAGTCGAAAACCATCGGGTGTGATGTCCGAAATGAAGAGATGTTCCACTTCTGGCTCTGCCTCTGATTAGACAAGGAAACAGGAACGGAGCAGTGGGTTTTGGCAACACGGATCAGTGTGAAAGAGGTCAGATATCAGGAAAAAAGACAATTCATATTCCAGCTGGCTCAAGTATCCTTTAGTGTCAATTCAGTCCAAAGACGATTCAGGAAGCACATTCATGTATGAGAAGACGAGAAGATTTTTGTAGTTGTTTATTGACGTCAGATTGTCGGTTGAAAAGAGTTCCCCATGCATTTTCAAGCTCAGACTGGATGCATTCGGTGCACATCAAATATAATAAGATAATTTATTAAAAAAGTTCAATCAACAGACACTTCATGCTTAGTGTCAGTGTCTGATGATTTATGAGTGTTTTCCTGCATAAAAAATGTGCTTTCAACCTGAGCTATAAAACTGAAGCAGAGGTTAACAGCAACATAGTACAATGGGAAATTGTGTCCACTAATATTTGTCTGTAAATTTACAATTTGAAGGAAAACACATGACAAAATATGAAACCAAACAAATATGCTTGCTCATATTTTGAAGGAAAGAGGAAACCAAAGGGTGTTCTATGTCTCTTCTTCATGATGATGCAGCTGCATACAAAGAGAACACCTAAAATAAAGGAAAGGTAAAATTGGTCTAGAGAAATAGTTACGTTATAAATGAGAACCCTGAGGTTAAAATAAAGATTGAAGGAGAAGTTTCACCATCATAACTTTGTGCATCCCTAAATAAAATCTTCAAATATGGGAAAAAGTTACTGGTGTTCACATTTCACACTAGTGGATTTTAAGAGACCAAGCAAGAGGCCACACAAATAAAAGTTAATTTGAAGTTAATTGAAAGTGACATTTAAACTAAGAAAGTCTGCTCATAATTGGAAGTATTAAAGGTCCAACAGCTATCACTTTCAAAATTTGCTTAAAGGGGCTATATGCAATATTTTGAAATTTAAACTCACGACTGACACCTGTGGCCAAAAAACGGAAACTGCTCTTCCTTTCTGCTCGCTCTCGCAGCGCGAGCTCGTACGCCGGTCGCTCTCAATCTTCGATCTTTTCAGGCACTTGTCAGGGTTTTAACTTTTTTAGTCTTATGTGGAGTTACTGTTGGTGTCAGAGTTGTCCCTGGTCTCTTCTGTGCATTCGCACAATCCATTGAACTGCTTGCGAGTGCTGACTACCGGTAGTGGCAGAGTGATCTGAAACCTTTAACATGAGCTTGACAGCGCGGGAAAATCCGACCCTACAGAAAAAATTGGATACAGGCTTATAGGTACACCCACTGTGAGCTGACAAGGTGTCAGTATGCTCATCACGTGTCACGCTGCCCTATTTCACTCCTCATTGTCTGCACCTGTCCAATCAACCACACCTGATCCTACTCACCTCCGGCCTTTAAAACCAGTCACTTCTCTCCACTCAGTGCCGGATCATTAACTACTAGCGTTGTTGTGTCCCATGGTGTGTCGTCTTCCTGCCTCTCCGTTCCTGCCCGATGTCCAGTGTCTCCGTTCCTGCCGTCTTCACCACCACCACCATCATCATCATCACCTCCTCCACCTTTAAATAAACATCCTGCACTTCCTCAGCGGCTGCGTTTGGGTCCACACTCTACACTCATCCCTAACATCAGGAGATGTTTGAGTCATAAATGATCAAATAAAAAGGCTATTGTTACATTTATTTTGGGGAAAAAGTTGCATATAGCCCCTTTAAACATATTGCAAGTGTTTCCAGTAGGCTGCTTGTATAGTTGCTTCATGTGGTGAACATGGATTCATGAAGGACATCTATGGTCTGGAACGAACATTTTAAACCACAAAGATGTCAAGAGTTCCCTGCTGCAAGGCCTTTGCGAAGCAAGTCTTGCTTACACACTCCTGCACAACCCCCAACTTTTTGTTTAAAGGAAGACATTTTTTCCACTGTGCGAGGTACAAAACATCTCTAGTTTGAGCTCCTTGTCATGTCAGTAACATTAAACCTGTTAGGACCTGATTTTGTCTTTAGATAGAATAGACTTTAGAGAACAAACCTTTATTTTTAGTGTTCTCTTGCAAAGTCCAAAAGGAGAATTTTCTGGCATTTGAAGGGATGTAGCCTTTGAAGTTTGAATTATTGTTTAAACCCTTCTCTCACGAATGCCATCTTCTGATTGTTTGTCTGCAGTTGGGATCAGTGAGGGCCTGGGCCTTAATTTGGGTAGAGAATTTGACTCTTTTACCAACCAGATCCTCCAGCTCATAATCCATAATCCATGAGGGTCTGACCCAAAATACTGGTTTAAAGGAGCATTGTGAGAAGTTTTGCTGCTCCCTGTTTCAAAGACAGAAAGCCCTTTTGTCTCTGTCAATTCATGACAGAAAACAACATGAAAGCCTAACAGCTTTGATGAGCTGATGCACAGTCTGTTCAAATGAGATTAAATACAATTTTCAATTATTTTCTAACTGTAATTTTTATTTTGTTTGTCTTTTGCTCTTTTTTATTTTTTTATTACATTTAAAGCTGTACTTATAACCTGGTTATAATTCCACCAGCACAAAATGTGAGCACTTGGAATGTATTCCTTGGTCTAAAGATTTTAATTAGAAGTGCATTTATCTGTGCATGCATCATGTTACAACAGTGAAATTTCCTAACTGAATCTTGAGAGATAACAGCTTTATATGGACACATACTGTACAGCAGCTGCAACAAAGCAAGAAACATAAGTGTTTAGTAAAACGAGGGGCCTCTCAGATCACTGTAAGCGGTACCTGTTACAGCCACTGTAGTCAGGGGCCGAGAGAGAAGCCCCGACTCAGACACCCCGGTTAGCTTGACCTCATAGCCAATGCCGGTGATGAGGCCCCAGATGTCCAGGTGACTCAGGTTTCCTGGCACGGTGAACTCCTGAGGCTCCAACAGCCAGCCTGAGTCTGTCACCACTATGTGAAAGTGGCTAAAACCACCACCAGAGGGGGATAACTCCTCCTGCTGCTGTGGCTGCCGCCTCACTTCCCAGGACACTCTGAAACCGTAGGGGGTTACGTTGGATATGGTCAAGTTTTCCACTTTAGGTAAAGGAGCTGGGAAGGAAGGGAGGCAGTGGGAGGATTGATTGGAGGGTATACAACATTTCATTTAGGGAGTATGATGTATGCAGTGGTTGCAAAAGCAAATACATAGTCAATTCTACCAAGTATGTATCTAAGAAAGCCTGAGGATTAAAGCTACATTAAAAGAGCAATATGTCAAGTATTAATAGATCAACAATACCCTAAAAGCAAATGTGACATGCATCATATTATCGTTTTAAAAGAATGCTCAAAGCTTTTATTAAAATTCATATATAGGTTGTAATTAGAAAATGCTACCAGACACAAATACATGTCAAAAACAGTGTCATCAGTAGCATCTGTATAAAAGACAAAACATTAAGTTAATGCACCCTAGGAGGGTGTGACTATTAAGGATGTAAAGTCTAGCTAAGTCACACATTGATTTGTACTTGTACACTCACTTGGCAAGTTGTAGTTTTGATGACGTTGGATAAGAACTAGTTATTATTTATTTTGAATGTGTTGAAATATTTAATTACATTTATTAAACCCTTCTACGCATTACAAAGTGAGCAATCTGAAGTTTGATATCAACAATGTAGATTAAACACAAAAACGGCTTGCCATAAACACAATATTTTACAGCAAGTGGGAACATTTAAGTCCCCAGTACTGCTGCCCTACCACTGTAAACCTGAAGCCATTAAGTATACTACTGATTAAAAACAACTGAGATAATGGGTCTTCACCTTCCTGCACAACATGTTTATTTCCATTTTTGTATTTGTTTGGTGTGGAGTGCTAGTTTAATTAGCTTATTTTCTTCCTGTGAAGCTTCGAATTGATGAACCAAGGTACTTTATGACAACCTGTCTTATAATTGTCCAGCTGTTACTATGTACTATGATGAGTGTTCTAGGATGCTTAGACAGGTATACATCTTGCTGTTTTGGCTTTGAAAAGACAAAGTATATGGGAGAAACAGTAAAAATCTCGATTTTTATACTTTTTTGTTTAAAGTAAAAAAAAGAAAAAGACAACACAATTGGTTAGAATGGACCTCCGCCGATTTTCGGTTCATTATTCGTAGATTTACCCATTTACGGATGTTTATATGGAACGCTACTCCAAATTATTCATGGAAAATTCACCTATTCACAACTTTTTTCATAGAGCTTATCTAAAATATATGAAAGAAAATGCAGCTTGGAAAGCTGAAATACCTAAGCGCAATGCTACTTTACAAAGAGGCCTATCCAGGAGTGCCATTCAAATTCTTTGCCACTGACTGGCCGTACCTCCAAAGAGATGAACAAGACTGTAGAAATTAACTTCTACAATGGTCCTAAGATGTGCATTTCCACTGTGCATTTAATGCATATTAAGATATAGTTAGTGTTTGAACTATCAAAATAGGTAGTTATAAGTGTTGTTGAAAGGGGATCTCAAGTATTTGTCGTCTCTAGCTGTTTGCAGGCAACTGTTGTCATGGATACTGGGGGTCCACTGTACTGCAAAGCTGTGCCAGCCTTCGTGATGGCAGTAAGTGACACCTAAACCCAATATCTATAAGAAGAAATAAACTGCTGCTTATGATGCATGCCCATTTGGCCCTTAGTTTTTATTTTGGATCCAAGCAAATAAAAAAAAATCCTTAAAGTAATGGATATCAGCAAAAATACGTAGTACCTGTGACAGCATGGATGAATACAGAGGGAGTGCGATGGCCATGAGAAATACCATACACTTCAATATCGTAGCCCGTGTCATCCGTCAGGTTAGGAACTGTAATGTTACGGGCTTCACCAGGTAGCCTGAACTCCAGCGTGTCAGACTGTTGCTCCGAGTCACTAACCTGGATAACAAAGCCCTCAAAGTGGCCTGACAATGTGTTCCAATGCAAGCTGAGGTAATGAGGGCTAGCAGACGAAGCAACTATCAGCCCCAACTGCGGGACATCCTCTGAACAAGAGAAGAAGGTGACTTTTGAGTTACTTCGTCCAGAGCACACATACTGTTTGATACCTGCAATGTTACTGGTATACCTGTTGTAGCTACAGCCAGGAGAGGCTTTGTATTTTGTCTGCCATCTTCACTGGCGTAAAGCTTTATATTGTAGCTGGTGCTCGCTTTGAGCCCAGCCATTACAGTGGCGCGAACATCTCCTGGCAGAGTACGGCCCATCGCCTGTGAGGGCAAAGCGGACTCTCTAACTTCGACTATAAAACTATCAAATTCCTTCTCTCTTGTTCGCCATGACAGAAAGAATCTGTCTGAGGTAATGTTAGAGACAACTAGATTGGACAAATCAGGCTCCTCAGCTATAAGGAAGAAAAAAAATATAGTATTCAGTCAATAAAGGTAAAAGCTTGTACTTGTCTCTTTCTTAAAATCCCATGCCTAAAATAACTAATCAACTTCTTAGACTTCTACTAAACCTAGTGGAATACACCACAAACAACTTTTGGAAAAATACAGTCACAGTTTCCAGTCAAAACACTCAAGAAAAAGCTAAGCACACACCATAATTCAGTCCCCCGTAGAACCACTAGCAATAGCTTGAAGAAGTTTTTATATGAAACTCTTTAACATGTCTTACTGTTTGAAATATCACTTTAGTTCACTGAACATTGCTGGTATTCAAATCTGCATAACACTTCATATTCTGCCACATATTTTGATCTGGTTGAGGTTTGGACTTCAACTAGACCATTGGTACATCTTTGTAATTTTCTTTGTCAAAAATCTATTTAATGAATTACTGGATACTTTTGGATAATAGTGCTGTTGCTGATCCAGTTTTTTTACAAGCTTTAGCTCTCAGATGGTCCCACATTTTACTCTAAGTACTTGGGTACTCAGGGGAGTTCCACTAAATGACTGCAATGTGCCTAACCCCTTTGGGTGCAAAACAAGCCCAATTCATCATCCCTCCGACACCATGTTTGACAGTTAATAGAAGGTAAACATCTATACTTTGCTGAAATCTGTCCAAAGGACATTGTTCCAGAAGACTCAGGATTTACTGAGGTGCTAGTTGGCAAATGTTAGACATGCTGCCATTCTTCTGGTAACCTTCCTTAACAGCCCATGCTTATTTATGCTTTTCTTTTTTTACTAGTTCTCTCTTGAAAATGTTAATTGAGGCTTATGGAGTCTGAGATGGACCCCCTAGGTTCTTCTCTGAGGACTACATAATTTGATCTTGAGGTGAATTTGATGGGAAATATAGAAACTCCCTTACATATTTTCCATTTTTTAATAATCTTTTTCAGATGTAACCATCCCTTCTCATTGTCAAATGATGCACTAAAGATTGGTAAGAAATGTCCCTATAACCCTTCCCAAATTGCTGGGCAACAGAAATAGCTTCTTTAAGGTCATTACTGATTTCTTTTCACCTCCCCAAAATTACTCATTAATACAGAGGTGTCCATACTTAAAGATAATTAGTCAAATGCTTTAAGTACCAGCTGTTACCCTTAAAAGAAGCAGAAAAGGTGTACTTAGTTTTTGCATGACTGTTTTGACAATCAAGAAAACCTTTTTCCCCCTAAAATAGCATATTATCTTGATACTAAAAAAATCTAACTTCCTAACTTTCTTTGACATTTTAAAGAGAATAAAGTCAAATACCTGTTGATGCAACAATACTGACAGCTCCTGTTCGAGATCCCTTGTATGTCCCATAGAGGTAGGCTATGTAATCAGTGCTGGGCCTGAGCCCTGTGACATCATGGGACGTTACATTATGAGATATGTTAAATTCCTTTAGCTCCATGAGCCAGTCTGAGTCAATTATCTCCAGGATAAAACCATCAAACTGCCTTTCAGTGCTGTTCCAGTGGATCGTAAAGCTTTCGGATGTTAAGTTTGAGACATATAATTTGCCAACCACTGGTTGAATAACTGAAGAAAGAAACCATAGTTAAAAATATGTTATTCATTCTGCAAAACAAATATGTCACAATCACATCTGCTGAGGTGTTATTAGCAAATGCTTCTATTGACTTACTGTTAAAGAAAAAAAGGTGTACAGAACACTCACTATTAACCAAAAGCAATACCTGATAGTGTGAGCAGCTAAATAAAAGTTTAAATACATGCATACATCTGCATAACTGAATATCCTGGACCAGTAGTTAAATTGCAGTATAAATTGAACATAGAATACACCTATTTGCTTTTTTGAAAAGGATTAATACTTACAAGCGTTAATTAATTTCCGAAGAAGTACTTTAGCCTTTGCTTACATTGCTGAAAACTACTGCCTTAAAGGTTTAATGAAAGTATTTCTGTTTAATGCTGTAAATGTGGTTAAGAAGGAAGGGGTTCATGCCTATAACATTGATCATTTATGTTATTGACATATTTTTGCAACATGCAGAACAAATCTTTCAGCTACAAAAAATATGTATATTTTACATGCAGCAATGCAGGTAGAAAATTTAGTGCAAACATGCACCTGATGTAAAACAATGTGGCAGAATATGGTTAACTTCTAGCTGTTTACCTTGATAATAGAAAGAAGATTTTAATCATTTGCCACCTAGTGGTTCAAAAGGAAATGAGTATGTTTACTTTGATGTTCTGGGACAATAAACAACTATCTCACTTTCACTCCCACAAACTCAAAGAGTTCAGCTGAGATGAATACTCACACATGCCGTGAGGACCGGAGCACATAGGCAAATGATTGCTCAAGGTTAATCAATGACACACTGAATGAAGGTTGACTGATGGTTTGAAATGGTAACGGCGCCGGGGTGAAACGAGCGGGGGAGGGTGAGAAACTGGTTTTGCTTTTGCAATCACTGCAGCACATCAGCGACAGACCTGACCACGATGCAAGGATGGTAGGGGAATGAGGCTTCATGCACTTTGGTAATTGGGAAGGGAGTAGGGACAAATGTTTGCTCTGTTCGATGATGCAGTTCTAATGCCCAGTAGCCTTCCCTTTTCTCAATGAAACAGAAAGAGTGACTTGACGGTGAGACAGGTAATGCTGGTTAGGATGCAGCAGTTGAATGCACTGAGGCCATGGAGTCAGAGAGTTATACCAAAACAAACCAGGTTATAATGATTGACTCGGTTCATGCAGCCAAGAGTTCACACTCCATTGTGCATTGGACATAAGAGTTATGAATTTGGATGCTTAACAAACGGTGACTGCAGTAGAAAGTACATAACCGAAAGTTTAACTCCAACGCAGGAAGTTGCAGGTACCTGTTGTGGCTTCATTGTATAGGGGTTCAAGGAAGGAGCCCTGATGCATCCCATACAAGCCAACCATGTAGTTGGTATTGGGATTCAATCCAGAGATGACCAGACTTGAAGCGCCTCCAGACAGAGTGAGGTTCTGTCTCTCTGCAAAATCCTCCATGTTTGTTACCTCAATGACAAAGCTGTCAAAGTCTCCCCCTGTGGGGCTCCAGGATGCTGTGAAGCTGTCCCATGTAATGTCAGATATGATGAGATTTCCTAGCGTTGGTTCCAGCCCAGCTGGTAGATAGACAAATCAAAC
Organism: Valencia hispanica; assembly: GCA_963556495.2. Classification (NCBI taxonomy): domain Eukaryota; kingdom Metazoa; phylum Chordata; class Actinopteri; order Cyprinodontiformes; family Valenciidae; genus Valencia; species Valencia hispanica. Next base: position 33,830,825 of record OY747717.1, read on the forward strand.
TGGGATTAGTTGGGTGGTAAGAAAGATAATCCTTTTTTTGTTCACAACCCCTTTCATAAAACGCTGATAGACAGGTACAGTCATGTGAAAAAATTAGGACCACCCATGAAATGATCAAGCTTTTTGAAAGAAATGTTAACATATTGACATCTGTGGTTACTTATTGTTGGGAAAAAAATTATGTATATTTCAGATAAGTCATGAAACTTGAAACAAGAATGAAAACAATGAAACAAAAGATATCAATAAGAATAAATAAGAATGAATGTTCTAACCAAAGTTAGAACATGCTAATAGCTAGTGTTTGTTAATTTAGTCACTAAAGTCATTCATCTTAAATAACGTTGGTGAGTTCTTGTTGTCATCTACCAGTCTCTACTGTTCTTCCCGTTTTCAGCCGCATGTCTGAGAAAAAAACCTGGGCTTTGACTCAGTCCAAGGCTTTCTATTTCTTAATTCTCAGCCAGTCCTTGGTGGGTTTCCCCAGGTTTGTTTTGGGTCGTTGTCGTGTTGCAGGATCCAGTTCAGCTGTATTCTTTTTTACTGATGGTCTCACTTTTTTTTTAAACTAATCTGTGAAAAATAAGTTAAATTCACGGTGGATTCTTTAAAGGTGAGCTGGTCAGGTCCTTCTGCAGCAAAGCGAACCATGATATTTCTACCGACATGTCTCACAGTAGGCATGAGGTTGTTGGTTGATGCCAAACATGTCTTATGTTCTGGTGTCCAAATGATGCATCTTTAGACTCATTTGTCAAAAAGAATATTATTGTAAAAGTCCTGGTTTTACAGAGCGATGGTTTCCTTCTTGCACACCTCACCTGTAAGTTAAACTTGCACAGTCTCTCTCTGTACAAGCACGTGCCTTTACATAAACAGTAGGAAGATCCTGTCCTGTGATGACATTTTAGGGTTTTTGTAGACTCTTAGCATCTTTCAGTCTACTTTCAGGATAAAATTGCTTGGACCACAGCATGTTGGCTGTTGTTTTGAATGCCCACTTCTTGTAGACACATTTTTAGTTTCAGATTCTTTTGAGACTTTGTTCAGCTGCTACAGTCTTCTTTCTGAAGGCCTCAGACAGGTCTTTGGATATCACCATGGTGTTCACTTGGTCTTCAACAGTCAAGAGCACAGCAGTCTAAATGTCTGAGGTTAAAAAAGGGCAAATTTAAAACTTTCTGTGCAACAATTCCCTAGTGATAAGCAGCTGATGTGATATGCCTCTGTGTAAATTTAGGCATTTTACTTGGGAATAAATGTGGGTGTATTCTTCAACGTTGATGACTTGCTTAGAGAATGTTTTAAAAGGTATTTTGTTAAGCCTTAGGCCCTGTCTACAAGGAGATGAATCCAGGTGTAGCAGCAAAGATATTTAATTGAATAGGTGTCTCATCCGCAAGGAGCTGGCGTTTTAGGGCACCGCAAATTTTCACGTTTGAAACCTGGTGGAGAAATCTCACAAGTTCTCCGTTGTCTACGTGATTCAATTCAATTCAATTCAAAAATACTTCACTGATCCCAGAGGGAAGTTAAGTGTTGGTATAGCTCATATAATTAATTCTTTAAGGAGTTGTTGTAGATTATGAGCTTTCTGGCATTTATTCTGAGTGGATGGCGTTGCCGCCCCATTCCTAGATTTAACACACATGCGAAACTTTGTGATAAAGTATGCAAAGATGGCGCCGTACGGTGTTGCGGTCCTAATAAAGGAAATACTGACCTTATTATGGATCCCATAATACAACTTACTGTCCCTCCTCTTATGTAGCCATTAGCAAAAACATGGATCTGGAGAACCACAGACACCATATGCTTTTGAATAAAGTTCTCATTTGAACTTACATTTGTTGTGTTTGCCACCAGGTTGACTGTGCATGCTCAGTGTTCTTCTCTGTGTTTCTCTGGCGGTGTCACAGTGCCACCAGCATTTTAAGCCAGTTTGTGCGAATTCATGAGAAAAAATGTTTTAATTATTGTGGCGCTGCTTTTACAGACTCTGTTTTTGAAACTATGCCTGTTTTGTCTCTGTGTATAGCAGGCCTTCATTGTTTAGATGTATCCCTTGATGTTTTTCTCAATATAATTAAAATTATTCTTATATGTCCATATGTCGAAAGACACAAGCTTCAATAGGGTGTCCTAATGTTTTCACATGACCGTAAATATTCAAACTAACAGATAAATCTTTGCAGTTTTATTTTCCTTTAGCTTCTTGCATAAATAATAATTAAACAGGTTAAATAACGATTATTGATTCAAGCCACGTTTGGGGACCACTGGTCAAAAATTCAAAAAAACAATTATTATTTTTACCTGTTCTAGTTCTAAATTAAAATAATAGCAACTTCCCATAAAGACATGAAAAGGCAACATTTTTATAACTTTTCCCACCAAAACCATTCACAGTACCAAACCAGACATGCCTTGCACCAGTGTGTTTTCTTTCAAAGATCCTAAATTTGCACAATTAAACACAGAGCTTAGCTGTGGGGTTATGGAGGTCAATATGTTGAGTCCTGTGTTTGCAACACCCAGTTTAATTTTTTTTTAGTTCGCTTAGCTTAAGACAAAAATGATAAACATACTGAATTCTGATATGGATGACAAGTCAGACTAATATAACCTTTCAACTATTTGTTTTAAGGTGTTTAGTGAGTACTGCATGCTAGTCAATTCATGACATAAAGATGGATTCATGATAGCATTTAAGGGAATTAGAGAAGATGTTACAGTATTTATGAAGATTTTTATATCAGAAAGAGCATTAAGAAACACCAACTATTGTTTTGAATCCCCTTTAAAGACAATATTGGTGAATATAGACATCTGCTTGCAGGAATAATGAGACAAAATATAAGATATGTGTGGTTAAACTGTCTCGTTTACAAGAATTCTAAATACAACAGCAGCAGGAGGAGGAAATATACATCGTTAATATGAGCCCTTCAACTGTGGAAAACCAAACACGTCTGCTGGTACTGAAACTAGCTCTTGCACCAGACCTGATTAAGCACCGGAACTGCTTTTGGTGGAAAAAATCCTTTCAGAAACATGTTTTATGTCAGTGGAAATAACCAAACATCTTCAGAACTGTATGCACAACCTTCTGAATCGGAACTTTACAATGAAGACTAGGCAAAAGGTGTTTGTGTCAGGATTGCACAGTACAACAATATGCACCTTCATGGGCCTCAGATGTCTACTAGCGAACATACTTTGTGTCATTTGAGAGAGTGCTAATTTAGTTCAAACTGATAGTTTGTGGTCAGGAGTTTGATATAATGAAGTAACAGATGTAAATCTAATCAGCTTCTTTCTGGCTGAAATGTGTTTTTTCAAGCTCAAAATCTTTTTACCCTTATAGACTCAAAGATATTAGCCTGAAGCTTAGAGGAGCCTACAGCTTTACCTATTCAGTATTTATCTAAAAATTAAACTGTTTTTGTTACTGTTTAAAAACTTGCATTTTTATTGAATCCTACTTTTATTTACAATAGTTTGTAAAATAATTTGCAATGATTTGAAAAGTAAATTGATATGAGCAGTATAAATACATACATTATTTATGTACATTTTTTAAATATAAAATATGTTTTCTAAATTTCCAAATTATTTACCTTATATACAGTAGGTAGGACTTCCCTTAAAATGTAAGCTTCACAAGCACAAAAAAATGGATATGAATATTTTATCACTGCACTAAAAAAGAATATTAGTGTGTTACTGAGTTTTTTTTAACCCAGTATTGAGGGTTTAGTTTAATTTGTAAAATGTTAAAACAAGTTTTTTGGAAAGTTATCATTTAAATGATTTTTTTGGGTGGCCTTCAGATATATTTCAAAGCAATTAAGCATTCATTTTCCATAAAGTTGTGTAATAAATCTAAAGCTTTCTAATGTTTGGTCCCAATCCCAGTGTCTATTCAATGATTAGGAAAAGAAAACATGTCATACAGAAATATGAACCATCTGTGGAAGGAAAGCAACACCTCACCCAGTATGAGCTCCCTAAATAAAATAAAATACATAAAAAGATGAGGGTGATGGGTTGGGATGATGCCGGTGGCAAGAAATATTTGCTCTCTGTACCTGTTGTAGTGAAAACTTTGAGAGGTAAAGATCGCCTTCCTTCCGTCAGCCCTTGCAGTGTTATATCATAGAGCGTAGCGGGCAACAACCCCTCTATTTGGGCCTTCCTAAAACCTCCGGGTAATGCGGTCACCTGAGGCTGCCCTGCTGCAGCTGACAGAGCAACAAGCTCCACCAAAAAGCTGTCAAACGCTTCTTCTGAAGCCGACCACGTCAGGCTCACGCTTGTGGCAGTAACATTGACTGCGAGGTCGCTTATCAGTTCCATGCCTGAGCTTTCAGGCTCGGCCCCAGAGATCATCATATCACTATCAGAAGGAGCTTCACTGTTAACGTTGTGGACGCGTTCAAGGTTCTCTTCCTCCTTATCGGACTGTTCAGTTGTTGGGGCTTCTTTGATGCTCAGTGCGAGTACATCTGGGGGTGCTACAGTGAATAAAAGCCGGTTAAATTGTGAATTTCCTACTAGATTGGCTGATAACTGAAAAATTCTTGGAGAGAAAACAATTAGTGAAAGAAAAACAACTTAAACAATTCTCCACAGACTTTTCTCCAAGCCGAATGATCAAGCACGATCTAAGCCATTAATGACGCTCTACTCAGTGCCATTAACTTCTTGAAGGTACTGAGTAGCCCACCGCAGTGGAAGTACACAGTTCTCTTCAACTAGTGAAGTCATGCACAGCCATTTAGGTTCCTGGTACTCTATACAAAGACTAAAAGTGAGTTTGATGGATGACATGCGAGTGGCATCTGCTGTCTTTTCTTCTGACTGCAAGAAAATTATTACAGTGTGAAAGGAAGGAATAATATGAATCAAACAGTTGGAAGTATAGTGAACTGGAAAAGTATTCACACCCCTTGAACTCTTTCACATTTTTGTCACATTACAGCTACAAACCTCAGTGTACCTCAATGGGATTTTATGTAGATCAACACGCAGAAGTACAAAAACTATCAAGTTTAACAGAAACCTTTAAAACTTTTTTCTCTTAAGAAAATCTGAGAAAAAATGTGACATGCATTCGATGCCAGCTTAAAATGAAACTGAAAAGAAATGTTGGCACTGAAAATAAAAATTGGCATTGAAAAATATAATTTGTAACTGAAAATATTAATTTTGAATCAGAAATAAATGTGGTGAAAATTTCTGTATTGAAAGTGTAACAAACTGAATGTGAAAAAAGTTTCCAGGAAACTCAAAATATATACAGTGAAACAAATAACTCACAATCCTGTTTTCACACTTTCATCTTTTTTTTTTCACAATGCCAATCCTTTTTTTCAATGCCACCGTTTTTTCAGTGCTGCTGCTTTTCAGCTTCTTTCCTCTGTCATTGTTTTCTCATAGTGCACGCACATGAGGGGCGGGGCTTCAGAGCCGCACGTATTTGCTTTCAGTGGTCAGTGAGTCTGCCGTTTTATGACCCATTTTCTTAACCAGCAAATAAAGATCACTTGTAGTTCTTTTATATAGCTTTAATTTTAAAATGTCCTCGTATTACAGCAAAATCCACTGCTATAACTCTCTGTAATGTTTATTTTTATTTAACGTTAAAATGAGTTACTGTTTGCTTCCTTTCTGCGCATGTACCATTTAAATATACAGAAAGGGACCTGACTAATGTGGTGGCCTGGAAGACTCTGCCTTATGTACCAGAAGTAATGGGTTCAAATCTGCCCTGGAGTTTATAAGTGAGAATAAATGCACATTTCAGATTCAAAATTAACATTTTCAGTTAGAATTATATTTTTATTTTCAGTGCCGATATTTATTTTCAGTTTCATTTTAAGCTGGCATTATTTTGATGCCATATAATCACTGCACATTCAGAGACAACTTTTTCCCAACTCTCCTCTGCAAAATAGCTCAAGCTCAGTCAGATTGGATGGAGAGAGTCTGTGAACATCTATTTTCAAGTCATGCTACTGTTTCCCATTTCTATTTAGGTATGGGTTTAGACTCGGCCATTCTTACACATAAATACGTCTTGAGCTAACTAGAACTTGTTCTTCCACATGTCTGCTTTGTCTCCTACATCGCTTTTGGCACACCCCAACTGGGATTTCTTCTCACTTTTAAGCATTAGCCACATTTTGAGTGGATAATGAACAACGAATTTGAAAAAGTTCAGGAGGTGTGGAAATTTAAGCAATGTAAAGTAGTGGTACAAAGTTCCTGGAAGTAGAATAGTTGCATTTATAAGAGCAAAAACCTCAGAAAGTAACATCCAGCGTAGGGAAGTCCTGGCAGATGAAAAGCAGGATTAGTTCTTTGGCCTTTTGGAAAAACATGTCAAAGTGGATGCAGTATATTGTAAACACATGCCAAAGTTATGGAGACCACACAGTCTATATCTATGAAACAGAGGGTCTGTTTCGTAACTAGAAACTGTGAGAAATTGTTCACTTGAACAAACCCTTGTACCTGTTACTTCAACAGCTTCGTGTAGTGCAGATCCCTGGCTACTCTTTATTCCAAACAACTCAGTTTGATATTCGGGTGATGGCTTCAGGCCCCTGATTCTAGTCGCAAGGGAGTCTCCGGGGAGTTGGACCTCTCTCCCATCCCACAATCTCTGAGTGTCCTTGTATTGTACAGCAACATCGTCATAGGCACTGTGAGTTTTAAGCTTCCAAGAGACGTCAAATCCATCAGACGCAATCTCCGAGACAGCCAGTTTTCCATGCTTGTCCCCGGGCTCTGTCTCAGAAATCTGGGACTCTGGCAGGTCTAAAATGACAGAGCTAGTGACATTGTCCTCTAAGCCTGTAGTAGTCCTTTGTTCACGGTCGTCTGAGGCGGCTAAATAAAAAGTCAAAGTGGCAACAAAGTAAAACAAAAAGGCACAATTCCGGACAGAATGACATCTTCTCTTTGGTGCATCTGATGCATTACTCTATCTATCTATCTATCTATCTATCTATCTATCTATCTATCTATCTATCTATCTATCTATCTATCTATCTATCTATCTATCTATCTATCTATCTATCTATCTATCTATCTATCTATCTATCTATCTATCTATCTATCTATCTATCTATCTATCTATCTATCTATCTATCTATCTATCTATCTATCTATCTATCTATCTATCTATCTATCTATCTATCTATCTATCTATCTATCTATCTATCTATCTATCTATCTATCTATCTATCTATCTATCTATCTATCTATCTATCTATCTATCTATCTATCTATCTATCTATCTATCTATCTATCTATCTATCTATCTATCTATCTATCTATCTATCTATCTATCTATCTATCTATCTATCTATCTATCTATCTATCTATCTATCTATCTATCTATCGCATCAAGACAGCATAAATGTATGCTTACCATGGGTGTGATAATTGCATTTTTATGGTTTTATATTTAAGCACTTTTTTTCGCTGTTGCAAAAGTACTTAAAATCAAAAGTCCCCTAAACTCTTTCACACGATGCTGTATTACAACCACAAAAATAACAAGACTTTAATTGGGATTTTATGTAACAGACCAACACAATGTAGTGAACCATTTCGGATGTGAAATAGGATGGTTTAGTACATTATACAGTGGACCATTTAATCCATCATTATCCAAAAACAGAAAGAGTGGGCAACTACTGTAAACCTACACGCATGTACATAAACTGACTGGCTGGGCAAGGACTGCATTAATCTGACAAGCAGTAGGAGGAGCTGCAGAGATCAACGGCTCAGGTTGGAGACTCTGCTGACATAAAAACTATTAGCTGTGAACTTCACAAATATGGCCATTATAGTAGAGTTGGAGAAGAAAAGCCATTGTTGAAGGGAAGACACAACACGTTCTTTTTCCATTACGTCACGCAGGAAATATAGCAGACGTGTGGAAGAAGGTGCTCTTGTCAGAGGAGATAAAAGTGTAATTCTTTGGCCTGCATGCAAGACTTTAAGTGTTGCAGAGAATGCTACATATCACCCTGAAAACATGGTGGCGGCAGCATTATGCTGTGGGGATGCAGTTTGCTTGTCTTCAGTATGGAAATAGGAGGTGGTCACAGCCGAGATGCTTCAAATGACATTTTGGACTTCTACTCGCAAAACATTTTAAACGGCAGGTATCATTTTACTTCCACTTCACAATGATGTTCTACTTTGTTTTGGTCTGTCACCAAAAATCCTACAATAATGCACTGAGGTGAAAAAGTTTGCTAAACACACTTGCAAGGCGACGTGGAGCATAATTTACAGTCTTTTTACAGGTTCATTGACTAATAATATATAGTATTCTATTGATGAATTTGTTAATTAGTAAAACATTTTAAACAGTTTTTTTTTCCTGTGCATTTTTGAATACACTTTTCCCCAATTTTCAATAGGCTGCATATTTCAGGAAATTACATCTAAAAACAGGCTTGGTGTTATTTTTCACTGTGCAATCAACTGAAAATAACTTGTTTGAAATAAAAGTAAATCTTGAAAAAACGAAACCGTCTCCTACCACCTGTAAAGTTTAACCGCCTGTGTTCTATGTATTCGGATAACCCACCTGTGGATGCCGTCAGGGAGACGGATTTGCTCCTCTTGTGTCCCCTCTCTGCGGCCAAAGTCAGCGTGTAGCTCACACCAGGAATCAGGTTGGACAGGACGTGTGTGGTCGCAGACGCTGGGATCTCCACCTGCTCCGCCTGACTGTCTCTGGACATGTACACCAGCCTGTAGCCGCTGACTTTAGCCTCAGGTTTCTGCCAGCTGACGGTGAGGGACGTCTCTGTGGACCTGACCGCCTTGAAATCTCTGGGGGGATCGAGGTCTGTCGCAAGGCACACGAAAGCAGCTCAAATAAAAACAAAACTCGTCATTTCTGACATTTTCTGATGTTCTTGCCTCATAATCATGAATTATTGGTGCTTACAAAAGCGTTATTTGCACTTGTATCAACAGAACATTCTGTGTATTTATGAAGGAAGAGTGTTTGGACAGCTGTGTGGCTTCTTCTCTCACCAGTTGCTGCATTTGTGGTAGCAGGGAGGCTCTCTCTTTCATTCTTCACAGCTGTCACTCCCAATCCGTACTCGGTCCCTGGCTTCAGCCCTGCAACACAAACAGATTGAGGATAAATGACTACACGTCGAGAGAAGACAAAGTCACACTTTCTGCGCAAATTCTCACTTCTTTTTTTCCATACTGACCAGTGATGGTAGCCTGCGTAATGTGTCCAGATCCTCGTGGAAAGACTTTCTCACCATGAGTGGAACCAGAGATGGGGCTGTATTTCACTCGATAACTGCTGACATCAGCTTGACTGTTGGTCCACTGCAGAGTGATGCTGTCATCGGTTTGAGATACAGCCTGTGCGTCTGTGGGGGGATCCAAAGCTGGGGAGGGGGGGCGGATTGTATGTACTTACAAAAGAATCGGTTCATACTGATACTTTAGTCTTCTCAAATGAACAAAATGAAAATGGATATAAATGTGTTTAATTCAATTCTATTCAGTTTATTTATATAGCGTCGATTCATGGCAATGTCATCTAAAGGCACTTTACACCAATGGATCTAATCTAATGGATCACAGTCCATAACATCTTACTCTCTGAGTTTTAAATGTATCATGTTTGCCTTTGTTTTAGTAGTAGCTGATAAACCAAGCTAAAAGTGAAGTCTAGAGCCCCACCCATGTGTTCAATCCATCAAAAAAGCATCCTCTGTGTCAGGTGGCCTTCACTCACTGTTTCTATTGACTATGGGATGCTCCAGTCATGATGGCCCCACCTTTCTACTCTGTGGCTGGTTCTAGAAATGACGGCTCCTTGCAAATCAAATCGCCAACAAACTCCTCACAGATCTCTGCGTTTGTGTTGAATTACATTTAAATAGAATCCTTGTGTGTTTTGTCCAATATTAATATCTGTCGTGGATAATTCCAACGAGGACTTTTTGTCCCAAATGACGTAATGACTCAGGTCATTAATAACAGTTTCTGTTCAGTCAGAATTGCTGAATTTACACATTGCTTGTCCAAATACATGGGAGAACGGCGAGGTGAGGAGAGTGACGACCTGTGCCTCACCTCTGGTGAAGAATACAGACATACATCAAGTAATAAACTTAGCAGCAATTATTCATACTGAGTATATGCATGTGGCAACAGTGGAAAGGAGCACTGCCTTTCAGCATTAAGAAAGCTCCAGATAAAATGATAAAACAGTGAACCCCCAGTATAATGGGGGTTAAGAATTACAGCCACCTGTGAATAGCTAAAATCAGTACTTGTGACCCCTATAACACCCTATATTTGGCTATATTAATAGTTCAAACTCCAAGAGTAGCATAATGTGCCGTGGAAAAATATAGCTTCTTCTCAAACAAAGATGAGACTGGAGTCCTTCAGGTGTTTTTGATATTTAACAAGCATGTTGGCCAGAATGTAAGACAATGTGTGCACCCAGAACAGTGCCATGCTTGAGCTCTCCCTCAACCTTTCTACCCCTAATATTATATAGTATTTGGTAATCAAAGATGATCTTCTTCAGTACATCCTACCCAGTACCGAGGACCGAGGTCTATGTGTCCGGCTGATATCTGCTGCTTACTGACGTCTGTTTAAGCACTCTGATGATCTCTACATGAAATATTCTCTAGATGCATTTTCTAAGTATGTAACTAATCAAGTAATCATTATTACTTTGAAATATTCCCATCACAATGTCCATTAATACACACGGTGGAAACCGTCTTAGCAATACTGCATGAGTAAATATCTACAGTCTTCTTATCTCCCATCTTGAGGGGGTACAGCCAATCTGCGCCAAGGAAAATAACTTGTGCTCCTGGATTGGCTGCTTTGCAAATGCCACTGAAGCCGCATTTTCTTTCAAATATGTAGATTTGTGCTACCAAGAAAATCCGCAAATAGGCATATTTTCCACATTCACATTCCCCAGAAAAATCTGCAAATAGGTGCATCCACGAATACTGAACCATGAATAAGTGAGGTTCCACTGCACGTCCTATATCTGATTTCAAACTTACAGTTACAGTCCTCAGTAAAATTGTTCATGTTGCTTTCTATGCAGAGCTGAAATTGTAACATAATGCTCATGGCCTTATTCTCTGTTTTGACATGGTTCCATAATTAAGCTCGTAACATTTTATTTCAATGTGGCTCTAGTTAATCATATGTGGACAAAATGCAAAGAAAATGTTGTTTTACTGCTTTTCCTAACTTCCTAGGAGATTGCTTCAAGTATCATAAAAATAATTGATTAGCATTTTAGCCACTTTATTGATAGCTGTCTGACTACAGGGAACAGAACATAACGACCGACAGTATCCTCATGCATACAACAATAACATGGACTGAACCAACCACTTACAACCACCTGCACTTTATACTACTACTGTACAATTTATCCATAGCTGTCTCACTCAACCGCACTACTGTGAATACTGTATAGACAATCATACTGTATAATACAATACAATAATTAAAGTTCTACAGCTATTTACTAACACTTGCACTCATATTTATAGCCTGTATAACCTGTCATATACGTATATATATGTATAGTCTGTTATAGCCTTTTATATTTATAATCATATGTATAGCCTGTACATAGCTTGTACATTCACGACAATCCTAGCCTGCATGACCTGTTCATAGTCTGTACATCCACTGCAGTTATAGCTCTGGCTAAGGTTGTTGATAACCCAACAGGTATCAGGAGTGAAGTTTTGTCAGCGACTGTGCTATTGGTCATTTTAATATGCCACGACAAAGACCTTGATCTGATTTGTATCAAGTATAAATAAAAAATGTTGTGGTTATCATTACCAAACTCCCACCTGTAGTGAACGTGGTGGTGACTGGGTCACTGGTTGCCTCTCCACGCCTTGAGATTATCGACACAGTGTACTCTGTGTCTGGTCTCAGATTGTCGGTGTTGTATTGTTTGTCTGGTGGGGAGACGTTCACTGCGGTTTCATCTGAGGGGTCGGAGCTGGGCGTGTAAAACATGGTGACCCCATCCACCGGAGCCACCGGCAGATGCCAGCTGATCAGCGCCGAGGAGTCCGTGACATCCTTCACCTCCACTTGCCTGGGACCATCGATCTCTGTGGTAGAAAATCAGGGAAGAGAAGAGAATGTTTGGACAATATGAAAAAAGAAAGGAAATCCTTAAAGAAACAAATAAGTAACAGTGAAAATATCACAAAATGTTTAAATGATGTTGCAAACCATGTCTCAAAGTGATAATCTATCAAAATTGAAGTAAATCATTGATATTACAGCTAACTTGATTTGCAGACGAAGGAAAAACTTTGATCAAAAAAGGAATGCTGTTAGAAATATAATGTGATTCCCTTTTAGTCTGGCCTCATGCTTACTACCTGCTAAATCTCCTGTATTAACATGTGGAGGAGAACTCAAGTTAGTAGTTTTTCCTTCCACTTTGTTTTCTTCCCCTTTTTACCCCAAGGTGCCCTCTTGTTTTGTTCCTCCTGTTTGTGTCTGAAGTTAGTAGTTTTCCTTATTCAGCTTAATTATTATATTTATGTATTTATTTCTGGCACTTCCTGGTTTCTGTATTTCTCCTGGCTCTTAGATGTTTTCACCTCTGTCTATGTCCACCTTCCCATTTGTGTTTCCTTAGTCTATCTCTTTATTTAATTCCTCCTTCTGTTCTCCAGTGTTTCCCTTAGAGTCCTCCTTAGTCTTATCTTTAGATAGTTTCTAGTTTCTTAAGAGTTTTCTGTTTTCCTTGCCTTTCTTGTCTCCCTGCTCCTTCTCTGTTCACAGCCTCACTCTCCCCTCAGTATATATTCGGTTCTCACTCAGTCACAACTTGCTGGTTCGTTGTCATCCTCTGCCTGGTTCCTGTTCCTCCCTGTGCGCCATTTTGAGCCTCCCTAGTTCATGTAAGTTTCTTTGTTCCTTGTTTTGTTATTAAATCATCCTTATTTGTACTTTGCTGCGTTTGGGTCTTTAAATTCTACCTACCAAAACATGACACTGTCCTTCTTATTTTAGATCCAGGCTTAAAAGAACCTCTGGAAGGTGGACGTTCTGAAAGCTTTGAGCTCTCTCTTATCAGTCATTTCTGGGAGTTGTGTCAAGATTCAACCTACCCAAATAAATGACATCGAAATGAAATAAGTAATGAAATGTGGGGGTCCAGAAATCCAGGGGGTTCCCTCACCACAGACTTTTAAACCAAATGACTTTGCCAGACACACATCTGAAGATGTTTGGCCTGGCAGGCTGCAACCATTGCGTAAGGGTCTTGGAAGGATTTCATAACATCGGGTCTTTGAGCAATAAAAAATGTCACAAAGCAGAGGATAGGGGCTAAAAGCAAGAAAAAATAATTATAGACTTGTACACTAATCAGAACCAGCAAGGCTTTCCTGTTGTAATTCTTCTCATTAACATTGAATTTCACTCAGCAACATAAATTTATTTGATCAGTTCTGTAAAGAGTTATGGTAACTTTAGACTTTCAATAAGTGCCAGGGAGCTGTTAAAAACTACTTTCACTGAATGATTAAATGTTTGCACTAACGAGGATCCTAGTCCTCCTGTTTGGTCGAAACTTACTGGTGGTGACTGTTCTGGATGTTTGGGGTCCTCTGGTGGTGTTCTTCACAATGCTGATGGAGACTTCATACTCCTGTCCTGGTCCAAGCCCAGACTGGAGGAACTCGTTTTGGGAGGGTGGAAGGGTGTTAACGACTTTTCCATTTTCTTCTTTCTGCAGAAACACGTGAAGCATGAGAGTAAAAGAAATATGTGCAATAAAAAGAACGCACCTGAGCCTAAATTTAGGAATTCAATTATAATTGTTTAACCAACTACTGTAGGGCATAAGGGAGCTAGGACTGAAAGCTAGCTCTGGAGTTCAGTGAATAGATTCAGAGTTTGCTTGATGTATTGTAGATCCAAATGAGTTAAGATGCACATTTCTCTTTGCAGTTTTGAAAAGACCAATATCTGGATCTAAAAAATGAAGGGAGAACTCAGATAAAACAGGCTTCTCCATTTCTAGATAATACAAAACGGTCCCACAGCATAAAAGTCTGTCAAACAACTAGGTGCATTACATTTCACAGTTTCTGGCAATAAAAATTTTTATTTTTTTTGACAGAACAGGCAAAACCGCTGTTGTGTTTTGGGTCTCCTTCACCAAGAACCCCAATGGGTTTAATGTGCAGAGTGTGATCTATGTGTAAGACTTCACTCCCCATTGTTTTAGACTAGGCTTTTTTCATTTGTGTCAGCTTAAGCTTTCCACTGTGGGCAAATCCTTACAGCCTCTTCATCATCTTTACATTCTGATGCCTACTAAGTACTGTTTGAGCTTCAGAATCTTTTTCATTAAAACAGGCTACCATCTCCACACTAAGAGAAGCCAGTTAAGGTAACTCGGGCATGTGGATTGGATGCCTCATGGACACCTCCCTAGTGAAGAGTTCTGGGCACATCCCATTAGGAGGAGACGCAGAGGAAGACCCAGGACATGCAGGGGGACACTTTGGGACTCCCCCAGAGGAGCTGGCCTGTGTGGCTGGGGAGAGTGAAGTCTGGGCCTCTGCTTAGACTGCTGCCCCCATGACCCGATCCCAGATAAGTGGAAGATGACTGACAGACAGGATAATTATTGGTGTTCTTTATGTTGCTTTTATTGTTTGGTGCAAGGGAGCTTCATTAAAGAGATGCTTGACAGGAAAGGGGGAGCGCCAAAACAAATAGGAGACATCTATACATGGTACCCCAACAGTTTTTTACACTTATACCATGTTTGCATTTGAAATGAAATCAAGTTGTATTATCTGGTGCTGGTTGCTAAGGTTGTAAACACTCTGCTCTTTCAGTGCTTTTTTTATGTTCCGCTGCATCAGGTTTTACTAATGCTTCAAAGTAAAAAGAGCTGATACTGATTTCTATAATTCATGTCTAAGCAAGCATCTCACAGCTAGACGGCAGAAGAAACTTATAGGTCAGAAAAAGGACAGCCTATTATAAGTAGAGTACAGGTCCACAGAGGATAGGAAATCAAAAGCTCTGACTTATCAGCTGGCATAGTCATTTTCTTTCAATGCACGTCTGCCTCAGATTGCATGTAGTGGGTTTAGCCGCAGCTCTCAGACATCCAGATTTGCCCTCAGTTAGGTTTTTTTAATGTCAAAGCAAATTTACTGGTTAGCGCATAAATAAATCTTTTATGCTGAAGTTTTAAGAAAGCTGGCAGAGCTTATCGCCTCTCACTTTTTCCATGACGGTTATTAAACAGGAAGGCAAGTCTTAAGAGAAGCGATGGGCATACAAACCGTGTTGCGAAAATAAATCTCCCAGCTGTCAAAGGAAATGTCCATCTGGTCCCAGACAACTTCTACAGAGGTTTCTCTCACTGATTTGAATCTTAAACCTTCTGGCTGTGGGAGATCTGCCAAGATGGAGAAAAAATAGTTAAGTTCTTTTATTCCAGAGGTTAGTCTCTGTCTGCTAACACTGACAGAATTGTGATATACCTGTAACCACTCTTGCACTGACAGGAATGCTCTTGTTATTGCTCAGGACAGCGTAGACGCTGATGAGGTATTCAATGCCAGGTTCAAGCTCTTTAATGGTGGCAGCAGTTTTATCTCCAGGAACAGTGAACTCCATGAGGAGACCCCCTGGACTGGTGGGGATATATGTGATGAGGTGCTCTGTAACCAGCATCTCATTGTTCCAGGACAGGTCTACAGTGTCGATGCTGACATCTTCAACAGTCAGTTCTTTTGGAGGAGACACTGGGAAAAAGAAAAATGTTGAAGTTTTGTTTTCACATGGTTTCTCATACCCTGTGTCGGTGAATATCCACCATGTGGCAGTAATGCAAACTCCAGAGCTACATCTGGCTGGGGTGTGAAAAAAAGAACATATGCAGAGCAGACAACTGCCACAATCAAACCAAAAACCTCTTTTATATTAACCAAAATAGTTTCTCCCAGGATTAGTGGGTAGTGATTTTCAGAATAGAAGGAAATTACATCAACCTGAATTTTCTTTTATATTTTCTTCAAGTTCACACATGGAAACTTTGGGAAACTAAACATCTAAATCTTTCTGTGTGTATTTTAATAATGGGAGCTTCTTACCTTCAGAGCAGTCTTCTCCGATGTACCCCTCATCACAGAAACACTGACCATTCACACAGCGACCCTTGTCCTGACAGTTGTTGATGCAGCTCAGGTCTGCACAGCTCTCCCCTTCATATCCACTCTCACATGTGCACCTCCCGTTGATGCAGCGCCCCCTGTTGTTGCAATTATCTGGACAAGCAAGCACAGAGCAGTCATCTCCTGTATAGCCCTCCTGACAGAAGCACTTGCCGTCTAGACAGTGACCCCGTGCCAGGCAGTCATTGGTACAAGCTTTCTGACTGCAGTCTTCCCCACTAAATCCTTCGTCGCAAACACATTGCCCATCAACACACCGGCCACGGTTTCTGCAGTTGTTTGGGCAGCTCAGTTGACTGCAGTCCACACCGACGAAGCCTACGTGGCACACACAGCGTCCTTCAATGCACTCTCCACGACCATAGCAGTTTGACAGACAGGTGCGTATGCTGCAGTCTTCACCAGCAAAGCCTTCGTCACAGACACACTGCCCGTTAACACAACGTCCCTTCAGCCGGCAGTCATTCGGACAGGAAAGCTCGGAGCAGTCGTCTCCATGGAAGCCGGCATCACAAGAACACCTTCCGTTGATGCACTGACCTCTGTTGTTGCAGTTATTTATACATGCAAGCTGGCTGCAGTCCTCACCTTGATACCCAGAGTCACAGATGCACAGCCCATTGAAGCATGTTCCTCTGCCATTACAGTCATTCAGGCAGGTGAGCTGAGAACAGTCTTCCCCACTGTACCCAGCAGTGCAAATACATTTACCATCGACACAAAAACCATTGCCACGGCAGTTGTTGGGGCACGAACGCTCTCCACAATCCTCCCCACTAAACCCCTCATCACAGTAGCAGGTGCCATTCAGACAGCGTCCGCGGTCGTAGCAGTCATTTGGACAGATGAGTTCAGAGCAGTCGAAGCCAGTCCAAGGTTCGTCACACACGCAGTCTCCCTCATCACAGCGACCACGGCCTAAGCAGTTGTTCAAGCACCGGCTCTGAGAGCAGTCTTCGCCAAAGAAACCATCCGAACAGGCACAAACGCCTCCCACGCAGTGGCCGTTGGCTCCGCAATCCACAGGGCAGGTCTCAAGGGCACAGTCTTCTCCGGTGAAGCCTTTATAGCACTCACATTTTCCGTCCACACAGCGGCCGCGGTCCTGGCATCTCCCTGGACACTCGGCCTCTGTGCAGTTGGGTCCCCTCCAGCCAGGATCACAAATACAGCCACAGGTTTCAGTGCTGTAGTTTCCATGGCCGTTGCAGTACGGTTTTGTTCCTAACTCACCTATGAAAACAAAATAAAGAAATTGATGCTTTCTAGAATATCTCATCACCTTGGCACAACATTTGACCACAAGGTTTGTAAAAAATCAATTCATGAGATGTCGGGGTGTACTTTACATAAAAAGTCACACTCCCACAATAAAATCCCAAGCTCTCCAAATAGATGAATCAAACAGATGTAATTTATCTTGAGGGAGACTCAGGAGATTAAGTGGTATTATAGCAAGCTCTTTTCAGTGTGAAAAATCAATAAATACAGGATTCTATTTCTTTGCTGGCTGAGAGTCCTACCTGTAAGTTGTTCACTGCTGCATTGATCCCTTAAAGTTGAAACTTCTCCTTCAAGCATCTCCAGCCGGCTCATGAGGTCCTTCAGGCCTGGAAAGTCATCGGTACAACCGCAGGCTTGCCGAGGTATGTTAATGCGATGGGTGAATACAATCTGGTTTTCCCCATTGAGTGTATGTTCGGTGAGATGATGGCCTGGAGAGACTGCAGCTATGTCTTTGGGATGGAGCTGTTTGTCCTCTGGTCCCTCCAGGTCGACCGAGCACAGGGAACTTGCAGGAACATTGATGTTATAAACATGGCTGAAAACCACAGAATGGCCTACACCGGGAAGGGTGACATTGTGTTCTGCAGAGGGAGAAAGAGTCTGTCGTCGTTGGCGAAGGATTTTCTTGACAAGCCCAGCATTTGATAAACTAATCAAAGTAATCAGAAGAAGGCATCTCAATAGACTTTGTGTGCCCATGCTAGACGTGGGGCAAGGTACTGGTGAAAAAATATGTTTGGAACTCTGGCTTGAAGGACAATCCTGGTTACCGTGGAAAATCTGGAAAGACCAAAATAAAACACAGTTTAAGCCAAAGGTGAGGTGCAATTACGTAAATTGTTCAGTACAATGTGAGCATTATGATGATAAATGGCTATTATTGTCAAAATAATGGTTGTAATTCCATTTTTATTTTTAAAAGCTGATAAGTGTATTTCTGAAATTATTCTTAATCAACACACAAACAAGCACTTGTTTGAAAGATGTTAGTCAGCCATGACAAAACTCAACAGGTCTCCCACCCACGTACTGCTAAAATCCCTGCTTATTTCTATCAAAAACTATTTCTGTGCTTATCATAAATGTCTTTCCCTTTCAGTTAATGGTAAAAAAATTGCAATTTTATTCAAGGAGTTATCTGTGCAATTATATGCTTAAGGTAGTTGATGGCTAATTGAAAGCTAATGAATGTCAGTTTAAAGAATTCCAGTTGAATGTGATGCAAACTGATTGGCAAATAACACATACAGTAAATCACAATGAGTATGATGACTAGCATTGGAAGTCTCGTCAGAAAAAAGAGAGAGGTTGCAATGATTAAACAGCTTATTTCCAATATATACTATAGATTTTTTTTCAGCTATAGATTACGTTTCTTCATCGCTTCGGTGCCTTTCTCACATCACTATAAACCTTTGTACAACACATAGTCTATTTCTCTAAACAATTAGCACAAACTGCCAAACCTAGTTAATAACCTGCAAAAGCATGTCACTTGCTTAACATGGATAGTTCGTTCCTCAAAAGCAAGTATTGGTGTCAAAGTGTCAGTCTCACCAAAATGTAAAGTCCTGACACCATCGCTTATGAACAAGACAGTCAAATGGCTGTGTCCTGTTTGACAATATTTACAGTAAAGCAGTGAGTTGTTCCGTCAGACTCTGAGTTCTTCTCACAAATGCCATGAGTTTTCAGGGTGAATCTATAGATTTCTATTGTATTTATGCAGTCTGTGGTTGCAGGTGATCAATGTTAAAACAAACCAGAGATATACTAATAAAAAATACCTTTCAATCGTGCTCGAAAATGTTAAGTATCTCTAAAAAATAAAAGTCTCAAGACTAAAGAATCCACAGCTGCGCTGGCACGTCGACAGCATCTTTTACGGATTTCACGCGGGCATGTAGAAAAATCTCAGCATTTATGATTCACCAGACACTTACAGGAGGGGGTAAAATGGTAAAAAAAAAAAAATCGAATTCACTCCATCCATTGATGCACTCACAAGTTTTTCAGATGACTTTAACACCTGGACAATGACAACGCCCTAATTTGTAGGAGTCAAGCAATAAGCTTCTGCCTCAGCGTGGGAAAGGTTCCTCAGCTTAGCTTGCAATGAGCTTCCTTCAGCATTTGAGTAATGACAGATGTCTGAAAATGGCCAGAAAAGCCTACTGTGATGTCTGACCTCTTCTGCATTACTGAAAAAAAGCTTCCCTTGGTTTTTTTAGGTTACATGAGAACCAATGGTGATGATGTGTGAAACATTTTATCCCCAATCTGTCTGCAAATGTCATTGAGAGTGGTTCTTAAAGTCTGCTGTTGTGTCTGGTAGGACAAGGATTTTGCCATGTTCTTTTTTTCTTTTCAGTAGCATCTGCTCGGTCAAACAAAGGAAAAATCATTTACAGACACAGGACCAGTACCAAGACTTAAAAAAAGAATAAAAAAGGACTCATGTGCACCTGGGTTTATTCTCATGAGTGCAACTGGAAACATTAACAAAGAAAAAGATGTTCAGAAGATTTTAGCTGGATGTTTGTTGCATCCCTGTTACCATGACACCAAACTTATATTTCTTGACTCTTATAAATTTAAAAGGATATTGTTATACCACAGGGATACAAAAGGTCCAAACAAGTACACATAAATCAGAGATTTAATTTTTTTCCACATCATTTTCATGAGAAACCCAAGAAAGCCAAAACTATGCTATTAGGCTTTACAGTTCAGCATGAAATGCACATTTAGAGAAAAATCCATTCTTAAACTATAAATATTTTTTAAATATGTAAAGAAAAATGTGGCCTAAAGGTTAAAATAAACCTGCACAATCTCAGCTTTAGTCTACCTAAAAAAATCTATCCCATTACCAGGGTCTCCCCTGACCCTAAATCTGAGAATCAAATATGAATATATTTCTTCCAAAATATGAGGATCATAAAAAGGTTGTGCTAAAATTTCCTGTGAGGAATGCCAAAGATTTACAGTCAAGGAAAGCCAACAAAGTAGAGGAAGAAGAGTTTCAGGCAATGGAGATCTTTAAATTTGTCTTGCGTCCTCTAAACTGATGACTGATCACAGCATGATGAGTAATTGTTTTCCCCTACTGAACCATTCTCACCAGTGTGCCTTTAAAAACTTCTCTTCGGTCTCATCTTCTTATTTTACTGTACTCACCTTTGGCCTCACCTCCCTTTCATCCTCACACCCTTTGCCAACATTTCTGCTGTTCTTTATATTCAAGCTCAGATGTAAAACAGAGTTGACGTCTCACATTTCTCACACATCTGGTGAGTGGGCTGGGATGTGACTGAAAGCTGTAAATCTAAAAACTTGGTTGTGGAGTATGGATTTTTGATCTCCTTCTAGAAAACTTTGCAACAACAAAAATAAGTGTGGTCCTCAAGGTAAAGAACAAACCCTGTAAAGTCCCCAGGAGGGCTCTCATTGCATGAGTTTGGATGCAGCTAATTCTTGCTTTCGGACCTTGCTTGAAAGTAAGCATAAAGCAAAAACATATTATCTTGTAAGAGAATATTCACAAAAGGTTTACATATAAGAACTGCATGTCTATTGTGTGGCAAACATCATGAAAGTAAATTTTTGGGTGAAGGGGTTTCAAGCAAGTAATAAAAGGGTAAAAATAAAAAGTTAAGCTACTTAATAGGAAAGAGGTACAAAATATTGGCTTTGTAAGAAAACAACCAACAGGTAGTTCTTACCTGACATTCAAAAAACACTGATGTTTTTGCAGCAAGATAATGCAAGCAACACACGACAAGGTTTTATGTGTCCTTGCTGATTAGAAAGACTTGACAAAATGCATACATTAGACAGATGAACAGACAGATAATAGAGTCCTTCAACAAGCTTCTCACAATAGCTTGCTAAATGTTTGGCCCATTCCTCCAGACAGAACTTTGTTTGCAGGCTACTTTGCTGCCAGACATCTTTTCATTTCTGCCCATAATCTTTCTGAATCAGAGCAGTCCTTTGTAAGGGCCACTCCAAAACATTGACTTTACTGTTTTTAACCCACTTTGTAAGTGACTCAGTAATATAATTAGAGCCACCCCAAAGTGAGCAAGCGAGGAACTTCCTGGGTGATATCTGGAGAGTATGTCTCAGTATTTCCACATAATGTTCTTTCCATATGATGGCATCTACCTTGTTAAGTGCACCAGTTCTTCCTTCAGCATTATGGCTAAACAATGACCACAGGACATGTTGCTGAGTGCATTTGCAAGCTGTAGCCAGGCTTTTTCTGTTGCTTGTCATGTTGAGTATTAGCTAGACAGGTCGCCAGTCCATCACAGGGCAACGCAGAAACAAACAACCATATACACAAACAAACACACACACACTCATACCTTGGGCATATTTAGAAAGACTAATTAACCTAGCATGGATGCAGAATGACCCCAGGGTGAGAACCCAGGACCTGATATGTATATATATATATATATATATATATATTATATATATATATATATATATATATATATATATATATATATATATATATATATATATATATATATAAATATATATATTGCAATTGTGTGCATGAGTGCACAAATGTCTAAACTAACAGTAAAAATGCTTTCAGTGGATGGTAAGCTATCTAAGTGCGCTCCATTTACCACTTATTTAGTTTCTCTGATGTCAGTCTGTGCAGTTATGGGAAGCTTCTTTCTCCCATGACTGTAGCAATGGCTCTTTGGTGAAACTCCTGCAGCTCATATAGCATACAGACGAGCTGGAAAGCCTACCCTAACCACAATGGCATATGTCAAAATCATGCTGTGTGAGATGTGAGCAAAAGCACAAATTGTGTTTCATCCATTTGACCTGTAGCAGAACTAGAACTGTATGACAGTGCATAATCACAGCCTTTTTAGCTGCCTGGTGGTGTTCAGTAAACTTCCGAAGTGGCACGATTTTCCCTTATCCAAATAATTCTTTGCCTTAAAACATCTCCCAGCTCCCAGTAATCCATTTGTAAAAAAGGAAAGAAAAAAAAATAATTATATTTTCATGATTTAAATTTAAGAGAATCTCTTGTTTGTTTTATAAAGCAACTCCCACTTTTCAGAGACATGCAGACACTGTGTTTATGTGATGCTTCTGCACAGTGTATACAAACTGGGCTTTTTACAGTAAAAACTACTGAGTACATCATTCAGAGCAGGACTGAGGTGAACCAAGGACATGTCATGTGACTCTCAGACATGGGAAGACAATTTAGGGAGAAAACTGAAACTCTAATATAACCTGCTCAGTAAGCTATAATCCATTCGCCGTAGCTTTAGTGCCTTTTTCCCCACGTTGGCAGCGAGAAGAAAACTTTTCCATGTGAAAAAAAATAAAGAAAATTGGGAATTTTGGCCCTGGACTGATGACATCTGTTTTGCAAAGTCAAGGAAAAGAAAAAAAAAAAACACCAATGAAGGTGCTTGTCATGTATCCAGATAGTGAAAAGACAGTTGGAGGGCAGCAATTCCATCTGTAACCCTTCAGAAATTGATGGTCTGGTTCAAAGCGTTACTTCCTCATTGCATTTGACATTAGATAGTTTAGCCCCCTTAAAAAAGAAAGTGATTAGGCATAGGAGGTTGACTCCCTGGTTTAATGCAGAGCTGCTTACTTTAAAGCAGAATACCAGGAGAGAAAATGGTGCTCTACACAGGATTCCTATTGAACCTGGAAAAAAAGTTCACAAGCTGTATAAAATGGAGATAATGGGTTAACTTAAGTTCCAGAGCAGGACCACGCCCCAAATCCACTTACCACTCAGCAATCTACCCAAACTGGATTCACCTGGCATCTCCCGCCTGGATCGCATATCAAATTACTCTGCAGTCTATATAAACCAAGCCCGCCAATAGTGCTCGTCTGTCTCGCTCGTTTTTGCACCCTTCGTGCTTTGCGCGTCATTACACCTTGCCTCCAGCGTTCATTACAGTCTCTTGACATGGAGATCCTCTATGTGTGTGTCGATCTGTGCGAGAAGCTGCTCTGTGGCAATCCTATCTCTGCCTGGCCGTCACCCCCGCCCATGGTGCATCAGGTTTCCCACAGTATCCTGCTCTCGTCGGTCCAACGGGATCCCAGTCCGTCTTCCTCGGCTTTTTGTTTCTCTTCTCAGAAATTCAGATCCTTGGCGTTGGCTGCAGATCTCAACCCAACTCTGGTCCCTATGTTTTCAGCCACAATCTACAACTAAGTCATCAGCTTCATGACCTCACCATCTCATGTCAGAACTCCATCCTCAACAGTCTTGCCCCCATACCCTCTCAGCAAACCTGTCAGGCTGGAACCTCTTCAAAGCCTTTCACGTAATGTATAGTTTACCTATTCCTTCTCTTAACCCTATGTCAATTTTCCAATTCATTATCCACTCTCTCACAATCCAAAAAATTTGTGCAGCCACGATTCACGCTTATCTTTCCAGTATCAGTTTCTTAATGCTGGCGATTGGTAGCCCCCATCCAGCCCTCAACAATAGCCTGTTACCTAAAGGTCAGAAAAAACAAGAACCATCTACAGTTATCCACTTCTTACCACTTACCTCCAACCTTCTAAGCAGTTGTATCCACATGCTTTGCTCTGGCTACTCATCTCCTTCTGTCGACTCAACACAAGTTCATATTCCTGCTGGCTTACTCTGGCTTCCTGCCCTGCTCTTAGTTCGCCCCATCCTCATCTATACATGACCCTTCAATTAATTCCTGTCAGACATCTCAATCCACAGCCAGGACACCCTCATCTTCACCCTCCGCTGAAGTAAAGCCGACCAGCTCGGTGCATCCTTTCAAATCCACCTACTAAGCGCCATCCTCAGCCCTCTAATTATGTTAGTTCCCGATTAGCCTTACAATTTGATCCGCTCTTCATCACAGAATCTGTTGGCGCATCTCCCCAGACCGTTTATCCCATTTTTTCAATAAACTTTTAAATTAAAATCTCTGAAGCGTGGTCCTAACTAGTGAAAAGACCCTTTGACAAGCTAGAACAGCGTATCTTTCATCATTAATAGAGGCAAATAGGAACAGTCCTAGGTGTATTTTAGTACAGTTTAGTACAGGCCGGTTTATGAGATGTTAGGGGTACTAGGGTTTCCAGACAAACCATTTGCAACTGACTCCACCATGAACGTTTGCAGTGGGCACAAGACCATGTGACCTGGACAATGCAGCAGTGGTCTACCGTCCTGTTCACTGACGAGTGTCGGGTCACCTTGCACAGAAATGATGGTCGTCACCCTTGGTGGAGAAGCCGAGGTGAGCGATACGCCGAGGTCAACATGGTCCCCAGTGTTAGCTTTGGTGGAGGAGGTGTAACAGTTTGGGCAGGCCTCACTAGTCAGCGCAAAACTGATTTGGTTATTGTAGATGGCTCAGTCACTGCACGTTCTTACCTCAGACATCATAGAACCAATCATCCCCCAATTCTGCCAACACAACCCGAACTTTCTGTTCATGGATGATAATGCTCCACCACATTGTGCCAGAATTGTCAGAGCTCAACTTCAGGAAGTCGGAATGCCTCATATCAAGGCGAGCAATGTCCCCTGACCTGAACCCCATAGAGCACGTTTGGGACCAGCTGAAGCAGAGACTGGATGATTGTACCCCACCCCCAGGTGACCTGGCAGAACTGCGTGTAGCACTTGTGGAAGCGTGGAACGCATTGTCTCAGGACAACATCATGAAGCTAGTAAGGAGCATGAGATGGCACTGTCATTGCAGCAAATGGTGGAAACACCCGCTACTGACATCGTCAATTTGTGTTATTTGGGGCTACCCTTGTTATTGTCTACATTTTTTGGGGTAATTAATACTACACTAATGGAAATGGTTTCTTCTCATTCATTATTAGTAATGTCAAAGGATACTTTTACTTTCATTAAAATTCAGACCAAATAGGAATAGCACTCATGTAAATGACAATATCTCTAACTTATTGTGTAGTGTATTTGCATGACAGATTCCAGTTTGTTTATGTAAATGATAAATCTTATTCACACTCAAGGGTTATTTGGGGAGTACCACAGGGTTCCGTGACAATTCTTTTTAATATATATATATATATATATATATATACTTCCAATTATTAAAATCATTAGACAGCATAGGATAACTTTCCAAAGCTATACCAATGATGCACAACTATATTTATCCATAAATCCTGATGAATCCAATCAGTTTGGTACTACAGATTACAAAGCCATTACATTATGTCTTGAAGACATAAAAACATGGATGACCCTAAACTTTTTGCTTTTAAATTCTGACAAAACAGAAGTTGCTGTCTTTGGACCAGAAGTTCTTAAACAGAAACTGATTAGTCAATCACTTCATCTGGATGGCATTAAATTGGCCCCCAGTAATAACGTAAAGAACCTCGGCATTATTTTTGACCGAGACTTGACATTTACATCCCATATTAAACAGGTTTCTAGGATTTCTTTCTTTCACCTCCGGAATATTGCTAAAATTAGAAACATCCTGTCCAGGAGTGATGCTGAGAAACTAGTCCATGCATTTGTTATCTGAAGGCCGGACTACTGTAATTCTTTACTATCAGGAAGTAAACAAAATCCCATTAAAAGCCTTCAGTTGATCCAAAATGCGGCAGCAAGAGTTCTGATGAATATTAAAAAGAGAGATCACATTTCTGCTGTTTTAGCTTCCTTTCATTGGCTCCCTGTTAAATCCAGAATAGAATTTAAGATCCTTCTTCTTACATACAAAGCCCTTAATAATCAAGCTCCCTCATACATCAGAGATCTAATTGTTCCTTATGTTCCTAACAGAGCCCTTCGCTCTCAGACTGCAGATTTACTTGTAGTTCCTAGGATTTCTAAAAGTAGAATGGGAGGCAGATCTTTTAGTTATCAGGGTCCTCTCCTGTGGAACCAGCTCCCAGCTTTAGTCCGTGAGGCAGACACTCTGTTTACTTTTAAGGCCAGGCTTAAAACTTTCCTTTTTGATAAAGCTTATAGTTAGAGTGGCTTAGGTCATCCTGAGCTAGCTCTGTAGTTATGCTGCTATAGGCTTAGACTGCTGGAGGACAGACTTACCAATTTTCTTCACTCTGCTACTTCCTTTTCGACTACTACTCTCCAGTTGTATTACAGTACATTCTGTTATTTCAACTGTTAACTTTGTTTTCTCTCAGTGTTTTTCTCTCCATAGAAGATATACCTGGTCTGGTATCCTGCTTGGCTGCAATGCCCTGTTGGACGGGAGGCATCGACTGGGATGATCCTCCCAGTAACTGAACATCCACCGTGTCCTGTTATTAACTTTTTACTTTCTGTAACATAGAAAGTTCTCTTATATCAGATCTTCTGTTCCTTCTGTGTTTCTGCTCTGTCTTCTCAAACCCCCAGACGGTCGTGGCAGATGGCCGCTCCTACTGAGCCTGGTTCTGTTGGAGGTTTCTTCCTGTTAAAGGGGAGTTCTTCCTCTCCACCGTCGCTACATGCTTGCTCAGTATGAGGGATTGCTGAAGGATTGCTGTGGTTGGAAAGTCTGCATCAACGGGGCCCAACCTCACGCCAATGACTGACGCAATCTGCTGGGATTCCTTAAATAGGAAACTTTTTAACTGATTGGAATGTTTGTATAAATGTATTGAAATGACTTCTTGTTAAGTGCCTTGAGATGACATCTGTTGTGAATTGGCGCTATATAAATAAACTGAATTGAATTGAATTTTAGAGTTAAAATCGTGAGGGTTTTTATTCTTATGAGTCGAGCGCACTATTTAAAATCTCCCGTATACAGGCGTTGCCAAGCAATGTGGCCACAGCGACCCGACCTTGTGTCGCTTCTCCTTTTTTCTTTTCATATTCTCTTTTCCTTCTGCTGCATCCCAGTCTTCAAAGTTGTCGAACTTACAAAATAAGTTAAAAGAAATGATAAAATCACTCATGTTTTGTCTGTCTTGCTGTCGCGATGAGTCAACTGTGAAATAACGTTGAGTCTCCGTTGCCATGGTAACCGTCTAGCGTTTGAGCCAGCGCAATAATTTAGAACTGTCATCAGGCAATTTGATGGGACGCCTTTCCTAGGTGTATATTATCACTTTTTGACCTACACCCTCCAGCCAATCAGAATTGAGTATTCACCCAGACCATGGTATAAGCTGTTATAGACATCAGTTGGTCTTGCCTCTATCAAAATGATTTTTCGATCGTTCTGAACAGTCAAATGCAATGCACTTAAAAGTGCATGATAAGCGAACTCAATTTTCTCCCCATGTTAGGTCAAGAAAATGCTGGATAAAATAATAATACACAGTTTTAGTTAAATGTTCAATACAGTCAAACGCACTTTGTCAAAATTGTGCCTCGTTCCGAACAGAGTCATGTGAACCAGCAGCAGCAACTGGTCCGGCTGTCTCCCAACCCCTAACTCCAGCATCCCCTGAATCAGCCCCTGCGCTCCTACATGAAGAAGAAGGTGAGCGGCTATTAGTATTGGTTTAATGGCAACACATTGATGTCTGAGAGAATTGCTGATAATGTGAACGAGTTCGATGCGGTTCTGAAAGTTGGGCATATTAGTGAGGACAAAATCTCTTCTGGGTGCCAACCACCGATCACTAAGTATTCCAGTGATCTAACTCCTGATTTTGAAAATCAAGTACGACACCTAAACCGTGTATACGCTTCCAACTTCCTACCTAACCTGTCACCTCTTGAACTCCTAAATGCTATTTGTAAGCTGCAGCTGCAAAGCATCTTTGGAGAGGTGTGCATTGCTTTGCGTTTATTTAGCGCACTGCCACTGACTGTTGCTGGTGGGGAGAGGGCATTCAGCAAATTAAAACTGATAAAAAAAACTACTTGAGGTCTACAATGTCTCAAGAAAGGCTTTGCAGTCTTGCTATGGTTTCCATTGAGAGCGAGTTGGCTAGAGAGCTCGGCTTCGAGGATTTGATTAATGATTTTGCAGCTGAAAAGTTCCGACGTTGGACTTTTGTTTAGAAATGTTGAGCAAGGACGAGATTAGAAATGATGTGGAAAGAGTAACTCAGACTCAGCTATGTTAAACCTTGGCCCTTCTTTGATATAGTATGTTATGCAAGTTCTGCTTAGATTATTAGAAATTTTATATGGCCATTTTGTTTTATGGTGGTGTTTTCTTGCTGAGATTTTTTTTCACCACAGATTGTAATTCCTGGTTTTTAAATTGAAGAGTTTTATTTTGAAATTTCAGTATCAGTGTTGAAGCAAATACATATAAATGCATTTCATTGTATTAAGAGTGCTCAGTGTTTCCATTACATTTCCACTGTCATGTTAAAAATATCAGGTTAGATTAGATTAACTTTATTATCATTGCCAGTGTACAGTACAAATATGTACAGTACATAGATACAAATATAAATATCTGTAAATACACTATATGACACATGTACAGCTATGCACAGTATATACATTATACAGTACTGAAGTAGTGCAGTATTACAGAGGACAAATTACAGGTGTGGACATGGGATAGAGTTCAATTGTCTGATTGACTTAAATATATGAGAATGATATTCAAAATACCACAAAACCGCATGATTTTATGTAAATTAATATGAAAAAAGTCTCAGTTGTGTTGGGGGCCCGCCAAGATTCTTTTCATGGGGCCCAAAATCCTTAGCAGCGCCCCTGGGTGCATCGACTGGGATTGTAACAGTAAGTGAGCATCCCCTGTGTCCTGTTAACAACTTGTACTTTTTTTAATATAGAAAGTACTTCTACACCAGTTTTGTTCTTTGTGTTTCTGCTCTGTCTTCTTGAACGCCCAGATGGCCGTTAAAGGGGAGTTTTTCCTCTCCACTGTCGCTGCATGCTTGCTCAGTATGAGGGATTGCTGTGGTTGGAGTAGGCATAAATGGGACATGACCTCAATAGAAAAACTAAAACTTTAAACTGAATAGAATTTTTGTATGATTGTATTTAAATGACTTTTCTTGCAAAGTGCCTTGAGATGACATCTGTTATGAATCGGCGCTATATAAACTGAATTGAATTAAACAAAGTACAACTGCAAAGCGATTCAGTCATGTCTGTGCAGACAGTTTTGATGAGCTCCTCTTTGGTGACAAAGCTCTGACGCACACCCTGCAGCACATCAAGTCTGAACACACTCCTCATTGGAAACACTGAGTGTTTGAGATCCATTGGGGCAGCATAAAACAAGTTCTCCAGTTGTTTTTTTTCTCTTCGTTTGTGCACATATTTTTAGTTTCCATGCATTGTGACATCCAGATCCTTTATACATCTGCCACAGCTGGAAATGATCCCACAGGACTTAATAGGAGCAGTCCCTGTAGCTGATATAATGATAAAATACAGCAGCTGATTGACTGATAAGTTTCAACCATGACTGGATGCCAGACATTCTCAGAGGAGGTGCAAAGCATAAGGTAGATTAGCAGAGTTTTTCTATAAAATAAGTTTCTTTTAGAAAGTGGTCTGCAACATATCTTAAAGCCTTTTAAATCTTACTTTGCAAAGCATTTCATAACATTTGCACCTGCATGTTTTGTGACATTACAACCACAAACTTTACTGTATTTTATAGGGATTTTAAGCAATAAATTAGCTCAGTGCAGTTAATTTTTCCTACAAATCTGAAAAGTGTGGTTGGTGTTTCTCTTCAGCGCCCCCCTGAAGTTGCTTTGTAGAGGCACCACCTTTTGCTGTATTTTACAGCACAATGAAGTCCTTTGTTAAAATGTTGACAGCTCTTCTTTGCAAACTAGCGTAAACTCAGTCAGATTGGATAGGGAGCATCCATATGATGCCAATTTTAAATTCACTGCATCTTCTCAAATGGATTTAGATTGGGATTTTGTCCGGACCTCTCAAGCAAATCAATTGGCTTTGATTTAAACCATTCAATCATAGCTCTGACTGTAAGTTTATGGCTGTTTTGCTATGGGAAGGTGAACCTCTTCCCTGCTCTTGTCCCAGGTCTTTTCCAGCTTCAAACAGGTTTTCATCCAGGATTGCCCTGTATTTGTTGTGCTGTGAGGGATTTTATTTTGTTTGACGCATTTAATGTTCCGCACATGGTTTATTTTTAGTTTAGATTTTCTTAGTTAATTATGTTCAGTGTTTTGGTTTTCCTGTGCTTTAAAATATTTGTTTGGTGGTCAATTATTGTCATCCGGTTGCACATTCCTCCCTCATTCGCCTCAGCCCATATTGCCACCCACCAGCAGTGTGTTCTGTTTATTGTACTCATCTTTGTTCCCATGTTGCCAATTACCTACCCAGGCGATATCAGCCAGATAAATTACCTCTCTAGGTATTTTAGTTTATTGCTCAGTCCGTCTCTCCTTATTGTTCCTGCCATACCTGCTCTTCTCCCGTTATGTTGTTGCTGTCTTTGCAAGTATTTAGCTTTTTCTAGTCAAGCATCATTTTTACCATGCACCCGCTTATGTCCTGTCTGCATTGGAATCCTACATCAAAACTTGACCATTTTGTTTAGCTCCCTCCATCGTAAAAGTAGGTCCTAACAGCGTCCATTTCCTTACTGAAGAAAAGCATTCCCAGACTACAATGGGGCCACCATTATGTTTCACAGTGTGGATGATGTGTTAATAGCAATTTGTTCTTCAGCCAGATATAGTAATTTGCCTCTGGGACAAAAAAAGTTGAATGTTTGTCTCATCAGACCAGAGCACTTTCTCCCTGACCCATCTGCTGTGTCCCCCTGGTCTTCACGAAACTCTTCACCTTGAGATGACATGTGTTGTGAATTGGCGCTATATAATTAACTGAATTGAAACTGAATAGAAATTCACTAATGTTCTCTGACAAAACCTCTGAGGCCTTCACAGAACAGCTGCAGTGAACTCGATTTGCCCTAAATTTGATTTGGGGAGTCAGAGTAAAGGGGAATAATTGAACTCAATTGCAAATATTTCTGATAATTATTAGTAAAAACTATAGAAAACCATGTACATTTTGTATTTCAATTCAGAATTATGCATAACTTTGCGAGGGACTCCCACACAAAATAATGTGATGATGTTAATCCACTAATAATCAAAAGAAATGTTTGAAAAGGTAAAGGTCTTGCTGAAACAGACCCTGGTATTACATAATACAGCGGGCTCAGCTTAAAGTGCTCTGCAGAGTAAAATGTAGTTTAACTTTTAAAAAGAAGCAGATACACTGATAATCTTATGATGCCTGCAACAATTTTCACCTTTTGTTCAGGCTATAGGTCTGTTCCTGTCATTTCTAAGGCTTAGAAATAATCAAACACCTTTAACAGGAAATAGGGAATTGTTTGAAGCTGAATTACGATCAGCCCCTGGCCCTTTGTGTCTGGGTCATGCAGCAGGAATCTGTTTAGGATCTGAAACCCAGCTGTCCATCTAGGGGGAGTCGTGCTCAGTGGGAGCACATTTTAAGGGTTCAGCAGCAGGAAGCCTGCAAAAAACTCCTTAGTGGCTGACAAAATGCATGCTACAGACAGGGCTTTAAGAAATGTGGGGAAAAAGAACGAGAATGATTGCAATCCGCATCAGCTGAGCGTGAAGTGGGACCTGTGACTCAAACTTTCCACACAAAGGAAAATAATCTCAACTCCAAACGCCTGCAGCCAGATCTGGACTTCAATTAAGCACAACGAATGGACTGCATGGGCGAAGTATTTTCCCCTCTGATTGCTGTCGAATCCCGGTGCCCACTTTTCTCTTCATTTCAGCTTCGTGATGGAAAAACGACTGCTCTGTAAAACCAAAATTGCTCAGCCTAAGGTAATGTGGTGAATCACGGCGCTACAAAACCTCAGCAACAGACGGATGTGAGTGGATTTCATGACCCCCGTTCAGCAACGGACACAGATGGACTAATTTAATCTGTTCAAGAACTGAAGTGAAACTCGACAACGTGGGCAATCGTTGCTATAGGAATAAAACACTGAAACACATCTACATGATGGATCAGAAAGCTTCCACGTTGGTCAGTCCCTTTAAAGAGTACCCACTTCTGCACATCTGCAGCATCAAATGAATAGAAAGCGTTCTCTTATGCATGAATGTCTCTTCTTACCTGTGTTGGTGTGATAAAGTCTTTTGCATTCAACACGTGGAGCTTCTCCAAATTGAGCTCAGAAAAGGAAGCTTCGCTCTGTCTGTCGTCACTCCCCTGAGCAAGGTGGCAGACAGCTCTGTCAATCCTCCCTCAGCCAGTGTCCTTATCTTCCCTCAGCGTTCACAGCTCAGACTTGGGCTCAGCTTCGTTTCTGACAGAGAGAGTGAGTCAAAAAAAAAAGCAGAGAGAAAGAGAGAGTTGGTGTGGGAGGAAATGTCATTTAAAGCCTGAGGAGTGTTTAGGTCAGACACCCATTGCTTTTGAAACTCCAGCCCTTAAATAGCCGTCATTCTCCCTCCCTCCCTGCTTCTCGCAGCCCCGTCCGCCCTCCCTCTGCTGCAGCTAATGGATGCGGAGCTGGGCTGCTGCCTCTAAATGAGATGCCACTGTTACCGGGAGTCATGACAGAAAAGAGCGGCGCTTGTGGTTGTGTAGGAAAATTAGAGGGGGGAAAAGGCTAGCAATGAGAGGAAAGTCCAGGAAGACTGCAGACAGCAGGCAGACATCTACCTTCAGCCAATTTAACGTTGTAATGATCTCCGTTTGTCTCCTGCATGATTAAAGCAGGAAAGAGAAGTATAATGTTTACTTAAACGTTTGTGTCTTCAATGAGGACCTACAGCGGATCTAAGTGTTTTGTAGGATCACCTTTTGATTTTCTTGCAACAGCCAGTCACCGGGTAGAAGCCTACCAACAGTCTAAGCCATGTTTGGCCACTTTTCTTTGCAAAAACATTTGAAATCTGTCAGATTGTGAGGGAATCTTCTGTGCAGTCTTCAGATCACAGCATTTAGATTCAGTTTTTTTAAATTAAATTCAGTTTATGTATATATCACGCCGATTTACAACATACATTCCAGTCAGTTTAATAGTTTTCTTTTTATGGAATCTCAGCAGATCGCATCGAGTCATTGACTTGAGGTTGTGCCCCGTTTGTGCAGACTCCAACCACAGCAATTCCTCATACTGAGCAAGCATGTAGCAACAGTGGAGCGGAAAAACTCCTAACAGGAAGAAACCTCCAGCAGAACCTAGCTCAGTAAGAGCGGCTATTTGCCACAACCGCCTGGGGGTTCGAGAAGACAGAGCAGAAACACAGAACAGAATAACTGAAGTAAGAGTCCTTGCAATATTAAAGAAAGTAAAAAGTTGATAACGGGACACGGAGGACGAACAGTTACTGGGAGCATCATCCCAGTCGATGCCCTCCTTCAACAAGGCATCACTGCTAAGAAGGATGCTTGACCAGGTCTAACTTCTATGAAGGGAAGAAAAGTGGTCAGTCTGTCTTTCAACAATCTAAGCCTATAGCAGCATAACTAAGAGATAGCTCAGAATAACCCAGCCTATTAGAATGAGACATGAGAGAGGCAGAGCAAAGGGAGCACACTCTGTCTGGACTGCATTTTCCATCCCAACCGGCTGTCTGCTACTACCCCTCCCCTACTCCACCACTCATCCAATGACTGGCTAAAATCAAGCTGTTTTTAACTATAAGCTTTATCAAAAAGGAAAGTTTTAAGCCTGGCCTTAGTTTCTGCCTCACGGACTCCCACAGAAGAGGAGCCTGATAACTAAAAGATCTGCCTCCCATTCTACTTTTAGAAATCCTAGGAACAACCAGTTCTTTGGCCAGGCTTAAAACTTTCCTTTTTGATAAAGCTTATAGTTAGAGTGGCTAAGGTCATCTTGAGCTATCTCTGTAGTTATGCTGCTATAGGCTTAGACTGCTGGAGGACAGACTTACCAATTTTCTTCACTCTGCTACTTCCTTTTCTCCTACGACTCTCCAGTTGTATTACAGTACATTCTGTTATTTCGACTGTTAACTTTGTTTTCTCTCAGTGTTTTTCTCTCCATAGAAGATATACCTGGTCTGGTATCCTGCTTGGCTGCAATGCCCTGTTGGACGGGGGGCATCGACTGGGATGATCCTCCCAGTAACTGAACATCCACTGTGTCCTGTTATTAACTTTTTACTTTCTGTAACATAGAAAGTTCTCTTATATCAGATCTTCTGTTCCTTCTGTGTTTCTGCTCTGTCTTCTCAAACCCCCAGACGGTTGTGGCAGATGGCCGCTCCTACTGAGCCTGGTTCTGTTGGAGGTTTCTTCCTGTTAAAGGGGAGTTTTTCCTCTCCACCGTCGCTACATGCTTGCTCAGTATGAGGGATTGCTGAAGGATTGCTGTGGTTGGAAAGTCTGCATCAATGGGGCCCAACCTCACGCCAATGACTGACGCAATCTGCTGGGATTCCTTAAATAGGAAACTCTTTAACTGATTGGAATGTTTGTAAAAATGTATTGAAATGACTTCTTGTTAAGTGCCTTGAGATGACATCTGTTGTGAATTGGCGCTATATAAATAAACTGAATTTAATTGAATTAAACCTGCAGTCGGAGCGAAGTGCTCTGTTAGGAACATATGGAACAATCAGATCTCTGATGTATGATGGAGCTTGATTATTAAGGGCTTTGTAAGTAAGAAGAAGGATCTTAAATTCTATTCTGCATTTAACAGGGAGCCAATGAAGGGAAGCTAAAGCAGGAGAAATGTGATCTCTCTTTTTAATATTTATCCGAACTCTTGCTGCAACATTTTGGATCAACTGAAGGCTTTTAATGGCATTTTGTGGACCACCTGATAGTAAAGAATTACAGTAGTCCAGCCTTGAGGTAACAAATGCATGGACTAGTTTCTCAGCATCACTCCTGGACAGGATATTTCTAATTTCAGCAATATTCCGGCGGTGAAAGAAGGAAATCCTAGAAACCTGTTTTAATATGGGATTTAAATGTCAAGTCTCGGTCAAAAATAATGCAGAGGGTCTTTACGTTATTACTGGAAGCTAAGTTAATACTATCCAGATGAAGTGATTGACTAAGCAGTGTCTTTATTAGAGCTTCTTGTCCAACTTCTGTCTTGTCTGAATTTAAAAGCAGAAAGTTTAGAGTCCTCCATGTTTATGTCTTCCAGACATGCCTGTAATCTACGTAAATGACTGGATTCATCAGGATTTATGGATAAATATGGTTGTATCATCAGCATAGCTGTGGGAATTTATGACATGCTGTCTAATGATTTTACCCATAGTTAAAAGAATTGGTCCAAGCAATGAACCCTGTGATACTCAACAAGTAACCTTTGAGTGTGAAGATTTATCATTTAGATGAACAAACTGGAATCTATCAGACAAATATGATTTAAACCAGCCTAGTGCTGTTCCTTTGATCCCTGCAACATGTTCAAGCCTTTCTAAAAGAATATTATGATCAACTGTGTCAGAAGCAGCACTGAGATCTAACAAGACCAGAAGAATCACACATCCATTATCTGAGGCCATGAGAATATCATTAGTAACCTTCACCAGTGCTGTTTCAGTGCTATGATGAGCTCTAAAACCTGACTGAAACTCTTCAAACAGCTCGTTACTGTTTAGATTCAGGTCTGACGTTTGGATGGGGCATTCCAAAACAGTTTTCTTTCTCATGAAGCTTTTCTGGTGTTGATTTGGATGTATGCTTTGGGTCCTCATCATGCATTAACAAAGCATATTGCTGTCACCAAGATTTTGGTATTATTGCAAAGCTTCAGTCTTGGTTTCATCGGCCAATAACATGTTCTACGAGAGGTGGGGTAGAGTACCTAAAAACTGTGCTCAAGAGTAGCACTACTTCAACATATTTTTACTCAAGTAAAAGTAAAAAGTAGCTGTCCAAATAAATTAGTCGAGTAAGAGTAAAAAGGTATTTGGTAAAAAGGCTACTGGTACTTGTGTACTGAGTAACATCTGATTTAATATGTTTAAAATGTCATCAGAGACAAAAATATAAAGTTATGGGAAAATTCTAGTTTGTTAAAGGCTCAAACGAAAAAGATTATACCAATAAATAACATAATTACAAAATAAAACATTTTAAGCAGAAGAGTCCAACCTTTTTAATATAATACCAATACTTACAGTAGGTAATGTATATACAGAAAATAACATTATAAAAACAGAGCTTGTGTAGAAGCAGGTGGTCTCCTTTAATAAACTGTAGGTCTGTGTCTGGTGTATGCTTAAAACATGTTTGTTCTTTATTCAGTGAATTTACTCACAGTGGGTAGAGCATGCAGAAATCTCGCTCAAGTAAGAGTAGCAATACTTCATACTTCAGTAAAGTAACAAGCACGGTGTAGCATAACTACTTTTAAAAGTATTTTTTTTCCAAACAGTTACTCAATTAAATGCAGCTAGTTACTACCCACTTGTGTATTTTATCACATGCTTTTGGGAAACTTTAATTTATTTTGTTTTTGTTATCTTTTGCTAAATTTATCTGGGCTTGGGTGGTTATCTTCATATAGGGAAAGGCTTCTATTTTGCCTCCCCACCCCAGACCTTCTATATATGAAGATCACAGAAGATTGTTGCCACACAGTCACTACATGAAAGAAATTCCTGAATCTCCTTTAGGCCTCTTGACAGTTTTTTACTCATTTTTCCATCCAGTTTTAGAGGGGCATTTTGCCAACATCACTGATGCCCCACTGTCTCTCCACTTGATGATGACTAAGTTCACTGTATGATGGATCCAACCTAGATTTGATGAACACTTTAGGCCCAGACCGATGCTATTGGTTTATATCGGTATCGGAAATTACGTTTTAGACTATATTGGAATATTGGGTATCTGTTAAAAAGCCAATATCAAACATCCAACTTTTTTCATGTTTACATTTTTTAATGTCTTCATTTAGAGCAAAGCTGAAATGAAGTCAAATTCCTTGGTTGTATGCACTGCTGATTCTGATTCCAAAACGTAGAAAAAGTTTTGATATTATTTAGCTTGACCATATGTTTTTACAACCTAAACACCTGGTCTTTTTACAGGGGTGTGTGGACTTTTTAAATCTCCACACCACACTGCATCCCTCCAAAAAGACAAGAGTTACTCTCCACTTATGTCACAAAAGGTGAAGGTAAAGAATTGTTCATTGGTGAAGTATGTAGCGTGCCTCCTCCTGGTTACACTGTTTGAGTTTAATCTGATAAATCACTGACAGAATGAAATCCATCTCTGGCTCCTCAAGGAAGCATTTTTTTCATGGACACATCTGAATTTAACAGATGGGCTGAGCAGGGAGAAGACACATTCTTTATGTTGAACACCCCGTCCATGTCAGTTCTCGGAATGAGAAAAGCAAGACACTCCACGGTCTGCAATGATATCATTGTATGTGACCCTGACTGTGAATAATAAATCATAAAGCTTTTTGAAGCTCAGTTTGGGTAAACAAACAAAGCTCCCCTATGCAAAGACGCTGCATCCTCAGTTTATTCCTAATGCTGTTAGTAAAGGATGAGAAGGAAGAATCGGCTCAGCCATGCGAGTGTGGTGAACTTCTGCCGCTTTTAGAAATAAACACTCGCTCATTTACATGTTATCTATTATTTATAGTAATTCTGACTCCACACAAGGCCTCTCTGTGAGATAAAGTTGGAAAACTTAAAGTCTGCTGCTTTCTCAGAGCAAAATGTAGAAAATCTGTAAGGACAAACCTGAGAGAAAGAGGAAAGCGAGCGTAGAATAAATCCAGATTAGTCTAATAGCACACAGGAGCTAAGTAGCTTTGTCACTTTGCATTGCAAGAAAGAAGATAAACACTATAAGCGCTTGTGAGAAAATGAAACTATATACAGCACATTGCAAAAGTATTCACACCATGTGAACTATTTAACAATTTGGACATATTACAGCAGTGAGTTTTCTCTCTCCTTTTAATTCCTTTTTTTCAGTGTTAAATGACAGTACAACTAATGGACTGAATGGTGGAATTCTTATAATTTGTCCTTTATATCCACTATCACACTTTAACCTCCTTTGTTAGAAGCACAGGAAAGAAAGAGGAGGGAAAATGTGGTTTAGAAATTCATTAAAAAAATTCGGAAAACTGCGGTGTGCATTTCTATTCAGTCCCCTTTACTCTGATATCCTAAAAGAAATCTAGTGGGAGCAGTTTTGTGAAGGCCTCAGGGGTTGACCACCTAAACAGGCCAATGGGGTAAAGGGATGCAGTAATCTGAGAAGCACCTAAGAGGCCCATGGTAACTCTGGAGGAGCTGCATAGATCCGTAGCTCATGTGGGTAAATCTGCTGAAAAGGCAATTAAGTCAAGAAGAGTGGTATGCTGTTCTTTTTTACTTCATAGTTATGCAATAATTTGCACTGGTCTGTCACATTAAAATTCCCCCAAAAATATATTAAAGCTTGCATTTGTAACATGATAAAATGTAAAGAAAAAACAAGGAATCTGAATACTTTTTAGAGCTACTGAATGCCCTGCTAAAGCAGAATTCAAGTACTTCTATTCAAAGTAAAAAAAACATTTCTAAATCCTGTCACCATTGATCAAATGAGGCTGTCTCCTTAACTCGACAAATACTCAGGAAGTGGTCTGACACAAAACCAGGAAGAATAAGAAAATGAGGGTGGAACAAAGTAAACAGGTTGGGCCGTGTTTTAATTTACTACTTTATATGATTTTCAGATGTATTACTCTGCAAATTTAGGGACAAATTATTCCACATTTGCAGACCACTGCCTCTTATATATAAACAGAGAACATCTAAAATTAAAACTAAACTATTAGTAATGTCTGCAATGAATGGAATAACACACTATATAACAAGTATTTCTCTATGGCTATAACCTACCTCTTGTCATTATAGCATTTAGCATGAATGTTTCTGCCATATTCGGAGGCCTAGTGCAATGCATTAGTGTTCTGAGATGTATTACTAAATCTGTAAACATATTGCAATATTCAAATGAAAGGCATAGAAATCTAAATGTCTTGTTATTCGTCCTGGAGGGAAAACAGACATCTGTCTCAAATTTCTTGGAAATGTATTTCATGCTGTTGCCTCAAAGCAACAAATGCCAGCTCTGTAGTGGCACTAAAGGAAAGGTCAATTGGTCAGAAAAGTCTTAAAATCACCCGCTGAGCACCATGACTTACCCACTCTTATCCTCTGAGAAAAAAAACTGATTATATCTGTGCTGTGGGTTGACAATGTCACATTTTGGACAGAAGTGCAATATAATTTTGTGCTCTGATCACAAAAACAGCTGTTTTTTAACTTCGAAGGAGTAGCAGAGTAATTCACTAAATAAACTGATTAAAAGTCATGGTGAGCGTATCTTATTTAACAGTTTTGTACTGTTATGCTAATAGTTTGACTACAGACAATAAATTCTGATCTTAAAACATGTAAACATGAAAATCTGTGGCACACATAAGTTTAGCAATTTATTTAAAAATAGCTAAATATATTTACATGGGACATAAATATATTTAAAAGAAGTGATATCTCAGTCTGGCATTTCAGAACCTTTTTTTATCATTCCCCACTTTGGAAAAAGGAGCATACACAAGCCCCCCATGCTTTTATCGCCCCAACAGAATGGTGACCACGCCTGAATTTTAAAGGGTTTTATTTATTTAAATAGCCGAGTTAGTCTACAAGTTTTTAAGCGTATAAATTAGTTGGAAAAAGGGGTTGCGCACTGTTATAAAACCGGCTTAGAAATATATGCTGTCAGTAGTTGCTACATGTAGAACTTCAGCTCACAGTTGGAGAAAATAAAAGTTGTAGTTTTATCAAATTTACAAAGCTTTCAAAAGTACAAAATAAAAAAAATAATAATAAAATAAATAAAGAGGAAGATACTAATCCCTGTATTTCCTCCGTGGTTGACTGTGTGACTTCTCTTACTCTGAAACGTTCCCTGATCTTTTTAGATATTTGTCCATTTTGTAGATGGAATCACTGATAATGCGGCTACTTCAGCTTGTTTTGTTCTGCTGCGATATATTCCAACGTCAAACTCCCAGCCCGATGTTCCAGGGCCCAGTTCTGTTTACAATGATGATCACAATTGCTAGTTTATTTGAGTGTGTTTAATTTTGTGAGAGGGGGGAGCTGGTTGATTTAATTTACAGTGCAGTGAAACATTCACAGCGACAGAATCTTGTAAAAAAAAAAAATCAAAAAAATCACTGGTATTTAAAATTGGGTGATTCTCCACTTTAAGAATTAAGTGTTCATCATCCATGATAAAAGCAAATGAGACCTACAGACCAACTGACTTCAAACCTGGTGTTACAGGTAGTGATGTATTTTTTTATTGTTCAGCAATAGGAAAGCTTCACCTGTCTTTTATTTTGAAATTTGCATTTGCAATTCCTTGCAAGATGCCGTCAAGAGACCAGTGACAACCTAAAGCATTAAAACTCTTTATCAATCTTTGGGGGACAGCTGGGAAGAGAATCAGCACCTTCAAAACCGACGCCATAGTCTTGAGCTAGAACTGGGTACAGTGCCTTTTCGAGGGACAACATCCTGCCCCACGTAAAGGAGTTTAAGTATCTTGGGGTCTTTAGGGGAAAAGGGGGCAGGATATCAACAAGCAGATTGGTGTGGAATCTGCAGTGATGTGTGTTTCACCCTCGTGACGAGCTCAGAGAAAGACTCAGAACACACTGGAGGGACTTGTCTGGTCTAGCAACACCTTGGGAGGACCTGGTCCAAGTAACTGTGGAGAGGGAAGTTTGGGCCTCTACTTGCTTCATCTGCAACCCAACCCTTGATTAAGCGGAAGGAACTGGGGGATCCATTGTGATTAAAAGTAGACCTTTCTAACAAAAAAATGCAAGGAAGTCACAGATCGATATCTGACACATTGAACAAGTGAGAAAGTTCCAGTTAACAGCAGTGGCAATTATTGCACAAATAGTACCTCAGTGAATTCTTTCTACTGTACCTTCAACCCATTCAATCAATATTTATTTATAAAGCGCTTTTCATGCTATATACAAGATAAAAACAATATAACAAAATCAAAACACAGCAAATTATCAAAATTCTGAGGATGATAAAAATGCAGTACTGTCATGTTTGAATTAAACTTACTCACATGCAGAACACCACTAGGGAGACCAGTTGTAAAAGTTATAAAGTTTTTATTGAAACAACCATAATGTGATGATGAGCACAGGAGCTGGGAACAGTGCACAGGGGAATGGGGGTGAGGAGAACTACAGGAGGAGTACTCCAGAGGTGAGACAGAATCTTGGAGTGTATATATTTACTTGAATGTGCTCAGGTGAGGCTTACTTGGTAGATGTTGGACTGAACACCAAGGAGAGAGAGCTAGGAGTCTGGGATGTCTGCGGGAACTTCCTGCCAAGTTCCAGGAGATCCAGAGATGGAGGAATGCGGGAGCGAGGACTGAGCTCAGAGGGCGAGCAGGCAGAGCACAGAGCATGGATCACAGAGTAACACGGAGCTTGTAGGCGGTCAAACGAGGAAGAAAAACCAAAACTTACTGAGAACCTGGAGAACTGATCACGAGGAACTCGCAGCAATGGAAACATTGGAAGGAGCACAGAGAAATGGCAGGTTGTCACTTGAAGAAGGCACACAAGGAAATCAGGAGATTGCGCAGAGGACTTGAGGTTTACCAAGTCAGTTTTCAACAAAGATCTGACAGACAGCTCCTTATATCTAGCTCAGTGAGCTGCACCTGTGCATGCTGCAGAGAGATGGCTTCGCCCCCGACTTGATGGACATGTCCTCAGCTCACACAGGACCTCATGTGGAATTCCCCAGAAAGGTGGAGAAACATGCAGGAAGACAGATAGAGAAAAACAGAGACAAACACCCCAGACTCCTAATATTACCCCGCCCCCTCTTCCAACCAACAAAAAAGGTTCAAAACAAAAGAGTCAAAACGAAAAAAAACAACTTTAACAAAGTTCGGACAAAGAAAACATAAAGACAGGCCGGAGGCCTGCTACAAAGGAGCAGGGACCTTGGAGGCAGGCGGCGAAGAACCTTGTGGTCAGGCGGCCGTCAGCAGAAAACCTTGTGATCAGGCAACCAGCAATGTGGGACCTTGAAGGCGTCGGGCAAAAAAGGAGGAGCTTGGAGGCTTCAAAAGGAAGGAGCCTTCTCGGTGGCAGCTGAGGAAGCTTTGATGAGCCTTTGGAGCGGCTGGGAACCACCAAGAGGCTCTGGCAACCCAGGAAGGAGCTCTGCCGACCCACGAAGGAGCTCTGCCGACCCACGTAGGAGCTCTGGCAAACCACAAAGGAGCCATGGCGACCCATGAAGGAGCCTGGCTCTTGGGACCCACAAGGACACTCAGGAGGGCAGCGTGGAAGCCAAAGGAACCCATGGAGAAACTCTGGATGGCGGCACGGGAGCTGCAGGAACCCATGCAGGGACACTGGTGGACAGTGTAGAAACCATAGGAGCTCATGGAGAGGTTTTATAGCTAGAGGTGAACCAGCAGGTTCTCTTGACTGATGGACCATAGATGAAGGCTCCGCTAACTGAGAGGACCAATGGAGAGGCTCTGAAGTAGGTGGCTCAGGACACTGGGACCCACCAGGAGGCTCCGTGGCTTGGAGCCCATGGAGGAGGTCTGGTGGTTGGGACCATGAGGAAACTCTGGAGGCTGAGGAGCCGCCGAAGTAGGCTCTGGTGGCTGAGAGGAAAATGAGGCAGGTTCTGCTGGCTGATGAACTGCAAAAGCAGTCTCTTCTGACTGATGGCCAGAGGAAGCAGGCTCTGCTGACTGATGGCCAGCGGGGCAGGTTCTACCGACTGCTGGGTGGCGGGAACTGCTGCTGGTGAGCTGACAGGAGCATCAGCAGCGGCGGGGATAGGATTTCAGGTGTAGCAGATAGTTGTTTCGTTGCAGCAGCAGGTAGGTGAGCTCCAAGCTGGAGGTGGGCTTAGGCAGAGAGGAGTGACTGGGAGATGGTAGCGAAAGACTGGAAGACTGCAACGGCAGTGACACTGTCTGCGGAGTGACTTGGTAGTTAGGTGTGATAAAGGAACTAGTGGTAGAGCTGAGTCTTGCAGAAATGAATCCTTCTTATGGTGCCAGGGAGTTTTGAGGGAAAAGAAGTCCACACGATCTCCGTAATAGAAGTCCTCAAGATCAGATTTCTCTAATTTCAGTGGATCTTCTATAATACTTGAGGGTGAACACAGCACACCACAGGGGCTTGCTCCTGGATGACCTCTAGTTTTTAGGACCCAATATAAATCTAGTAAATTTATGATACTTTGTGTTTGATGGTTGCAGTCAGTTCACTGCTGGGATGTATCGGGGAGGGGGGGATCCTCCTTCAAATTACAAGCAGATTATTAAGATGAAGAATAACCCAAATACTCTAACATAACAAAACATTATCCGTGAAACGCCAGCTGTGGGAGACTTGTGTGTCCAGGAACCTTCAAAATACAGTTAAAAGGTATCATCATCCTAACACTGGTTAGCTTAGAGACCTCCAGTCACTGTGTCATAGACTATAAAAAGCCCTGCATGACATTACATCTGGACATTTCTAACTTGGAGTCAAGCACAGACCACATGGTGATACTAACCAGACCAGAGATGTTGCAGCTCCCACTAACATGAACTAATAAGGCTCTGAAGGCATCTCAAACCTTCCTGCAGTCATTACTAAGGCGTGCCATCATATTTGCCAAAAGCTTTGGAATCCACATGAGATTTTAGATTGAAAAACCGCAGACGACACGCGGATAACTTCTCTTTGTTGACACACTGTGGCAGCTCTAATGAGCTTGTACGCTTTAGACGGATCACAGGATCAATAAATCAAGGCAGGAGTTTTGGGTTTAACGTGAAATAGTGACTGATCTGTAATTAACTGTCAACCTTTACAAACAGTTAAGTTAAAATTCTTATCGCTGTTACTAAACTCTAGATTTAGACTCTTTTTAATATTGAATGATTAAATGACATAGTAGTTGACACTGCATTTGACCTTAGTTCACAAATCTATTTTATGTACTAAAAATGTTTTATGACTGTTTGTACTAAAATTTGAATGTTAGTATTGTGAATGTTATATCTATGGTGATATGATTGTGTGGTTTTATGTGGACCCAAGAAGAGTAGTTGTTGCTGTGGTAATAACTAATGGGGATCCTGTATAAATAAATAAATAAATAAATGAATAAATAAATAGATAGCACTGCTATTTAAATCCTCCATTTCTATGAAGGATTCTTATTTTTATTATATTTTATACAAGAATAAATCATAAATC
This sequence comes from Valencia hispanica, assembly GCA_963556495.2. Lineage (NCBI taxonomy): Eukaryota > Metazoa > Chordata > Actinopteri > Cyprinodontiformes > Valenciidae > Valencia > Valencia hispanica. The sequence goes on from OY747717.1 coordinate 33,875,664, forward strand.
CAACCACCAAAATATATATATAAAAGAAGAAAAAAGACATTATATATACATCCATAAAATACAGTTAAACTGACAAAAAACACAATTCTGCAGGGGTTTTTTTAGTGTACAGGAAATCCACTTAGAGTCCCCTGATTCAACTTGTCCATTTCCCTTTGGATTACACTTTTGATCTCTTGCCACACAGTTCCTCTGGAGCCCCAGTTTGCCAGTAAAGCAGCTGGCACTGCATTTACTTAGGGCCTGAGACCAAGAAAAACAAGTTCTGATCTCCAAACATTTAGATCTATACAATATACTGTATAAATGGTCTCTCTAGATTCCCCTTAGGTATGAGTGTGTGTGTGCATGGTTGTTTAATCTGTATGTCTCTGTGTTGCCCTGCAATAGACTGGTGACCAGTCCAGGGTGTACCCCGCCTCTCGCCCAATGAATGCTAGAGATAGGCGCCAGCCCCCTGCAACCCTGGAGGGGATGGATGGGTAAAGATAATGGATAGATACATACAATAGTCTCACTAACACATCAGTATTCATCAGTGGAGTTATCTCTCTATTCAACAAACTTATCATTAAAGTAATGACAATATCAAAACGTATTCACATTGTGCAATAATTTCCTGGGATAACTGTATAATCCATCAATTATCTTTACCACTTATCCTTGCAGGGTTGGGGGGGAGCTGGTGCCTATCTGGAGGCAGCGTACACCCTGGACAGATCACCAGTGCATCACATGCAAAGAACATGCAAACTCCATGCAGAAAGACTCCAGGAAGGAATTTGAACCCAGGACCTTCTTACAGCAAAGCAACAGTGCTGCCAACTGTTGCACCCCCCCCCTTTTTTCTTTTTTTTTTTACGAGTAAAATATTATTTAGTGAATCTCAAGGAATCGTTAGTTACATTGTAAATGGATCGGATACGTTTAAGAATTAATATTGTTTTGTTATTTCAGTTGCAGGGTCCTGTGGTTCAAAGCTGTTCTGAACAGAACTTGGAGAATTAGCACAACTACAGCAGGTGATGTAGTAAAGGGGATGGATCATGACCTAATGACTTCAGATGTATCGGATCAGAAAGCACCTGGTAGAGGAGCTCCATTTATAACATCTCTTGAAACCAATGGAGGACTTATGAGATTTGTGGGAGTCTTTGGTAGGCGCCTTGCTTACGAGGACACTGTCCTTCCTTGGTCAAAGAAAACAGTTAAATGGAACAGCCTTACATCACGTGACCGCGGCAGCCCAGGGCCCGTGTCTCCTAGGCAACCGGGGCGGGACCAAGGTATCAAGGCGAGGTTCCTTGGCATTGAGAAACACCCATTGTAAACAGCTGCTGTGCTGACCGATGGGTGACAGTCCTCCCTAGACCTCCTTTCCTTCTTTGTGCTGAGATATTTGCCTAAGTATCAAGGTATAGGTTTTCCATCAAACTCAGTGGTGTTTGGATGGAAAGATGCTAGATGTTTGCACTGATAGTACATCAAAAACAACAACACTGTAGTCTCTTACTTGTGGGTGTACATGTACATCTAAAAAAAATAGAATATTGTGAAAAAAATAAATGTTTTTGTCTTTTATTTTAGAAGGTGAAATAATAATATATAGATTTATTACTCATAGAGGGGAATATTTTTTGTAAGCATTTTTTTTTGACACCACTATACTCCCATAAATTTTTCACAACTTTGAAACAGCAAGCACAACCAAGACTGTCTTGTTAGAAATGAGACAACCATTTCTCAGAATTCCTAATTGGAATTACAGTGATGAAACTTTTTTTTCAATAATTGCTTACCAGGTTTTTACATGTTTCCACTTGTATTTTGATAATTTGTCTTTGGTAGTGATTCTTTGAGGTTTGAAGGGCTCTTTGCCATGCCAAAAAAAAAAATTAAGCTCCCTCCAGTGATTTTCTATCAGATTCTATTTCGAACACTGGCTGGGCCAAACAAGAAGATTAATGTTGCTTCCAGTCAGAAGAAATTTGTTGGTAAATTAAAATATTACTTTAAATCAGGGGTATTAATATATTTTTTAGATTAATGAATCATATTAGACTGACATCAACTCTTCTCTTCCCAAACACAGAGCTATCAAGGGCTACCTCAAGGGCCTGTACTTGGATCTCTCCTTTTTTATAATTAAAAATGCTTACTCTGCCAAGTCATCTGCCAGCATGGTCTTCGTTTTCACAAACTATATCTCATCTGTGATATCCCACTGTCACAGACCTTGATAGATTACCTGCAATTGATCCTTAAAAGTGCCTAAAGAAGTTTTTCTAAAACATCTTCCTAAACGTTTCATGTACCAAATCAAACTATTCACGATTCAGCTCCCCAGAATCATTAGCCTCTCTGATGGGGAAGGAGCCGGAGCTGGTGTGCGAGGTTGAGAGGTTCCGACTGGACATCGTCGGACTCGCCTTGACACATGGCTCTGGCTCTGGAACCCGTCTTCTCGAGAGGGGTTGGACTCTTTTCCACTCTGGAGTTGCCCCTGTTGGGAGGCACCGAGCGGGGGTGGGCATACTTGTAGCCCCCCATCTCTGCGCCTGTATGTTGGGATTTACCCTGTGAACGAGAGGGTGGCCCCCTTCGTCTACGGGTAGGGGGATGGGTTCTGACTGTTGTTTGTGGCTATGCACCGAACAGCTGATCAGACTAGCCGCCCTTCCTGGAGTCCTTGGAGAAGGGGCTGGAGAGTGCTCCTCCCGGGACTCCCTTGTTCTCCTGGGGGACTTCAACGCTCACGTTGGCAATGACAGTGAGGCCTGGACCGGTGTGGTTTGGAGGAATCCCCCCCCCCCCGATCTGAATCCGAACGGTCTTTTGTTATTGGACTTCTGTGCTCATCATGGATTGTCCATAACGAACACCATGTTCAAGCATAAGGGTGTCCATATGTGCACTTGGCACCTGGACACCTTGGGCCGCAGCTCAATAATCGACTTTTTTATCGTTTAATCCAATCTGCAGCCTCATGTTTTGGACACTCAGGTGAGGTGAGGGGCAGAGCTGTCAGCTCACCACTACCTGGTGGTGAGTCGGCTCCGGTGATGGGGGAGGATGACGGACAGACCTGGCAGGCCCAAACGTGTTGTGAGGGTTTGCTGGGAACGTCTGGCAGAGTCTCCTGTCAGAAGGAGTTTCCACTCTCACCTCCGGCAGAACTTCGAACAGGTCCCGGTAAAGGCGGGGGACATTGAGTCCGAGTGGGCCATGTTCCGTGCCTCCATTGTCGAGGTGGCTGACTGGAGCTGTGGCCGCAAGGTGGTCGGTGCTTGTCGCAGTGGCAACCCTTAAACCAGCTGGTGGACACTGGCGGTGAGGGATGCTCTCAAGCTGAAGGAGTCCTATCAGGTCTTTTTGGCTTGGGCGTGGGAGGAGTTTGGAGAGGTCATGGGGAACAACTTCCATGCGGCTTTGAGGCAATTCTGGTCAGCCATCCAGTGTCTCAGGGGGGAAAGCAGTCCGCCATCCTCACTGTTTACAATGGGGATGGCGTGCTTCTGACCTCGACCCAGGACGTTTTGGGTCGGTGGATGGAATACTTTGAAGACCTCATCAATCCTACCGGCATGCCTTCCAATCTGGAAGCAGAGTTTGGGGACTTTGGGTTGGGCTCTCCAATCTCTGGTGCCGAAGTCACCGAGGTGGTTAAAAAGCTCCTCGGTGGCAAGGCTCCAGGGTGAGATTCACCCTGAGTTCCTTAAGGATCTGGATGTTGTGGGGCTGTGTTGGTTAACACTGCTCTGCAGTGTTGCGTGGACATTGGGGGCCGTGTCCTTGGATTGGCAGATTCAGGAGGAACAATGCGGTTTTCATCCTGGCCGTGGAAAACTGGACCAGCTCTACACCCTCAGCAGGGTCGTAGAGGGTGCATGGGAGTTTGGCCAACCGGTCTACATGTGTTTTGTGGACTTGGATAAGGCGTTCGACAGTGTCCCTCGGGGAGTACTGTGGGGGGTACTCCGGCAGTATGGTGTACCAGGCCCCTTGATACGGGCTGTTAGGTCTCTGTACGACCAGTGTCAGAGTTTGGTTCACATTGCCGGCAATAAGTCGGGCTCGTTTCCGGTGAGAGTTGGACTCTCCCCTTTTTCTTTTTTTTTTTTTCTTTTTTTTTTTAAACGTGTCCTGTTTGGCAGTGTGGAGCTCAGAATTGGTGTCTGAGTACCAAGTAGAAGCCCAACAGATTTACTTTCACAAGCGGAGCAGTACAGCTTTTGCTATAGTACTCCACTTGATTTATGTGTGAAAAATCTTTATTATGAATTGTTGGGGTTTTTATTTCCTGATGTTATGGACACGGAGACGGAAAATTAAGCAGAAGAAAGAAGGAAGATGAAGAAGAGAGGTAGGAAACAAAATGTAATGAGAGAGGGTGAGTTGAAAATACAAGAGAGGAAGGGGAACAAAGAAAACACAGGAAGACATTGAAGTCTGCCTCCATACCCACAGGACGGCAGAGAGAGGGGGACTCTGCCCTTTTTCACAGATTCTGTTCTTAACTTTTATGGACAGGATTTCTTGGCATAGCCCAGGTGATGAGGGGTTTGCTTCGGTGGCCTCAGGATTGGGTCTCTGCTTTTTGCAGATGATGTAGCCCTGTTGGCTTCATCAGAACATGATCTCCGGCATTCACTGGAGCGGTTCGTAGCCGAGTATGAAGAGGCTGGGATGAGAATCAGCACCTCCAAATCTGTGACCATGGTCTTGAGCCGGAAAAGGGAAGATTGCCCTCTCCGGATCGGGGACGAGGTCCTTCAAGCGCGAGCAGGCATACAGCAAGTTGACCGCAAAATTGGACCAGACAGGTACTGTGAAAACAGGGGGCTGCCCTCTTGGAATCATGTGAGCAGAGACTGTGTTTTGATTGGTCAATTGAATATTTGCCCTCAGCACACAGCTCACGTAGAGCGCACACAGTGAGTTTTTCTGCTCCTCCACAACGAGAGGAGTCAGTTGAGGAGGGTCGGGCATCTGGTCAGGATGCCTCCTGGACGCCTCCCTGGTTATGTGTTCCAGGGACGTCCCACCAGGGGGATGCCCAGGGGAAGACTTAGGACACTCTGGAGGGACTATGTTTCTCGGCTGGCCTGGGAACGCATCAGGATTCCTCCCGAGGAGTTGGCCCAAGTGGCTGGGGAGAGGGTTGTCTTGGTTTCTCTGCTTAAACTGCTGCCCCTGCGACTCGACCGAGAATTTATTTTTATAAGCGGAAGAAGGGTGATGGATGGACAGTTTATTGCAAAGGGTGCAAAGTTCCTTTTGCTTTTGTAAAAAGTACAATAGATATTTCTTTATAGATTTCCTGATTGTATTTTAAGGTAATTCAAAAGTTATTGAACCGTAGCAGTCAATGTGGTTAGTTTATTTTAGAAAATAGTTTAGAAGATTAAATGGTTCTGTATATTTAACCTTTGTGCAGTTAACTCTGTTGCTACCCCCCAAAAATCAAGATTTTAAAGTGTAGAGATCACTGGGGCATGCAGGGGCAACAAATACTCTAAACCTATCATTGCTAGTGCACATTTTATTTCTTTGTGTCTTTTTAATTGGCAGTGATAATTTCTTTCTCAAGAGGGCAAGTACATTACCTCAGGAAATGAAATGAAGAGAATGAAGCACTACTGCACTGAATTAATTGGATGGCATTGTCTACACTATCTAGAACACATTCCTATGTTTTACTGTTTTATATTTTATTACTGATAGAAATTACAGATATTTTGTTGGAAACTGTTATATAATACAATAAAACATAGTTCATAGGAATGGTGTTTGTGTTGGAATGAGATTGTTGATCACTCTGTCACTAAACAAACGTTAATTGCAATCACTCTGGCTATTTTTGACACATTTAAACTCTGGCTAAATTAATAAACGCAACAGAAAATTTCCTGCCTTTCTGTAGTTTTTATCTGTATTTTCCCAACAAATTATTTAAGATTTCCCTATTCCAACCTACTGATGTAATGTACGTTGTAATGTAGGTGTATGTACACCTATAAGTATGTTTAGATAGAATAGAAATAACCTTGTCCCTCTGTTATTGAACTGTACTATATGTATGAATATGAATATATGAATTGAATTTAACTGAATTGAGTTTTGGTGTTATTAAAGCCAATATAAAATTAAAATCAGGACTAGAACTGTATTTCTTTCTGTTTATTGGATATTTAAATGACCTGTTTTGGAATCCACATCTAAACTTAACTTCTGATGGTTGTTAGTGGACTGTCTGTGATTTTTATGTCTCTCAGACATAAAACACCAATTTGTAAAACCCCCTTACTATCTTCAACTATACCGCTTGCATTACAGGCCATGCACATTATTTTTTGAGCTATCAATGACCTTTAGAATGAAAGAAAGACCGTGTTGGCTGCTGCAGCTTGCTTTCTGGTTTTGTGATGTCACCTGCTCTGTGTTTTGTGTTTAGATATTTCCAGACAGCAGTTTGTGTTGAAGAGAAAGTGATTGGGAAAATAGCTGAAACACCAGCCATTACATTTTGTGATGTCTAGCAGTTATCTCTGATCTTATATAGTTGAAGAATACCCTTTTCTGTAAAGTTGTGTCCCTTTTAGTTTAGATAGAGCCACACTGAAATATGAACTGAATTAGCTTCCATTTGTATCTAAGACAACAGAAAGCATGCTAGCGTTAGCCTACGACTTGAGGAAATTTCTCCTCATGAACACATCATTAGGAGGAGAAGGGAATTTCTTTTAGACGGTAATTGTGCATGTTGAGTCAGACATATCTGGATTGTATAGCAGCTGTCTTAACAAAGTTAACTCCTGTTAGGGCAGCAGCATCCTGATTGTGATTGGTGATTTGGTTAAACACTTGGTTAGTCATGTAATGCTGATTAAATGTGTTTAATTTATTGCACTTTAAAGCTATTGATTTTAAAGCATATACAGGATTTTGGTCTGTATCAAATACAAAAAAAAGAAATCTTGGTTTTGTCATCGCGACTATTTAAATCAATGAAACATTGCAATATGGTAGCAAGCAGTGTTCTTTAAATCTTGTAAATTTATGTATCTTTATTTGAATTGAGGGGTTTTGAACATTTCCACAGCATCACAGGTCTGTGGAAACCCTTGTTTCAGATCATTTATTATGAGTTTTCTGCTTGTTGTTGTGGGTGAATTGTAGTGCGTACAAACCATAACTCCAAGCTAGAACAACCTTTGGGCCTCCTCAGTTTGCAGACCTGACTAATTCCATCCAGCTGACATCTTGCCACCGTGGGAGATGGATGGTCTTCTCTGAGTCTGCTCAGCCTGGTCTCTGTTAGCAACTACTTAGTGTTTTTATATGCATGGCTGAGGGATCTCTGCGGCATTCACTTTGACAGGGACATATGGAAGAGAAAAAAAACTTAGGGGGAGCTTTAATTATTTTCAAACTGTGGTGATGCCTTCCGCATTGGTAGCTATGTTTTCTCTAACAAAATGAGAAATAATCAAAAAATGAAGAAACAATCTAAACTTAATAAGAGCCTAAACTGAAAAAAAACAAAACACCTACTTCACCAGCGCTTGCAAATCAAATCACTATAGACTGTAAATCCTGTGGTTAAACACTATGAGCTAGACCGGAGGAGGGAAATATTTAACCAATGACAGCAGCACATTGAGTCTATTGCTAACTGATGTGCAAATGAACCAGTTCACAATTTACAGCTATGACTACGTCATCAGATACACAAAACGGGGATTTGGGAACTACCAGAACATCAGATTTGTAGTGAGGCCACAAAGACATAGCACACTTCAAAAGAAGGGATTTCCTACTTCTAAAACATTTTGTTTGACAGACTAAAAATAGTCAAGAGTAGATGAATAAAATACGGATAAATAGACATTTCAGTATACTGTATATGGCTTTTGGTGAAAAAGTAGTTGACTCTAAACCTACTCGTCCCAAAAACGGTATTTTGCACCAGTCTGTCCCACTCTTCTTTGCAGGATAGTTTTATTTAATCTACACTGTAGGGGTTCCAAGTATGGACCTGTTCAAGTTAATGGCACTGCATCTGAAACTGACTGTAATCAGGCCACTCCAAAACCTTCTGCCTGATCTTAAAGTCAAGACCTAACAGCAGAATATTCTCTGCCCAGATTTTATGCTATAGATCAGTCTCTATTTTGTACAGCAAGTTGTCTTAGTCCTAAGCAGCACCTTTAGCTCCAGACCATCACACTACCATCCACACTGGACTTATGATGTTGCTTAGTTTGTTTTTGGGAATAATCTGAAACATTTAAGTGTGACAAAAAAGATAAAGGAAAAATCTGTAAGGCGGCAAACACGGTTTCATAGAAATTTAGTTCCGCAAATAATGATTTGACCCACCTAAAAGACTACTGTAGAGGTAGTGGTAGAACTTCAGCACAGCAGATTCATGAAAACGTATAAACTTTGTATTCTCATGATGCAATAAAAACATTTTAACGGAAAGAGCCCTCATCGTTTCTAGCGTGAGTCTGCAGAGGGACAGCTGCATGCAGCTGCTCATAGTTATACCATCCCTGCATGTGATATTTTGACTAAATGTTTACCTTTGCAGTGGATTGATAGGGGAAAGATCTTGACGTCAATAGAACGGAATGAAAGGAGCTCTCCAGCCTTAAGAATATCCCTCTCAAATATTCTAAACAGTAGTTTCATCCTTCAAAGTCAGATTTAATGGGGACACTTATCAAAGCAAACATCTCAGTGTTATAGTTTGGATTTAACGATTTCTTTTTGTTTGTTTGCAAAGAAGATCAATCTCGGACTCTGACTATCGTCACCCACTGAGTTGAGTGATAATCAGCAGTGGGCTCTACCAAAACATTCAAAACTGCACCAAAGAAGTAGAGACTCGGTCCGATGGGCACAACCAGGAAGGTCGAAGCAAAAGCTCAACAAGCTACTGGAAAAGTCAGTTCAGCTGAAGCGACTAGATAAATAGTCCAGAATAAGGTAAACAACACTGTACATAGTGTCTGTTTGCATGACTCATTACTGGAACTTACTTGAAATGTAATCATGAAAAAGTTGGGATAGCTCCTGCTGTTGAGGCCGAGAGAAGCTGCAACACCGTTTGAGAGATTCTTAGTAATTCTTTATGTTATCTAAAGTAAAGAAATGGCTATGAAAACAATTGAAATATATAGCTTATGGGATAGAAGTATATTTAGTTTAATCCCTGTGCAAACTGATTACTGGATGAATTTAGAAAATCTAATTTTAGCTCAACTCTAGAGAAGCAAACTAGCGATTTAAAACCAGACACTTGCCAATAAGTGTAGAGGGCATACATTATCCTCTCTAACTTAACACCACTGAGGTGCCTGTTGACTGACAAAACAATTTTAATGTACATGAAGATACGCACATAAGCACCCTATCTACTAATTAGGCGCCTTCTGAATGCAATTGATTGCACTGGATTTCATTTACGGGTGATAGATTACAGCAAGTTTACACTTTATAGACTTTTTAACATTTTTGAAACTATGCATCATATTTTTCTCCACTTCAGTGTTGTGTTTTACTTCATGTTTTCTTTTACTTATATTAAACTTTCTGGTTTTCATTTGTCAAAATGTTAACGAGTTCAAGGGATTTTTGCAAGGTACTGTTGTGTTCATTCTGTTGCTCCGATATTCTTTATGGTGTGGAGTGCCATAAAACATGTGGCTCTCACTAAGAGGAAATGCATTTTATTTTTCAATTTGTACATAGAAAAGGGCTAAATTTAACCCTTCTTATAGGCAAAACAAAACGTTTTATTGCACCTCCAGTGAAGTAACCTTTGTATTGAGAAAGATGGTGAGTGACTCAAAATCTTAATGTTCCAGTTTACACCTATCTGGGTGCCAAAATGTACCTTGCCATAAGAAAGGAAACACAGTCGTCCACACAATGTGCATGCCAGAGATGTGGTAGGCTGAGAACCCACTGCCTTCCTGCTGCACACAAGTGAAGCACTTCCAAGTTTGACGTCAGGCGTTTCGTGGTTGGAAATCCTCGTGGAAACACATCTGTCTGCACTGTTAGGCCTGCTTTAAAGGCAAAGCCTCTTCTGAACTGAACCAAATCTTTGCATGCACACAATTTAAATACTCTTCACAATAACTTCACAGAATTTCTACTGGGATGTTTATTGTAGCTCTAGGAAACAACCTCTTTGGTCTGCTCACATTCTAAACCAACCTTTAACTTGACAATTTGATAGTATTCCAACCTAAAATAACTGTGTAGATTGATGTTTTCAATATGTGGTTAAATGAATGAATCAACGTGTTTCATTTAAAAAGAAGATGCATTAAAACCAAATTCTGCTTACAGAGTTGCTCAATATTCGATCCACATTCAAAGCAAGAAAGGTTTCTTAGATTTCAGCTTTGAAGCCTCTGCTCAGCTGAACAGTATAAGGCATTTGTGACTTAAAATTCATAAAATATTGTGTACTACAGTAATCTTGCTAAGATCTTGTCAAAGCAAGTATTTGGAAAGTACAGAAGTTCAGAATTTGTTCCTAAATATATACCCACAATATATTACCCACATGAGTGTGGAATAGGTGGAATGGTGGTGGGGGATGATTTGTCATATCACTGTGTGGTGATTGGTCCTGACAACTTAGCTGCACGATTAGAGATGCACCAGTTGCAATTTTAAACGAAGAACATTTCTTGCTAGGAGTTGCTATTGAGGACAGGCTTTTCTTCTGATATCTAGTCTACATTTGAAATGTAACTTTCTCTACAAATACCTGTTAGAATTTTTTTGTCTCAAGTCCACCAGTCATGTAAAACTTAAAGTAAAGCTTTCTAAAAAGAACATCTGAAAGTAAGGTAAAAGTGCTAAAGACATGGGGATTAGTGGCATTGCCTTTAGTTGAGCAGTCCTTCCTAAAAATCAACCAATGCATAAAAATAAACTAAAAGGCATCACAATTAGACATAAAACATCACCCCCTGTTTGTCTGTTTAGACCTAAGGGTAATAAACTTCCATTTCTCACAGAGCTGCTTGCTACAGACCATTCACAGGTATGCCAAACACATATTATCAGCTTATCTAAAATGCCTCTGCAAGGCCTACAAAATTCACAAGGTTCGGTGATCCAAACGGATTTCCTGGCTAGAAGGGATTTACCTTCTCTCCATGTAATGCTGCATCTACATCGGAGTCTCTGTCCAGTTGACAATACTCCTTAAAAGGGAGTTGCTCAGGAGGCATCTACTTTAAATTTTGCTAAATGATGGAGCAGCTCATCTTTAGGATTTATCCCCGCCTTCCTCCAGACAAAGCACATTTAAGTTACTGGCATTCAAGGTCTTGTGTTTTTTGGTCTTAAACCAATTCATTATCTAAGGGGAAGGTCCATCCTGAAATTACTCATTAACAACACACCAAGATACTCAATCTCCAGTGTTTAAGGTAGCAAAATACCTTAAAACTGGAGGTTGCAGTCCACATATTTCTTGTCGATTTCAAACGTCATGACAACAACTTCGGACCTGAAACCGAACACCAAAATCAGAATTGGTAACAAGGGTCATTCTTGGGGCTATCCAATCCAATGAATTGCAACCTCAACTTGCAGACATTTGAGTACCACTGGTGACTATGTTATTAACACATTCAACCCCTGTTAGGGCAGGGGAGGGATCAGAAAAAGAGTGAAGATGAGCCACAGAAAATAATTAACCTTGTTTGGATCAGAGAGATCAGGGCACCCACCTAGAGGAAGGCCTGGAATGGTAGCTCACCAGTGAACACTTGGTTTCATGAAGATGTTTTCACAATTCATAAACGGTTTGTTTTTCAGGATAGATTGAAGTTTTTCCTGTTGTCCTATACAGTGAAATCCCACCTATTGAAGGTTCAGTATTCGCAGATTCATGTATCCGCAAATTTATCTGTGGAATGTAACTCCAAATTATTTGCAGAAAATTCACCTATTTGTGGATTTTTTCTTAAAGAATATTTAAAATATTCGATTGAAAATGGAACTGGGTAAGTTAAAATACCTAGCTGCAATGCTCCTTGACACGTTAATGGCTGGTGTTTGCAAAGCAGCCAATCCAGGAGTGCCAGTCATTTTCCTTAGCACTGATTGGCTGTACCCCCCAGAGCAGAAATAAGGCAGTGCATGGATGTTAGCTTCTTCTATAGTGCCTACACAGTTTCCATGGTGCATATTAATACACAGTGAAATTGTTCATTTCAGCTATTTGCAGGCAGCTGTGGTCCCTAACTCCAGAGGATACCGAGGGTCCACTGTAGTAGTAATATTGTTAACAAATGAAAGGTCACTTAATGGCAATGTCCATAAATAATAAAATAAACAATTTATTTATACACCAATTAATTATACCACTTAATAAACAAATATTAAAAGGCAAGACCACTGCATCTATGATTCTCTGTACTGTATTAAGTTGTTTTTTTTACAAAAAAACAGAGGAAGGAGAGTTTATCTACCTAAAGACTTTCATTTTTACACTTCACTATCAGACTAGAAATACAGCAAAAGGTTTTCAAAAGCTGTTTTGCCTATACATGTTTTTTTATGAAAGCACACTTACAGCATGAGGTTTTCCAGCTATATGTGTCCCTGGTCCAACTCCTGCAAAAACAAAGAAGTCCTCTAAAAAAATATTCCGTCAGCGAGAAAACCAAAGTTAGTGAAAGAAACACTAGCTATTGTTTCAACAATGTTCATTTAACCAAGCCCTTTCTTAAAGAAAATGTCTACTGTAAATTTAACTGGAGCTGCCTGACTTGATGTTTTTGGTGACCAACAATAGCTGATATGTGCACAGAGGATCTGCCTACTGCAGGAAGTATGCGACATGAAGAAGCCAAAATCAATACTGCTAATAAGCCATCAGATGAACAAAAGAGGTCAACGCCTCCAGACAGCAAGAGATTAGAGCTGGCATGCATGTCTGGCTTCATTGGTCTGGACGTTTTCGTCCTACACTTCACTACAAAGTTTAAAGGCTAAACACTTTGGTATTCACAGCATATTCTGATGATAATGAGCAGGAACGAAGCTATACATTTTAAATACCAACTTTTCCCCCCAAAACCATTGGAAATGTTACATTTTGCTACATACCAGTGAATTCTAATTAATTTGGGCAGAGAGGAAATATGTATTCCTCTCTATAAGACATTTGTTATTGTAAACATCAAATGTACTTATTCCAAATAGAACACTGAGATGTTTTAGTCCCATTTACAAGATCTTCTTATTCATTCAATTCAATTCAGTTCAAAAATACTTTATTGATCCCAGAGGGAAATTGAGTGTTGTTGTAGATCATATAATTAATTCTTTAAGGAGTTGATGTAGATGATGATGGCTGTGGGCAGGAAGGATTTCCTGTAGCGGTCTGTATTGCAGCAAAACTGAAGAAGCCTCCAACTGAAGACACTCTGTTGTTGTATGATAGTCTCATGAAGAGGATGCTCAGAGTAGTCCATAATTGTTTTGATTTTATGAAGAATCCTTCTTTGCATTATCATCTCCAGAGGTTCCACAGTAGTGCCCAGAACAGAATCAACCTTCTTTATCAGGTTGTTTAACCTTTTTAAGTCCCTGGCTCTGATGCTGCTACCCCAACAGATGATGGCTGAAGAGATTACACTCTCCACAACAGACTTGTGGAAGATTTGCAGCATTTTGCTGCAAACCTTGAAGGACCTAAGCTTCCTCAATAAGCACAGTCTGCTCTGTCAACGGATTTGCTCGAGGGTGCATGAATATCCAGAAATCGGCATTAACCAAGGGCGTCAGTTTGTTTTAGAAATCGCTGGGGACAATTATTAATAATTATTCATATAGCCTATAATTATTCATCCGTTTCAGGTTTCATTACAACATGCACTGCAGTGTATAAACAGGTGTTAAAAATGGTATCTTTATTCAATCAGTAAAAGTTGAAAGCCATAAGCTTATGTGTTTTGTTTCATTAGGCTGTTGGCCTGGAAGAATCATCATCACAAAGAACATCCATCCATCCATTTTCTATACCCGTCCATCTTAATGCAGGGTTGCGGGGGGCTGGTGCCTATCTCCAGCGGTCAAGGGGCGAGAGGCAGGGTAAACCCTGGACAGTTTGCCAGTCCATCGCAGGGCAACACAGAGACATACAGGACAAACAACCATACACGCACACCTAAGGGCAATTTTTAGAGAAACCAATTCACCTAACATGTTTTTGGACTGTGGGAGGAAGCCGGAGTGCCCGGAGAGAACCCACGCATGCACAGGGAGAACATGCAAACTCCATGCAGAAAGACCCCAGGCCAGGATTCGAACCCAGGACCTTCTTGCTGCAAGGCAACAGTGCTACCAACTGCGCCACTGTGCAGCCCTCACAAAGAACAATGTTGGCTATATAGGCTATATGCGTAATAATAAAACGTGTTCACTTTACAACCCTTGCCGTTCTGTGCGGGGAAACTTTAACTAACAGTTCAGAGTCCTGCAATGGGGCGGGTGGAATATTCCAAAGCAATAAAAGACAATTAATTCTACTATAATTTACATTAAATCAGGGATCCCGTTATTTTCTGTCTTTGACAGGTTTTGAAAAAATCTGAAACATATTCAATATTATTGAATTCTTCATTAATTTTCAGTCCGAACAATCTGAACAATTTCAATTCAGTTTTATTTATATAGCGCCGATTCACAACAGATGTCATCTCAAGGCACTTAACAAGAAGTCATTTATATACATTATACAAACATTCCAATCAGTTAAAAAGTTTCCTATTTAAGGAATCCCAGCAGATTGCACACCTGCTTGTGCATGAGGGAGGCTGAATGCGCTCCGGTCACACAGTGCAGACTAGAATAACAAGCGCCACTTCTTTCTCAACGGGGACTTTCCTTATTGCCTCAGCAGGAGGAAATCCACAGCATGCTCTCCTTCTAGATCAGTGGATAAGATGCACCGGTCTGTGTCCGCTGCTGCTAAGCGCTCTAAAGTCTCCATAAATCTCCAAGGTGCTGTCAGTTCCTGGATAGCGTTGCAGTGAGTGCGGTGTCCAGGTCTGAGATGATGATGCTCTCATAAGAATCTTTTTTGATTTATTCAGTTTCTTAAACTCTGTTCCTACAGTTGAAAATGACTGCGTCTGCATCAAGTGGTCTGTGGCGTGAAATGTAAACATTCAAAATGAAGGACGGCTGTTAGTTTGCGTGTCCACAGGTGTTTCTGATTAATGTATTGATGAATGGAGGTTGCGTCATAATAAAGTGACGACGGCAAAAGCTCATCACACAAACACTCTTCAGATGGTGTTCCTTTTTGTGAATGCACCCACTACCTGATGGAAAAGTGGAGTGGTTGAACCGCCCGTCAGAAAGTGAACTTTTGTCTGTTTCATTTTCTCACTCGATTTTCCTGCCGCACCATAAGGAGTCCCGCTAACAACGGCCTTTACATTTTTCCATTACAGTTTTTAAAAAAACGATCAAAGACGGAAAATAACACAATCCCCAATTGATGGTAAATTATATTACAATGAATCATGTCCCTTTTATTACTTTGAAACATTGTACAGATGAAATGTATTTGATGATATTTTCCACAGTCCCTGGCTTTATCTGCACTCTCCGTTCCTGAATCGCAAATTCAGTCGCAGAAAAGTCTCTCTCTGGCAGCGCAGGAGGCCTAGATAGCGGGAACATTCCGCTGCCAGCGAAAGTTGGGAGAATATTCTGGCATGTTCTCTCCACAAACACAGTATATCAACACCATTCTATTTGGGAGTCTTAAACAAACAAAAGCATTGCAAAAATATTTTTAAGCCCACAGTAAGGAAACTTCAGCCGGACCCATGAAATTTAAATGATGTATTTTTCCATCTTGAAACAGGTACCAGCGCCACTGCAGGACTCTGCCCTGAACGTGTTTGCATACAGACTAGTCTTTTAAAACCTTGATGTATCCACTGCAAAGAATGCTGCAGCATCTGTGCAGAAAGAAACCATGACTGTATAAGAAAGTGCAATGGAGAAATTTAAATAATAGTCCGTTCAGATACTGATTATTGTGGTGGGAGCACAAGTGGATGTTAGATCTGCGATGGTAGGAAATTCAGGTTTAGAAAAGTGGTGGGACATGTCCCCGGCGTCCCCGGCTAAAATGACGCCTACGGCATTAACTGTCCGAAATAAAAGAAGGATTTGTATAGGGGATGCCTTTGCAAGATGGAGACTCCTGAAAACAGAGAAAAATGTCAAGACAGACGCCAACGTTGCTAAGATTCATCTATGTTTGGCTAACTTGTATTTCATGTAAATGGACATTTCAAATAGTCATGACAGTCGAACAAAGTTATGCATGTTCGTGCAAAGTAACGTTAGATTAGCGAATATGGAGGAGGAGAGTTATCGAATTGAAAAGGTAAGGAAATGTTTGGGAAATAAAAACGGCGAGTCATCATTGCTAAGTGCTGACATTAGCGATACATCAGAGCCCGTTTCTCCGTCATTATAATTAAACATAATTAACAGAAAATAAATAGTATAGGACTTATCACTTGCCATTGGAAGCTCCTTGTAGCAGCCTACGTTCCTGCTGGATCCTGGAGTTTATCTAGCAACCTCGACACAGGGGGGATGGGGAGGGGATACATCGCTCTACAGTAATTTGAAAGTGATTGCAGTAGGCTACCAGTTTTGGCTACAATCTTACATACAGCTCCTTTAAAACTTTGGCAGAAGTAGCGCTTCTTATTCCAGTCACCAGCGTGGCAGTGGAGCTTCAGCAGCCTTCAGAACAACATTAAAACAGCCAAGAGAAGTTGTCTGTCCGAGGCAAAAGTTCAGAACCTCATGACTATAGTCTCTTAAGCAAGCCCCCTTGAGACATTCGATTACGCACAAGCAGGTGCACAGTTCAGGTTTATGCAGAGCAGAAGGAAAGTGTAAGACCGTGCATTCGGCTGCAGCAGGTGAAATGCTTGGACCTTTAGTGAAGTCATTTAATTGCATTGTTTATGTGTCACTGGGGAACATTGTTCAGCTAGTTTGAATAAAATATTCATTAAAGATGAATAAAAATTAAATTATATGGAATGTTTGTCATTTTAAAAATGAAATTGACGGAAGAAATCAACTGTCTGTCAAAATGATAGTCAGTTTTAAGTAAGTTTCCTATCCAGATTGAAGCCCTGGTGCTCAAGTCTTTTTGGGAGCTGCTCCAACAGGTGGCTGTCCTTCACAGTCCCTGTGTGGGACCTCTGCATCACTCCAGTTTGCCATTTGATTTGTAAACTGATACAGTTTACAAATGCTAAATTAAATCCCAGTGTTAACTTGCATTTTAAATACTGTTGCCTCCTGGTGCTCACCGCACATTTCACACATCATCATGATATCACCCTCTGTTGCGACAAAGCATGATCTTCATTCATAAGCCCAGTGTTGCGGCAATATTGCGGTAATCTTACTATGAAGCTTGCTCGCACAAATGCCACGCAGCCACGGCGCATTCAAAATACACACCGTGCTGGCAATATTTGTTATATAATATGTTTTTCTAATGTTGTATGTTATGCTTTTATTGCTGATTTTGTTTTATTTTATCCCCTGATGATGTAAAACACATTGGATTGCCTTGTTGTTGAAAGTGTGCTATACAAATAAAGTTGCCTTTATTTGTATAGCACAGATGGGTAATTTATTGCCTATGGCCAATAGATTACCTATCTGTTCATGAATTTCTTTAGATTGGGGCATGATTTGTTGCTTCTTGACATATTTTATCCTACATCATGTTCTATTTAGATCATTTTGTCAGGAACTCATCCTGATAGATCTCTTCCACCTGTGTTTACTAACCTCCCTCTTTTCTATTTCCAGTTCAAAGACTAAAATACTCTGGCTCACCTGTGCGTCGCTTTGTAATCGCTTCTGCTATGCCAAGCTCCTGGACCTTCTGCTCTACAATCATTCACCTGTCTGCACCCTCGACACATCATCCTGCTCTCTCTTCCGAGCGCCTGGTCCTGTCCTGCACTTGGGTTGCCCTTCTGAATAAATGTCACAATACTTGATTCAGCCAGGAGGAAATCAGGTCTGTTTGGATGGCTTATTCCATATGTAAAATACATTTTATTCTTGTCCTCTATTAGAATGTGTTTGATTATCTGAAACGGTTAAATATGACTAAAAGGCAAAAGTGAATAAAATCCAAAAGGGTGTAAATATTATTTACGTCTAGGGTTGAAGAGGCTTTATTTTGTTTTATCAAACAGTAAAGGAGCATCATGACCTTTCCTTGATGAAAGACTTTGCAACCAAGTAAACTGTCTAAACTGAATGTTATCTGCCCATATTGAAAGGTTTTGGAACAATAGCTTGTTAAATGGGAAACAAGTTAATTCATTCAGAACAAAATTAAAATGACAAAGCCCTAAAATAATGCAGTTCTAATGGTGGGGTGATATTACGTCTCTTTGTAGCCCATGAAGTTCGAAGTTGTGTTAAGTATACTGTAGTTAGCATAATTTAATGGTTTTTTTATAACCAGCGTAGTTTTTTCCATATACTGTTGTTTTGACAGTAAGGTCCTATTTAAAAATCATTCACGTAAGCAGATGGAAATTATTTCCATGTTTGATGAATAACTTGAGTAAAAACATAATAAAGAAGGATGAAATG
Source organism: Valencia hispanica (assembly GCA_963556495.2). Classification (NCBI taxonomy): domain Eukaryota; kingdom Metazoa; phylum Chordata; class Actinopteri; order Cyprinodontiformes; family Valenciidae; genus Valencia; species Valencia hispanica. The sequence continues at coordinate 33,894,378 of OY747717.1, forward strand.
ATCCAGTGCTGGCTGCTCATTTCTATGGCCCTAATAAGTTATGATCAGCCTCATCTGGAATCATTAGCATGTAAGAAACAGCAGTGGTTATGGAAATTAAATCATTAAATCTTCACATGCATACCTCTGTCACAGAATGAGGTAAGCATATTTCAGGATGATGAGATCTTGCTTAGTGGATACTGTATCCTGTAGAGACATTATGGTGTAATAAATAAAAATATTTCCCAATTTTCCCAAGAAGTATTTCTAAAGACAAGAGAGGTTCCAGGAGGTCCTGGAAGTCTTTATATTGTGAGACGAATTTGAACGAGAACACGGGACGTATAAACACTGTTATGGTTGGAGAGGAAGTTAGATTGAGCCTTGAAAGGTAGTTTGTGGACGAACACTGTTTGCTGCTGCATCAGGTCTCATGTTTGAATCTGTATCCTGCTGTGGTTCACTTTTTAGTTTTAAGCATACAATACTTTCACTTCTGATTTTATAAATTATGCGTAATGCAGGCAGGCTAAATTTCCATCTATAGGACTATGTAAGGAAGCTGGAGTACGCGGAGAGAACCCACACATGCACAGGAAGAATTTGCAAATGCCATGAAGGACCCCCTGGCTGGAATTCAAACTCAGGACCTTCTTACTGCAAGGCTATAGTGTTACAAATTGATAAAAGGTTTTTTGGTTTCTGTCTGTGGAGTGAGATTGAGGAACAGTTTAGGTATGGAGCTCAAGCAATGTCCAAGCATGACCCAGTTTAAGAAGAGGTACAAACACATGGTTTTCACAAGGTACAGGGAGGATTAAGGGTTTAACAATAAGGTGTTCTTGTAAATAATTTATGTTTGTTTTCTTAATTTATTTCTTTTTCATATTTTCATATTTTCATATTTTCTGTAAATAGGTATTATGTAAATATTACGGCTGTCAAACGATACAAAATTTTCCCCAATATGACCAAAAAAGTAACATTTTTGGTGTAAATAAAGGACGAAACCGGAAGCTGTTGCTCTTTTTTTTAAGGAAATACGGGAGAGATGCATGGCACTCTTGTTTTGAATTCCACAATCACATTTACACGTGGAACTTTTTACCTATTAATCTTTTAGCCAGTTGCTAAGGCAAACTAACTGGTTAACATTTTATGAATGTAAAGCTGACCGTTCCTTATTCAATTTTGGACAACCCTGAGCATCCTTTTCATGGGACTATCCTACAACAACGGTGTCTTCGGTCAGAGGCTTCTTCAGTTTTGCTGCGACACAGACTGCTACAGGAGATCATTCCTGCTTACAGCCATCAGGATCTACAATAGCTCCTTGAAAAATTAAATAATATGAGCTACAACACTAAATTTCTCTCTGGGAGGAATTAAATATTTTTCAATTGAAATTTTCTGACTAACAGAGGGATTATTTGTTTATCAACACCGAACCTATACATTACTCCCTGGTTCCCACTGTTATTTTTTGCAGTTATCAAACAGTTGTCATGCTGTTTACGTGACAAGAGAGCACTGAAAGCAGCGCGGGTTTAATTGTGGGGTAAACAGGGCAGGTCATTCTGTGCATGCGTTAATTGCGTTTTAAAAATTAATTCATTTAATTAATTAATACACCATTAATTCCACAAATTAATCAACCCGCATAAATGCATTAAATTTGACAGCCCTAGTAAATATAGATCAGGGGAGAATGATTGTTTGCTGAGTAGTGGAGAAGGGGTAGGTTTTAATAAGCTTATGCTTCTTCCTACTCCTTTTCGGACATTTTCAGATTGTTTAGACTATTCTCAATTGTTTGGTTTGTTTGTCTTTTTTTCTCTTTTCTCTCAAGTTTACTTTCTTTTGTTACTTGTTCATGTTTGAAATAAATCATTCAAATCAAAATCAAATCAAAGGCTGTTAGTTTAATAGAATTACAAAACAAACCATCAATATTTCTGGTAGCCCTGTTGAAGGAGCAGGGGGCAGAACGAAGAAACGAAACTCACGAGCGACGCGGCCGGCGCTGTAAGTAACTGCAGCCAGCCGCACAGGAGCGCGCACAAACGCTTCACACAAAAACATACCTCTTCACAGTGACAAACTTCTTTTTCTTAGTGCCACTTTTTTGTGGCACATGGATAACATGTATTAGTGGTCATTTCTTTTTTGTACACGAATCTGGCTGCTAGCATTCCTAAAGTTTGTTCTCTTCGGTTTCTCTTCTCATGTCGATATTTTACGTGTAGGTTAACAGCATCTCTTTTTCAAAGGGGAGTGGGAGAGTGAGAGTGAGAGGTAGACGAGGAGTCCGGTCTAAATGCGTTTTGTCCACGTAAGCTCACGTAGAAGGAAACATGGCGTCCAATATGGCGTCCCCCAGATACTTGGCCCTTCGCTTATGTATTTTAGACCTGCTTTTTATGGTTATGTGTTGCAAAGCCGGCAATAATATTCAATGATTGGGCATCATTTTATTCATTTTCAACAACATTTCGATGGATATTTCCAGAGATGAATTGTAAAAACTACACACTGTCACTTTAAGAGCTGGATTTTCTGTGCATCTTCCAGTCCAATAAGTTACTCTGTGAAACCAAATGCCCCACAGCTGGAGAAAACTGTTATATGGAATGTTGAAATGTATTTCCCGAAATATAAGAATAAACAACCCCAAAAAATTGTTTTCAGTTCAGAACTACAGAAATCCACATCCAGTCGTACAAGTGGATCATAGTGCAAGGGAAGCCATGTCTGTATCCTGTTTTAATTATGTATTGACAAGACCCCGAGGACTGACCTAATTTTAATGGCAACTTCATTTGCTCTGCTAATGTGGGACATGATATAGAACTGTGCAGATTTCCCTCTCAATGTAATAGCTTCTTCAAAGTCAACGGTTCTTCATCTGCATTTGGGTTGTTTGCACCCAATTTTTTAAAATAGGTTTGCAACACATCAAAACGCAGGTGTCACGATAAATATGTGGCAGGGTGCAACGTGCACATAGCTGGCTTATTTGTTTCTGTGTATGGCAGGTGCCCAAGATCCTATTAGTCACATTGACACAAAAACTATGAAAAGGCTGAGCAAAGTGAGAGTTTATCTATTAAGTGAAAAACTAAAGACTGGAGTAACACTTTTTGGAGGTCTTTCCAAGATTGCCGCTCATTAGTTTCATTATTGCATTAAAAATAAAATACTTATTTTCTCATAATGTAATTTTTAGATTTACTTTTTAGATTTTAGATGGCTATGGGCAGCAAGGATCTTATGTAGCAGTCTGCATTACAGTGGCTTTGATGAAGCTTCTTACTGAAGACACTGTTGTATTACTTGTATTGATAGCTGTAACATTAACAGTAATGATGGTAATTTCGTTACCCTTCTGTAACGCTAATGTTGTATTTTATAATTACTTCATAAATGTTGAATGAGCTATTATTGTCAGTATTTGAGATGGTACATATCACTTAGCGATAATACTTCAAGTTAGAAGCTAACGATAGTTATATTAGAGCAGCTGCTTGCTGTTGAGATAAGAGACCATTTACATGTGATCTGATAAGTTGACTAATCCGTAAAATAATCAGTGATTAGTCCATTATCAAAATAATCGTTTGTGGGAGCTTTAGAAGTGTTAATTATTTATTTTAATGAATCAACAAAAAGCAGTGAATGAACAAAAGAGAAATCTAAATCAGATCAATATTTGGTGTGACCACCTTTTGCCTTCAAAACAGCATCAATTCTTCTAGTTACACTTGCACACAGTTTTTGGTAGGTTGTTCCAAACATCTTGGAGAACTAACCACAGATTTTCTGTGGATGTAGGCTTCCTCACATCCTTTTGTCTCTTCATGTAATCCCAGACACACTCGATGATGTTGAGATCAGGGCTCTGTGGGGGCCATACCATCACTTCCAGGACTTCTTGTTCTTTTTTACGCTAAAGATGGTTCTTAATAACTTTGGCTGTATGTTTGGGGTCGTTGTCCTGCTGCAGAATAAATTTGGGGCCAATCATACGCCTCACTGATGGTATTGCATGATGGATAAGTATCGGCCTGTATTTCTCAGCATTGAGAACACCAATTATCCTGACCAAATCTCCAACTCCCTTTGCAGAAATGCAGCCCCAAATGTTCAAGGAACCTCCACCATGGTTCACTGTTGCCTGCAGGAACTCATTATTGTACCTAAGTCCAGCCCTTCCATGAACAAACTGCCTTCTGCTACAACCAAATATTTCTAATTTTGACTCATCAGTCCAGAGCACTTACTGCCATTGTTCTGCACCCCAGTTCCTGTGTTCTTGTGCATACTTGAGTTGCTTGGCCTTGTTTCTATGTTGGAGGTGTGGCTTTTTGGCTGCAACTCTTCCATGAAGACCACTTCCGGCCAGACTTCTCCAGACAGTAGATGGGTGTTCCTGGGTCCCACTGATTTCTGCCAGTTCTGAGCTAATGGCACTGTTGGATATCTTCTGAATTTGAAAGGTAATAAGCTTGATGTGTCTTTCATCTGCACTAAGTTTCCTTGGCCGACCACTACGTCTACAATCCATATCATTGCCCGTTTCTTTGTGCTTCTTCCAAAGAGCTTGAACAGCACATATTGAAACCCCAGTCTGCTTTGCAATCTTTGTCTGGGAGAGACCTTGCTTAAGCAGTATAACTACCTTGTGTCTTGTTGCTGTGCTCAATCTTGCCATGACATGAAACTATCTTCCACAACTTCATCTTGCTTTTTCTTGGCGTGATATTGCAGCGTGTGTGGTGTGTTGCGAAGATAAATGAGCATGCAGCATCAGAAAGCAAGGTGACATGCAGGAATACGCCTTGGTAGCGTCTATTATTTTTATTTCCAAGTGTCTGCACACTTGACTGCAGTCCAAAATCACATGGAAACAGAGATCAATCAGAGCAAAGTGTGTAACAACGTTTCAGAGTGAAAAAAGAAAAACTCAACTCCATATCTTTCTATAACAATTGCACCTGCTTCTCTCCACTCCGTAATGTAACTCCTTTTTTTGTGTAATTTTTCCTCCGTTAAAACTAGTCCACAAACTATTGCCTATGCCTCCTCCTCGGCTGCCTTGTTTATTTACTCCAAAGTCGTGTTTTATCTCTTGAGGTTTTGTGAGATTTCTCGTCTGAGCTGGGAATGTTCGTGTGTAAAATCATGTTGTGTATCATCATTGCCGTGTGACCGCACACCACACACGGTAGAATCAAAATTGTTACTGTATATCCACCATTTTTTATTGACATGTGTGTGGTCTCTCAAGGTTTGGAAATCATACGACCATTTTAAAATCTTGCCATGTGAACCAGGCCTTAACTTCTGTTTAAGGCTTTTATTTTTTGGTTGAACAGTCTCTGTCTGGACTCTTGCTAGGAAAAGGTATCAGAATATTGTGTTTGGAAAATATTCACTTTAGATTCTGAGAAACCCAACTCCAGTCAAATATGAAATGACAACATCCATTATTCGGTGTGCAGAAGGTGTCCTTTTAATTAAAATATGTGGTGAAAAAAAATTTAAAAATAAAATAAATAAATAAATATGTGGTGGAGAGACAGCATTGGCACAAGTGTTTAGATTGCCATTGACCACAATCCTAACATTGAACAGAATGGAGAGTAGTGCCAGGAATTCATATGTCTTTAATGGCCCAAACTAGTATCATTGTCCCACCCACAGATTTATAAGTTTTGGACAGAGCAATGAAGTACAGTTGTGGCCAAAAATTTACAGAATGACACAAATATTAGTTTTCACAAAGTTTGCTGCAAAACTACTTTTAGATCTTTGTTTCAGTTATTTCTGTGATGTACTGAAATATAATTACAAGCAATTTATATGTTTCAAAGGCTTTTATTGACAATTACATGACATTTATGCAAAGAGTCAGTATTTGCAGTGTTGGCTCTTCTTTTTCAGGACCTCTGCAATTCGACTGGGCATGCTCTCAATCAACTTCTGGGCCAAATCCTGACTGATAGCAACCCATTCTTTCATAATCACTTCTTGGAGTTTGTCAGAATTAGTAGGTTTTTGTTTGTCCACCCGCCTCTTGAGGACTGACCACAAGTGCTCAATGGGATTAAGATCTGGGGAGTTTCCAGGCCATGGACCCAAAATGTCAACGTTTTGGTCCCCGAGCCACTTAGTCATCTCTTTTGCTTTACGGCACGGGGCTCCATCGTGCTGGAAAATGCATTGTTCTTCACCAAACTGTTGTTGGATTGTTGGAAGAAGTTGCTGTTGGAGGGTGTTTTGGTACCAGTCTTTATTCATGGCTGTGTTTTTGGGCAAAATTGTAAGTTTAATTTAATTCAATTTAATTCAGTTTATTTATATAGCGCCAATTCACAACAGATGTCATCTCAAGGCACTTAACAAGAAGTAATTTCAATACATTTATACAAACATTCCAATCAGTTAAAAAGTTTCCTATTTAAGGAATCCCAGCAGATTGCGTCAGTCATTGGCGTGATGTTGGGCCCCATTGATGCAGACTTTCCAACCACAGCAATCCTTCAACAATCCCTCATACTGAGCATAAGTGAGCCCACTCCCTTGGATGAGAAGCAACCCCACACATGAATGGTCTCAGGATGCTTTACTATTGGTATGACACAGGACTGATGGTAGCGCTCACCTTTTCTTCTCCAGACAAGCCTTTTTCCAGATGCCCCAAACAATCGGAAAGAGGCTTCATGGGAGAATATGACTTTGCCCCAGTCCTCAGCGGTCCATTCACCATACTTTCTGCAGAAGATCAATCTGTGCCTGATGTTTTTTTTTTGGAGAGAAGTGGCTTCTTTGCTGCCCTTCTTGAAACGAGGCCATCTTCCAAAAGTATTTGCCTCACTGTGCGTGCAGATGCACTCACACCTGCCTGCTGCCATTCCTGAGCAAGCTCTGCACTGGTGGCACTCCAATCCCACAGCTGAATCCTCTTTAGGAGATGATCCTGGCGCTTGCTGGACTTTCTTGGACGCCCTGAAGCCTTGAACCTCTTTCCTTGAAAATACCCTGACAGTAGTCCCATTGAAGTGGTGTGAGAGAGAGAGGCAGCCTACAAACCTGATCCTGTTACACCTATTTGTCAGGAGGAAGGGGCCAAAATTCCAGTTTAAGGAAGGACACTCAAAATGTTTAGACTGAAGTCATACTGTTGAAAAGCCAGTTCTACCAAATACCAAAGAAATGTATTTATTCTTCTGAAATGTAATCTCTTGTTTTGTGACAGATAAAAATGCATTTGGTAATCCTAACTGACCAGGCTATTTTGATTTAATGTAAGTGTAAAAAAAGGTTGTGCTTTTTAAACAGTGACTATATCATGTTTCAATTTATTATTTCCTACCATATCTGCTTTGATCCGCTACATGGGATCAGTCATCTTTATTAAACAAATGGAACCTTGTGAAAAATAGGCTACTCTGTGCAAATTTAACAGAATAATTTCATCAGCCTCCCTACGTGTGGAGTGCATGACCAAAGTCTCTCTGAAATCTCCCTGAACATGAGCTGCAGCTCATTGGAGTAATTCTCCTGCAGAAAAACATGTAGGAATTGGTAATGGTTGCTCTGGTAAAATCCTTGCAGTTAATGCAACCTTTAATTGCTTGCAGCTTGATCTTCTTTCTCAAAGCTGAAAACAAATTGATCCAAAAGCACCACTCTACTGCTGCTATAATGGACAGATTTCTTGAAGTCTGTCTTACGGACTTTGTTTTGACTGTAAGCCATTTTTCCAGTCCGTTTTCTGATGACTATACAACTTCCTGGAGCAAGAATGTGTTCTGTGATCTCACTTCAGCGCCTTAGGACATTAGTCATAAACCCTAAATGAGCATGAGAATTCAAGGGGCTGTTGATCCTCTTGCACTTAGCTGCCAACAAACGGATGAGGCAAGCTTTGAAAATAGCAATTATTAAGACCTGTCTTTATTAAGTGAGGCTGGGAAAGCATGCATCAAGCTCTGACAGTGCAAGTAAATATTTAAATTTCAAAGATGCTAAATATTTTAAGAACTGGAAAACTTTTCAACAGTTCATAAATTTTTAATCAAAGTATTTTGAGCAGACCCCGTGAACATCCAGCCTGAGGGAAATAAGTGTAAATACATTTATGTGCATGTAGAATAATTATTTGCAAAAACATTCAAATCTCTTCAAACTTTCACATTTCATCATATTACAAGACATCCACTAATGACATCAAACTGACTAAAGTATGAACAATTAAGTTTACATTGTGTTCTTAAATCTGTAGGAAAGAACTGTCAGTGAAAATAAAGCATACCTATATATCAGGGGTCCCAAAATTCAATAGTTTAAGGCTGTTGTCCAGCAGGTTTTCCATCAACATACCTGGATCAAATGAATAGCTCATCAGCACGGCCCTGACTGCATGCTGAGGAGGTAATTCAGCCATTTGAGTTAACCCAGGTACAGTGGAGCAGGGATGCATCTAAAGGTTGCAGAGAAGTTGCCCTAGAAGGGTGGCGTTAGGGACCCCTGAGTGTATTCATACAAACTCAGACAAATGTTGCACCTTCCAGCAAACTTATTCAGTTTATTTATATAGCGCCAATTCACAACAGATGTAATCTCAAGGCACTTAACAAGAAGTCATTTCAACACATTTATACAAACATTCCAATCAGTTAAAAAGTTTCCTATTTAAGGAATCCCAGCAGATTGCGTCAGTCATTGGCATGAGGTTGGGCCCCGTTGATGCGGACTTTCCAACCACAGCAATCCTTCAGCAATCCCTCATACTGAGCAAGCATGTAGCGACGGTGGAGAGGAAAAACTCCCCTTTAACAGGAAGAAACCTCCAACAGAACCAGGCTCAGTAGGAGCGGCCATCTGCCACGACCGTCTGGGGGTTCAAGAAGACAGAGCAGAAACACAGAAGGAACAGAAGATCTGATATAAGAGAACTTTCTATGTTACAGAAAGTAAAAAGTTGATAACAGGACACAGTGGATGTTCAGTTACTGGGAGGATCATCCCAGTCGATGCCTCCCGTCCAACAGGGCATTGCAGCCAAGCAGGATACCAGACCAGGTATATCTTCTATGGAGAGAAAAACACTGAGAGAAAACAAAGTTAACAGTTGAAATAACAGAATGTACTGTAATACAACTGGAGAGTCGTAGGAGAAAAGGAAGTAGCAGAGTGAAGAAAATTGGTAAGTATGTCCTCCAGCAGTCTAAGCCTATAGCAGCATAACTACAGAGATAGCTCAGGATGACCTTAGCCACTCTAACTATAAGCTTTATCAAAAAGGAAAGTTTTAAGCCTGGCCTTAAAAGTAAATAGAGTGTCTGCCTCACGGACTAAAGCTGGGAGCTGGTTCCACAGGAGAGGAGCCTGATAACTAAAAGATCTGCCTCCCATTCTACTTTTAGAAATCCTAGGAACTACAAGTAAACCTGCAGTCTGAGAGCAAAGGGCTCTGTTAGGAACATATGAAACAATCAGATCTCTGATGTATGATGAAGCTTGATTATTAAGGGCTTTCTATGTAAGAAGAAGGATCTTAAATTCTATCCTGGATTTAACAGGGAGCCAATGAAGGGAAGCTAAAACAGGAGAAATGTGATCTCTCTTTTTAATATTCATCAGAACTCTCGCTGCTGCATTTTGGATCAACTGAAGGCTTTTAATGGCATTTTGTTTACTTCCTGATAGTAAAGAATTACAGTAGTCCAGCCTTGAGGTAACAAATGCATGGACTAGTTTCTCAGCATCACTCCTGGACAGGATGTTTCTAATTTTAGCAATATTCCGGAGGTGAAAGAAAGAAATCCTAGAAACCTGTTTAATATGGGATTTAAATGTCAAGTCTCGGTCAAAAATAACGCCGAGGTTCTTTACGTTATTACTGGGGGCCAATTTAATGCCATCCAGATGAAGTGATTGACTAATCAGTTTCTGTTTAAGAACTTCTGGTCCAAAGACAGCAACTTCTGTTTTGTCAGAATTTAAAAGCAAAAAGTTTAGGGTCATCCATGTTTTTATGTCTTCCAGACATGCCTGTAATCTACCTAACTGACTGGGTTCATCAGGATTTATGGATAAATATAGTTGTGTATCATCTGCATAGCTGTGGAAATTTATCCCATGCTCTGTGTTATGCAGAGGTTAATTTGTGTATAAGAAATATTAGTCATTTAACTAATTAACTTCTTAATTATTTGCAGTTTCATCGCAATTCCCTGCCACTCTCGCTCCCCTCCAAGTGCATCATATTGAGCACTGATTAAGCTGGCCAATTCACATATCAGGTGTGAAGCTCTCACATTAACCATTGCTCATACTATTAATAATGTTGTGCCAAAAGGGAAGTGCCTGCATATGGACTAAGAATGCATGTTTTTAGACTGATACGTCTTTAGGTTTGCATGTTCTCCCTGTGCATGCGTGGGTTCCCTCCGGGTACTCCGGCTTTGTGTCACAGTCATAAAACATGACTGTGACAAATTGCCCTTAGGTATGAGTGTGTGCATGCATGGTTCTTAGTCCTGTGTGCTTCTGTGTTGCCCTGCGACCTGTTCAGGCTGTACCCCACCTCTCGCCTGATAATTGATAGAGATAGGCACCAGCTGACCTCAGCTGTTTCACTGCTCTTTATGAAAACAACACGTGACCTCTCCTCTGGCTCCTCCACCGGTTACACCTCCTCCTCCGCGCTTCATCGATGGTGGTCCTACATACACAGTTCGTCGCATCTTGGACTTTTGTGCTCGAGGGCAAGTTTTTAGTATTTGTTGGATTGGGGGAGATACGGCCCTGAAGAGTGTTCCTGAGAACCCACCAAAAACGTCATCGACAAATCCCTCATCACCGATTTCCTTCGTCAACAGCCAGGTCATCCAGTCAGGGATTCATCAACTCCAACCACTTCCACCTGTGCTCATCTGCAATCCTCTTCCTCCTTGGCCCATGTCCGCCTGGCAATACAGGTTCACAGCTCCGGACTAAGGTTCTGTATGCCAGAAAAGTGGAATGGAGAGGACGGGAAGCCCGACAGACTTCTAGCAGCATTGAATATGGTTTTTGAATGCCAACCCGCCGTCTACGCCACCGCTACCTCCCGGGTAGCTCTTCTGATGTCGCTGCTAACCGGCAAAGCACAAGAATGGGCAGCCGCCCCATTTTACCAGCAATCGCCGGTTTGCAACGACTATGCCCTCTTCGTCACAGAGCCCAGGAATACCTTCTTGCCTACATTCAGCGACGCTGAAGTTGAGGTCCAACTACTTCACCTGCGCCAGAGTCATCGCCCGCTACACAAGTACGGCGCAGACTTCCACACTCCGGCTGTCAAACTCAACCGGGGAGATTCAGCTCTGCGCTCCCTATACCTCGAAGTTCTGGATAACTACATCAGGGATGATATGGTAGGAAAGGAGTCACCTTAGTCCATGAATGAACTATCCAGCTCTCTATGGATATCGATCGCCAGGTTCTCAGCAGAGTTACTCCAACACAACGCTTTCAACCACCACGTCAGTGTCTCTTCCATCCCACCTGCCAGGTCCCTCGCTAATGCCCCCTACCTGGAGCGTCCTACCCCAGAAGAGCCAATGCACCAGGGACACCTCTCCTAGGTGGAAAATCAACGGTGCCATCGTGAGGTCCTTAATGCTTACTGCAGGGCAAAGGGAGATTGATGTCTGAAGTGTCCTAGTCGACCGGGAAATGACCAAGCCAGGTGATTCTGGGGGGAGCATCACCTGGCACCAACTGCCAACACAGTTTACCAACACACTTCGTCTAATAAACCCTAAGCTGTTTTAAATGTCATATTCTTTTGCTTATTGGCATTTCACAATCAACTACACTTCCGTATAATTTGATTGAATTGGACCAGATGCAACTTAGACGGCCAGACATCAGATTTATTGCACACGTGAGCACACCTTGCAAATGTTCTTTGTCGTGACATTAGATTGAAATAAATAGTATTTCGGTCTGTTATGGACTGGTAATCTGTCCAGGGTTTAAACTTCCGCTCACCCAATGACCGCTGGAGATAGGCACCAGCCCTCCCATGACCTGTGATAGGCGGTACAGACAATTGATGGACGGATCTCTAAAGTGAGTGATCTTATTGTGAGAAGTTCAAGCATAGTTATTCTATTTAGTGTTAAGGGATTTAACTCTAAATGCAAACTTGTATTTTCTGCTCATATCTTTAGTGCATCCCTGTAACCTTGAGGAAGCACCCTGACTCCAGCCAGGGAAAGCCTTATTACTTTGTTCAATCTATCTATTTATCTACACTATGATGTTGCAGGCTTTCCAGACATTCCCCTGTTAGGGTTGTGAGCTCAGTCCTGGCTGATACTAAGTTAATGCTCTAATGAAGACAGTCCGAAAAGAGGGATGGACTGACAGGAACCAGAAACAACAAAATGGCCCCAAAAATCAGATTTATCAAGCCTGACCCACTTGGTTAAGCCAGAAGAGAGACTGCCAGAAAGTCTGTGGCTACACCAAGGTCGTGGGATACCTGAGCTCTACATGTTCACAACCATTCTGTTGAAAACTCATATCATGCTGAAGCTTGTGAAGCTTTTTTAATTATAGTTTATTGAACATTTTAAACTTACAACAGTCCTGCAAACAACAGAAAAATAAATTATATTAGAAGTTATATAATGAAGATATCGTAGGGTACAGATCCAGTGTACTGTATAACATTCAAAAAAATTCAAATTTAAAAATACTTTATTGATCCCAGAGGGAAATTAAGTGTTGGTATAGCTCATATAATTAATTATTTAAGGAGTTGTTGTAGATGATGATAGCTGTGGGCAGGAAGGATTTCCTGTAGCGGTCTGTATTGCAGCGAAACTGGAGAAGCCTCCGACTGAAGACTGTTGTATGACAGTCTCATGAAGAGGATGCTCAGGGTTGTCCATAATTGTTTAGATTTTTTTATCTTTATCTGCTGTCCAATCACCTCACTGACCTCTTTGCAGACCACCCTCCAGAACTGCTGACTCTTTCCACATTCCCAGAGACAATGAGGTGTAATTCCTTGGAGTATTTTACATTTTAAGCAGTTTGGAGAAACGTTTTTTGTGTATTTACTATTTCTGTATGGAGATATATAAGCATTAAGATATTATATTGTAAGATATTATATTGCATCTCCTTGAATCTGTTACAGATTGATATCTTCAAGGGTAATAGCAAAACATCTTCCCAAGCTTCGGGGTGTTGGGATACACATAGCCATTGGGTGGCGCTAACCAACATTCTAGCTCCAACAGGAGAAGAAGAGGACCAGAGCTTTTTTAAGGGCTCGGGTCACTCGAGGACGCTAACGTCCGCTCAGGCTTTTGGCCAGACAGTGCCAGGAGAGACCCCAGGAAATACTTCCTTCGCTGGCGAAGGGAAAGGACGCAAGTTTCTGGGAGAAACTCACTCCAAGGACAACAAAGACTGCTGATTGATCAGGTGAATCACAAACCACAGATGAGATCAAACCCACTGTTCTGCCCTGAGCCCTGCAGAAGCTTTCTGAATTATAGCCGCTGCCGTGAGGAAGGGACAGCTAACAAACTACCGCATGCTGCAGAGCCGCGTCCAGACTGAAGCCTATGTGGGATGAATGCTGTGCTGGAAAGCTGCAGAAAAAGGTACTGTCCGTGAAGGAAGGTGGAGCTGATCGCTGTTTAGCCAAGCCGGAGAGGACGACCCGACGTCCCAGCTAAAGGCTACCCGCACCCCAACAGCCATAAAGATTCCCACTGCTAACCGACCACAGCTATTGTTAGCCTGACATTGTTTTAGCTTTCCCCATCATCAACGGAGCAACCTGGAGAACTTTAACAGTTCAATAAGGTCTGTCTGGGCAGAGGCGAGATTAGTTTAGGATAAACAAGATTTAAGGGTTGTTTGCTTTCACTGTGATTCTTTACCTTGTGTAGGATTTCATTTATTGTTTGGGTCCAAACAGGCCGGTCAGCCTGAAGGTTTTAACAGTGATTTTCGAGATTTCCGATGGAAAGTAATTTTTATATCCTGCGACCTGAATTACTCAATCTGACAGTTTTCCTTTGTTTGGTGTTCAATTTATTGGTTATTGTTTATACTTCTTTGCATATTTATCACTTTTACTGTTACTAGCTTAGTGAGTCTGTTGATTAAAGCATTTTAACTGAAAATTGAATTCTTTTTGTAATAAACTCTTGTATTTTTGAAAACCGTTGTTGTTATTTCACCTACATGTGTAGTAACTTGCTGTTCAAAGAACGCCAATAACTTATTCCTTCATCTATTGTTTAATTATCTCAGCCTTACAGGCAGGTAATCATAAACATAAACTGAGACTGAACAATTTTGCTATTGATATTCCTGTAATCCAGGTGGTGCCCCAAACTTGATAATTTTGACCTAAAATTATTAATCTCATTAATAATTGCCCTGAGCGATTATTCATAATTATTCATAGCCCAATCCTACCTATCTGTGGCACAACAGGGATCTATCGCTGTTTTTAAACATGTTGTCCAATATGTTCTTAAAAATGCCCTGTCGTTTGTGAGTTGCTGAAGAGTCGCGTAAAACTTGGAGGTAAAGTGGGTGTATTTCTGACTGTCCAAAAGTGTTATTCCAAGTAACTTGGGGTCGCCTGGAAGACTGAGGGTAGCCATCTTGAAGTGCATGTGTTGTCTTACCTGGAGATATTTATAAAAAATCCCTTGTGTAAATTGTACTGATTTATACATAGATTTTAAATTTATGATTTATGGTCTCAAATGATTTCAAACTTCCATTATCCCAAAGATCGAGAACACAATGAATCCCTGATTCTTTCCATTTTCTAAAGCTGACCCCAGTGGCCCCTCCAGTTAGCTCTGGGTTATTTACAAGTCATTTTATACAACACATTTTATGCTTTGTCCCAAATAGCTTCTTCAGATTCTTCCAAGATTTAATTACATTTGTACATTACATTTGTAGCAATAAAATTATCAGTGGCCATAACAGGTATTTCCTGCCTATGTTTAACCAACAAATCTACAGGGGAGAAAGGTTTACAGAGTGCTGCTTCAATCTCATACCACCATGGTTTTTGTTTATGAATTGCCCATACTGAGATAATTCTGGCCTATATTGATGTTATATAATGTGCAATATTAGGTAGCCCAACCCCTCCCCCAAACAAAGCTGGAGAAGGCCTTTTTAGAATTAGAAAAACCATAGATACAAGATATGTTATTTTAGGAAGTATTATCCCTTTTGTCAGATTAATGCTGTACACAAAAGATATAAGAAGCATCATCCAGCTAGTAATTTTGTCTTTAACATGTTTAATCAACTGATTACCATTTTTGACATAAAGCTGGCTAATCCTTAACACCAAGCTATGTGATCCCGTTAGGAGTCCATCGAAGGACTGGAAGTAGCCTAATGGAAAATGTCAGATTTGTAAAAGTTAACACTGCATCCAGAAATCAGACCAAATTCTTTAACGCAATTAATTATGACTGGTATTGATTTTATTGCATCAGTTACGTTCAGGAGAGTGTCGTCTGTGTACAGTAAAATGTTATGTTGTGTGCTTCCTATTGTCGTTCCTTTAATACTTGGAGTCTGGCACACAGCTGTTGCTAATGGCTCTATGGCTAAAGAAAACAATAAAGGTGAGAGTGGACTTCCCTGAGCCATGCCTCTCTTAATTTCAAATGGATCTGAAATAAGACCCTTAGTCACAACCGAGGCCTCAGGCATTTTATACAGTAATGTACTCAACTCATAGAATTAGATCGAAAGCCGAATCATTCCAATACTTCCAACTAGGGATGTGCTGATCCGATACATGTGATCGGAAATTGGGCCCGATCATGTGGTTTCAGTCTCGATCAGGATTGGGTGTAACATCCCAATCAGGGATCGGATATATTTGTGTGTTTATTCTAATTATTTTCATCAGATAGTAGGCAACTTCAAAACTAATGGGGAAAATAAGAGCTCAGCATTTACTACGTTTATCTGGGAGTCAGACATCACTGACATCATCATGACACTATTGGTTTAATGCCTACTGCCATAAAGCGAAGCAAAGTTGGTAACACTAGCAAAAAATGTCTGGGGTATGAGAGAAAGCATAGACCACTAGCTGTCACTTCCGGGTACGCCCCTTCCGGGCACGCCCACTTCCGGTCACGCCCACGCCCGGATACGCCCCTTCCGGTCAGGACCATTTCCGGAAACACCCCCTCCGGATACGCCCACTTCCGGATACGCCCCTTCCGGTTACGCCCTTCCGGTTACACCCTGGCTGCCGGAACAAGCTCCGCTCTGTCACATTAAGCTCCGCCCCCGATGGTCACGCCCACCTGTCACAATAAGCCCCGCCCCCTGATGGCCCCGCCCACCTGTCAAAATGGGATACGCCCCCTGGTGGCCACACCCACCTGTCACGATAGGACACACCCACCTGTCAAAATGGGGTACGCCCCCTGGTGGCCACGCCCACCTGTCAAAATAGGACACTCCCACCTGTCGAAATAGGGTACGCCCCCTGATGGTCACGCCCACCTGTCAAAATATGGCACTAAACTGCTCCCTCTAGTGGTTCTACAATTAAACTACATCCAAAAAAAAATGAAAATACCTCCCCCTAGTGGCTCAATAAATACTATTACACCAAAACTTATAAATGCCTCCCTCTAGTGGTTCAAAATTAATATAACAGCCTATTGTATAATTGGCCCCCTCTAGTGGATCGATGTAACATTACATGCAAATGTAAAAATACCTCCCCCTAGTGGCTCAAAAATTAAACTACATGTAAAAAATGAAAATACCTCCCCCTAGTGGCCCAATAAATACTATTACACCAAAATTTATAAATGCCTCCCTCTAGTGGTTCAAAATTAATATAACAGCCTATTGTATAATTGGCCCCCTCTAGTGGATCAAAGTAACATTACATGCAAATGTAAAAATACCTCCCCCTAGTGGCTCAAAAATTAAACTACATGCATATATGAAAATACCTCCCCCTAGTGGCTCAAAAATTAAATTACAGCCTATAGTATATATAGCGCCCCCAATGGTTTGAATCTAACTCCTCAGTGTCATCAGAACATGTCCGAACAAGTCCCTTTAATATTATACGGTCTGGGCTCTGTCTCAACATGACTCCTTGAGCATTCCATTTTATTTTAAACAGTTAAAAGGTGCTTTTTAGCTTCCTGACTTTAATTTAAAACCACATTAGCTCCAACACTCTAGAGACACCATTACATCTGATTCTAACAATTCAACCATGATAAATTAAACTTGTAAGAGCACTAAAAAAGAGAATTTATTCACCCACAGCTATGTTGAAGCAGATGCTCATCCTTTTGTTGATTTAAAAAATGCACCATTACACAGTCTTTAAAAACAGATAAGGATTTAAAAAAAACATCACTTTAAACCTGGGTGCTTTAAGATGGAAATAAGAAATCTATCAAACTACTAAAGTTACTGATAAAAAACAGTCCACCAATCAGCGTTTGACACGCCCCTGCTCTGCTTTGTATTCGCTGTATTTATCACGCCCCTGACTTCACCTACGTCCGCAAGTCAGGTAAACCGGTTTGGGCGGTGCTCACCGGGCGGCATTTACCTGTATAAAAGGCTGTCGGAAAACGGTTAATCTCTACAGCATGCTGGAAGGACCTCATTCAACAATCCGACCTTAAGGACACGGAGCGCGGTGCTGCGACGAACAAAGAAAACAGCGGTTTCACGAAGACTGTATCACCGGCTTCATTCGAGGGGAATCCCAGAAGCCCGCGTCATTGTCAGACCGCGTCAGAGCTGAGTCCAGGCATATAGCCTCTTCTGCCTCAACTCCAACCATGGACCTAAAAAGAGTTGAATTTAAAAATGAAGAACTTGATGAGGAAACTTCTGTTCTTTTATCTGAATTGTCAAATGGGATTCCATCCGTGACGACACGCTCAATGTGCGATAAATCAACCTCTACAACTCTGGACAAAAATCCGACATTGGCTTTTACAGAAGACTTTCCTCTTTTAAGCGAGACTCCGATTTCCTTCCTGGATCAAGAGAATCAAATGGTGGAAATTGAGAACTGGATACCTACCGCAGTCAACAGTGCTATTAAAACTGCTCTAAGCCATTTTATGGGTTATGCCTGCATATCTTTACTGCGGCAACAATGTAACTCTTGCAAAATGGGAGGCAGTCAGCAGGAGCACCAGTGTTTAGGTGTAGATGCTATAAAGCAAAATATGTTTTATTCCCAGCAAAATTTGTTACAAACAGGTCCTACCCTCTTTTAGTAGCTTACCCTGGTTGGTTTAACCTGGAAATAAGAAACCCTCCAAACTATTAAAGTTGTAGATAAAAAACAGTCCACCAATCGGCGCTCGACTTGCCCCTGCTCTGCTTTGTAATCGTTGTATTTATCACGCCCCTCATGCCGAACATGTCCAGACAAGTCTACAAGCCCCGCCCCGTACGCTAGGTTCCTATATAAACCTCCTGGTCTTCGGCATTACATCCAGGACTTCCAGGCCGCCGTAATCTTCGCTCCTAGACGATGGAAATGGGAGGATTCGTCAAGCAGACCACTCTACCGTCATACTGGGGGATCGGCCAGCCGTATGAGCCCATGAGCACTCCGCCATCGCCTGTGGGGTTCGGCTACGCTAACCCGTATCATCCACCGTCAATTTCATCGCTCTCGCCATGCTACTCTCCACCATCCCCTGTGTTCTCTCTTTCGGAGATTCTGCCTGCAGATGCCCAGCCCGACGCTTGGGTCGAGAGATCATACAACCCTGAAGCTGGGGGAGCGGGTCACCCTTATTTCAACTATTATCGGCCGCCTACAACGAAACATCGCCGTGTAAGACCCCCTCTATCTACTTCAACCCCGGTGCCTATGCCCGATCTCGAGGAAGAGTGTGATGGACCTTCAGCGCCCAGCGATGGTGGGACCCCCGATGCGCCGGAATGCGCGACACCGGAACACGGGTGTGCGTCTCAGTCATCCTGAGACGCACACCCGTGCGGTGATTCTCCGACTCTGGCTGAGGTTGACAAATGGGACCTGGTGAACGGTTTGATGTCATCCAGATTCATCAAGGCTGTAAAGACTGCTGTTCTGCATCTATTTCACATGACCAGTGCTGCTTATCCGAAAGATAACTGTTATGGATGTCAAATTAGCCATCCCAGTCAGTTGCAGCATCAATGCCTAGAGCTAATGGATGAGGATTATTACCAACTCCACTTTCAATCAGTCATGCGACAACTTCTTACCCCGTGATTCATTCCAGCTATTCAAATTCTGCTGGTAAATCGGAGCATACATGATGATGATGATCTGAAGGTGAAAACAGTAGCTGAAACCGTTCTACATGAGCTGAGGAGTATGCAGGGGTTCTACAACGCGATTCAAGCTGTGTATGGTGATAGGGATGATGAAGCCATCCTGGAAGAACTCAGGACTGTCTCCCGATAATATGGCTATGAAATCTGATGTGTACTAATGTTGGCTATATCGCCTCTGATATAAATGCTCTAGTTTAATCCTGACGTGTTTTGTTTTTTATTCATTTGTTTTTATAATTGTGTAATGCTATGGTTTTAAACTTGTAATAAAAAAAACTTTGATCCAATCATATGGTTCATCTATCTGATTAATACAAGGGTTAAATTACACTAGCCGTTCTCCTGTACTATCATTCGACAGTAAAATGTCAGAACAGAGGGTGTTGACCAATGCATACTATGACCCCGCCCATCCGGGGAGCTATGGGGGTGTTGACAGATTGAGAAGGGGTTTAAAGGACAGAGAAGGACGTGTGATCGGTGTCGAAAAAGTAAAAGACTTTCTTTCAGGCGAGGACACCTACACGTTGCATAAACCTGCACGAGTAAAGTTTCCCCGGAATCGTGTTTTTGTAACCAAACCCTTGAAGCAATTCCAGGCCGACTTATGTGACATGCAAGCCTTGGCGACACATAACGACGGATTCAACTATTTACTAACAGTGATTGATGTCTTTTCAAAAAAGGCGTATGTGCGTGCTTTAAAGAGAAAGACGGGGTGTGAGGTCGTTAAGGGGTTTGAATCAGTTTTTCAAGAGAGTCAAATTCCACAAAAATTACAGACGGATGCTGGTAAAGAGTTTTATAATAAACAATTTAAGATAATGATGAAGAAATATGGTATTACCCACTTTAGTACAGCCAGTGATCTAAAGGCATCTGTTGTTGAGCGCTTCAATCGCACTCTGAAGGGTAGAATGTGGAGATATTTCACCGCTAATAACACCTTCCGGTACATCGACGTCCTTCAAAAGCTAGTGGAGAGTTACAACCACAGCTTCCACTCAAGCATTAAGATGACACCTATGCAAGTGACGTCAGAGAATACTCCTCAAGTCATGAAAAACCTCTATTGCATCACCCCATCGATAGACTCTGGTAAAATAAAGACAAAGTTTAAGAAAGGGGATCTGGTCAGAATATCAAAGCTACGTGGGGTATTTGATAAGAAATATGAGAACAGCTTCACAGATGAAATGTTTACGGTTGACCGTTGTATACTCCGCTACCCCCCAGTGTACGAGTTAGTTGATTATGATCAGGATCGAATACACGGATCGTTTTATGAGGCCGAATTGCAGAAAGTAAAAATTAATGGTGAGCGGGTGTATAACGTGGACAAGATTTTAAAGCGGCGGAGAGTCAACGGGGAGGACCAAGTCTTTGTGAGGTGGAGAAATTGGCCCGAAAAATTCAATAGTTGGGTCAGAGCCTCAGATGTTAAAATTGTCAAATAATATCGCCCACAAAACCGTGTAACACATCGTCGATTCACTATAAAGCGTGGGTTCTACAGACTATGATTAATTAGTAAACCTTACCTTCCAAAGCCTTTAGATGACTTTTTTTGCTCCGTCAAATTCACAATGTCTGATGAGGGGTTCTATGTAACTCTACCTTCCAACGCCAGCGGAGAGGTATTTAAAGATAACACGAGCTCAAATTATACAACAGACCTTCCAAAGGCTATTGAGCTAAGTGGAGACTGGGTAGTGGGACTGTGTGAAATTGTCTACCCTCATACATGGTATAACCTGTCGGATCAGCATTCATACATTGATTTAAAGAAGGTTGTTTATGAGGTGGGAGACAAATCTAAAGATGAGAGGAATACACCCCGTATAGAATACGCCAGGTCCAAGTTTTCCGGAGGGGGGTATTTTGAGAGACCTCAAGACCTCTCAGATGCTCTAGTCCCAGCCGTGAAGAAATATGACAGGAGCATCGATCTAACCTACAATAATGTCTCGAAAAAGTTTGACTTCAAGGGGGATGGAAGATACAAAATTCGAGCTAGCAACCCTCTCTCCATCATGCTCGGTTTGAACGCTGACGAATGGTGGACCATCTCCAACAGACCTGCGCCCCACCCAGCGGATCTCGGCACTGGTGTATATAACCTGTTTGTCTACACAGACATAAATCCATTTCCAAACTGTTGGTGACAGTCACTCACCTCTGCTCGGTGTCGTAAACATAAATGGTAAATTCGGTGACGTGATTGGTGTGAAGTATAACACAGTGCATTACCTCCCCGTTTCAAAAAGCTATATTAAGACAATCTGCATACAGGTAAAAACAGATCGTAACGAGTGTGTGAACTTTGTATACGGGAAGACGATCGTGAAGCTGCACTTTAAACCGGTTTTGACACCTGCGGTAAAATGGCATACTTAACACACAGACCAGAACCAACGCGGTTTGTACAATATTATGTGAACCAGACGGGTGGAGAGCTACCCGGGTTTTCAGGACAGCCTGTCATGTATGGTCGTGGATTTGGATCTGTGTTTGCCCGCCTCTTCCGATTTATATCCCCATTTGTTAAGAAAGGAGTGTCGATTGCTAAACCGCACCTTAAAGCTGCGGCATCGAATATAGCTTCGGACGTCTTTGGGAGGGCGGTCAATAAAATCAAGAGCAAGATCGGTCAGAATTCTGATGCTCAGGAAGGTTCAGGAATAATGATCTTATCAAGACAAGGTCGAAAGAGACCCCCTGGAGAGCGTGTTTGGATGACTAGAAAACAAGCCAAGACAAAGAAAAAGAAACCACTCAGGGTGAGCAGGCAGAGGGGAAGGAAGTCCGGCAGAGGCTCTGACATACTTTAACCGAATAGGAATATGGCTCTACTACATGTCAAATCGGGAGAGTGTACGCTCGGTGAGCTTGACTTATTTTCAGCGCCTATGACTCAACTATCGGTAGAGGATAAGCTGTACACTGAGATTTCACCCCTTTCAGCCATCACCGATGGAGGACCGATAGAATTTTTTATCCCTGGTGGGGGCGAGTCGTATACCGATTTAAATGACATGTTGATCCATCTCAGAGTTAAAATTAGCAATGCTAACGGTTCGCCCATGGCTCGTGACGCTAAGGTCGGCTTAATTAACTACCCTCTGAACACAATTTTTTCCCAATGTGATGTAACCCTTGGAGACCGTTTGATATCGCAGTCCAGCGCTACGCATCCTTATAGAGCTATGATCGAAACATTGCTTAATTATTCAGATCAAACCCTTAAAAGCCAGTTCAGTGCAGGGCTTTTTTATAAAGATACAGCCGATGAAATGGATTCTACAGAGACTATTGATGGACCGAATGAAGGATTAAACCAACGTGCCTCCTTTACAGCCCAATCTCGAGAGGTGCACCTGCTAGGACCGCTTCATGCTGACATATTATTCTGTGAAAGACTACTTTTGAACTCTGTTGACATAAGAATTAAGCTAACATGAGCAAGCGATGCGTTCTGTCTTATGGGGGCTGCAGATTCTACTTTCAAACTATGGATTTTAGGTGCAGCTCTCTTTGTCAAAAAGGTGACTGTATCTCCCGCCGTACGGCTCGGTCATGAGACCGCATTAAGGAAAGGAAATGCTTTGTACCCGGTATCGCGTGTGAATGTAAAAACATACTCTATACCTGAACATTCAAGAATATGCACTCAGGAGAACCTGTTCTTGGGTATGACACCTAAATATGTGGTTATTTCGATGGTTAATCACCAGGCCTTCACAGGAGCGCGCAATTTGAATCCGTTTTCATTCAACCATTATAATATGGAGTATCTAGCTCTGTCCCGTGATGGTAGACAGATTTCTGCTAAGGCCTTCCAACCCAACTTCGATCAGGGTAATTCTGTACGAGAATATTACAACCTGTTTACATCCACAGGGAGGCATTTAAAGGATCTCCCCCTAAGCATAACTAGGGAGGACTTTAACACGGGTTACGCATTATTTGCTTTTAATCTCGACCCATGTGCTGAATCTGAAGCACTATCACCAGTACGCAGTGGTAACATTAGGCTAGAAATGAGATTCAGAACACCGTTACCGCACACAACAACACTGATTGTATATGCGTGCTACGACTCCATCCTGGAAATAGACTCTAAAAGAAGAGTTTTAGTGGATTATTATTAACCACTTGGAAACATGAATAATCACGAACTCGATGCAATACTCAGTCATCTGCTTGGGAAGCTTTTCTGCGGTGTATGGGCCAGCGACCAACTGGAGCTGCTACCACTGACATTCCCCAGACCGGCTTATTTTATCGTCAATACACACCCTTCTAACATGCCTGGGGAACACTGGCTAGCCCTCACTCTGGAAGAGGGTGGTAAAGCAACATTTTTTGACTCTTACGGGTACTCACCAGAATTTGTCTATTACCCTTCATCCATTTTGGATTTTTTGAAAGATCGTTCGTCTGTGATAATGTACCATAACCAACAATTTCAGAGCGTTCAATCTTCTGTTTGTGGGCATCACTGTATTTTTTATTTATGCCATAGAGCCTGTGGTCTCTCCATGCAACAAGTTTTATCAAAGTATTGTCAAATTCCTGAATCAAATGATGAGCTTGTATCTAACTTTGTCAAAAAGTATGTGAAATGTGCTATGAAGCGAAACACAACGTTTTTCACGCATAGAACCTGTTCTCTAGATGTGTTTAAAGATTGTTACGGGTTTTGATATGTATGAGAATATGCATCAAATGTATTAGACTTATGATGTTTAACATGGAATGAAATAAACCTGTACGCATGAAATTATGTGAACACATATCGTTTATTGTGAAAAGAAACAACGCTTATTCAGTAGTAATGCAGCTAGGGGGAGAATGTGAGCCAGCTGGGGGCTCGGGTTGCCTTACGAAGAGACTTTTTACTGAAATGATCTTCCGCTCTGGTCCAGAGGGGTGATAAGGTAACACTCTTACGCTTTCTGCGTGGTACCTGCGCATTCTGAGGCCAAACTGGTGACATCATGAACGACCTCCTTCTTTCCCGCCGTTTTGTAGCAGTTGGAGCCTTTAAAGACGGCCAAACTGGTGACATCAATACGCGCTTTTTATTTTTTGATTTCCTGCCTGCTCTCTCATCCACGACACTCTCAACGGCAGGTGTAGAAGAGGTCTCTAAGGAGTCTAGACCGTCTAAACCTCGGCTATACCCACTAACGATCTGGTTGTCCTTCGGGGGGTCATCATTCGCACGGTCTCTCTGCAGCGATAGGGTGACACGCGGCTCTTCGTTCTCTCCTTGCTTAAGGAGGGTTAGGTATTTCTGAAGTAATGCGTGGTAGCGTTTAATTTTCTCGTACGATGCACTGTTTGGGTCATCCAATATTGCCTGCATGTCCTCATCAGTGTCATCCTGAGCCTTCTGTCGTATGGTTCCGGAGTTATCCCGTTGCTTCAGACGATTTAATTGATGCGATGAGACTAGAAACATTTTCTGTGATGCTCTCAGTGTCATAATACACTTCTACCGGCGGAATATTCCAGCCACCAATTCTCCGAGAAACGGTATTACAGCTGCAATCAGTGGGAGAATTCCTCCTGTCTGGGTTTTCAATGTCTGTCGTTTGCGCTTTAACCCCACCTTCCGATCAGCCAACAGCCTGAGGATTTTTTTCTGCTTCTTAAGTCTGTTGTATTGTGTTGTGGACAGCTTGATGTTCCCTTTCAGCACATTTAAAGCAATCTCGCACAAGGTTTGTAGAAAGTCGGGAGAACAATGAGTTAGGATATCTTTACGTTTCTGGGGTGTGGAATGAAAAAGAGCCCCTAGTAACGGTGCATTTCTTTTTATGCGTGCCGACATGTTGGTCACTTGTTCTTAGCTATGTAAACAGCCGGCCACTGTCCAGCAAGTAAACCTGTCCTGAGCCTGTATTGGTCTGGTGTGTCAGGGGTTAGGTCTACACATAAATAGCCGTGTGGTTGGCTCGTAGCATCTTCAAAACTCTCCATGAAAAAGGGTTTCTGTCCAGGGAAAATTTGACGTGCTAAATTTGCTACCTGCAATCTGTCACGTGGGTTTTTAAACAAGACCATATAATTACAATTAAGACTGATAGTTCGAGTATGTTTCCCCTTGAGAAACACATTCTGAGTCAACATCATAACGCTCATGTTTCTATGGTGTCGATATTGTGCTAAATTTGCTACCTGCAATCTGTCACGTGGGTTTTTAAACAAGACCATATAATTACAATTAAGACTGATAGTTCGAGTATGTTTCCCCTTGAGAAACACATTCTGAGTCAACATCATAACGCTAATGTTTCTATGGTGTCGATATTGTGTAAATATTTTCACGACCTCTGGATGCTCAGCTGCTTGAAAGAGTACATCATCGAGAATCAATAGATGCGATTGATCTGGGGGGAATAAAACATCATCTTCAAAGGAATGAGGCAATCCTTCGATGAATTTAATTGATTTATTAATCTTCATCAATTCCGTATACAATGGTTGGAATGAAGTGTAGATCCAAACAATATTTTCATTAATCAAAACATTTTTTACAAAAAAAGACTTCCCACAGCCACTCGGGCCTACCACAAGACTTGAAAAAGGAGTTTTAAATCTTGGATCAAAGTTAATCGCTTCCAGTTCACCCTGATGCTGCATTTTCCCCCTCAAAAACCAAATGGTAGCGTCGTTCCGTCTGGGAACAACCTCCGCTTGTCATAGACCACCCTGAAAGTTTTGGTAAATGAGTGATTCCTCAGATGGAACCCGTTTTTATCACGTTTGATGGAATGCTGCGGTGCTTTGAGTACCTCGCCTCTCTCACCACCCAGGTAACCGTCAACAAGTCCTGTCATTGTATCAAAATTCACCCTTTCACAGCATTCTATGGTTCGCGATATCCCCTTTGCCCTCATCACAACCTTCCCCTTGTGCTTTGTCTGATATGAGTAACTTTTTGGCCCTGCGGCAACAAACTCCTGAATGGTGTCCCCTGGTGGGAGCTCGTTTGTCAAGTCACCCAAATAGCTACCTGTCGACAGAGAGCTCTCCCCTTCACGCACAACATAGATCACACTGTCTGTGTCAAGGTAGAGTACCCGTTCTTGGAGTTGGTGTAGGTATCTGAATAACTCTAGTCGTGCGTAAGCTGTTGTATATGCGGCAACGAACACATTGGTGGTTTTGTTAGGGGGCGTTACACAGTTTTTGTTGTACTTCCATTGAATCATGACCATCTTGGGGTTCAGAAAGCTGAAGTATGTCACGACGAACTTCCCTGAAAACAGGAACTCAAAAAACTTGTCAGGGTGTTTAATGATTGAGGTTTGGGTTTGGTCATTTTTTTGAGCAAACTTCCCCCAAAGCGAATTCAAACACAGCTTGGCTACTTGAAGTTTTGCCGGGTTTACTTTAATTTTTTCAGGGTCTAACTCTACACCCTGATTCACCATGAAATCCTGGATGTATTTCTGTTTGTCCTCCTCGCTCTCTACACCCTCGGGATAACCTGAAGCTTCCTGCTTGGTCTTCAAAAAGGAGTTGACATACTTTGCAAAGATCTGATCACTATGCTGCTCAAAGTGCCACACCTCAACGATCTGATCGATTCTGTAGCCGTGTGAAAGGGCTTCTTTAACCTCTTCAGACACCCATACACCTGTTAAGGCTCTCTCAGTGTCAGTGTGGGTGCAACTATGTGTCTGATTGTTCTCCAATGCACATGTGCGACAGAGGGTGAATACAAGCTTTCCATGATCTGTTCTGAATGGTAGAATGGGGAAATAAAGACCACGAGGTGGTGAAATGACTGCTTTGATAAATCCATAATAATTTCTAGGATCATCAAAGTTTTCCCTGATTATGATCGGGTGCCCTACAGGAAAGCTTTTTGTCTTCTGAACAAATGGGTAAAGACTACACACGTCCTGGTAAAGAACCTGCTCACCGGGGGCTGCAGAGTACCTCAACCTGACTGCACATGTACGCCCTCCAAAAAGCGCTTCACGGGGGGTAAGTGGTGCAGGAGCCTGCTAGGTCATCATGAACTGCTTCACATCAGCGTTACTCTTCTTCATTTCTTCCCACACATGTTCCCACATCACCTCGAGCTCTATACCGTACACAGTCCTCAGCACATGCTCCCTCTCTATGGTCGCAGCGTAGAGCTGCCCATAAGGCACACCGGTCAATGAACTCTCAGCTGTTGGATAGCGACAGGTGCTGCAGCCACAATGCTCACACCCATGGAACTCAAACCCTATTTTACGCTCCCCTACCTCCAGGTAACCGTCTAAAAAGTATGATCCAATCTTTTTCTCGCCACCTCTTAGAGCATGCTGTATTCCAACCCTCCTTGTATGTGAAACATATTCCAACCATTCAACGGAAGCGGTGGAAAACTTTTTAAACTGTTCGCTGTAGTCTGTAGGTGAAGGCACAGCGAGAGTGTCTGCCTTCAAATGATTGCTTTGAAACACCTTCATACAAGCACTTGCGATGGTGATCCTGTTAAAAGGGTCAATCTGACTGTCGTTAAAAAACTCCTGACGAAACCTTGTACATCCTTGTAGGAGTATCTCCACATCATTCTTACAGTAAAAGAGAGCCTCCTTTTTAAAGTCAAACACGCCCTTGCTAACCTCAGCGTACCATGTATAGAATTCCTCCTGCTCAGCACGATTCGCTCAACACCGTAAAATGATGGCAGCGGGTAAGAACCTACATAGCTCAGATTATCAGAGGATGAGAAACGGTGTGGGAAATAGCCCTTGCTATGGTCAGGAAAACCGAGGGCTTCAGGCATTTTACTAAGCTTCATGGCAAGGAAAGATAGGCTGTCAATGAACCTCAAACCGTAATCAGGATCAGTGATGCTCAGAATTTTACACCCTTGCATAATGATGTCAGGATTTAAACCCATCTCCGTCATTGCATTCAGAACAAAGTAGGAATCAAAAGCTCTAGCATTATGGGCTACACATGTGTAATTCCGACGGCCTGGCCTCCTGATTTCACGGATAAACTCGTGAATACAATCACTGCCGTAGGCTGACCACTCCTCACCAGATGTGGACTTTGAACAGATTAGAAATGGAACATGCTCACTCTGCGCACCAGGGAAAGTTTCAATATCGTAAAAAATCACCTTGTCACTTATTTCGGTATCAACAGAACATGTCTGGATATAACATTTATGGTCTGATGCCGGCTTGTCCTTATCAAGCTTACCCCCACAAATCCTACACTTCTTCCCTTGACACACATGCTTCTTGCCTGTTGTGAGACTCTGGTTATAGTTTAACCCACAGTTGAGACATTTCTTCACCTGATCACAATGACTGGCCATCACACGCGCCCTGGGTTTTAGCTCAGGTACTTTATGGCGATCGTAACACGTCTGGTTCTTGCAATATCTGTTACAGTCATGACAAAGAATCGGATTTGTAACCCCCTGAGCACACGCTGCATCATTGCAGACAGCGCACGAACCTTTGCATACATGATTGTATTTATGCCCTATAGGATCGAAACAGTAGTGACAAATATCCC
The DNA here is from genome assembly GCA_963556495.2 of Valencia hispanica. Lineage (NCBI taxonomy): Eukaryota > Metazoa > Chordata > Actinopteri > Cyprinodontiformes > Valenciidae > Valencia > Valencia hispanica. Next base: position 33,923,304 of record OY747717.1, read on the forward strand.
GAGCCCCTATAAAACCCTTCAAGTTTTTGATCCCGTAGTAATGGTCTCGGAAGTGCAATAGAAAAACAGTCCTGCTTCGGTCCTCAAAGTCGGTCTGAATCTTCCCTAGAGCTCTCTCTCCCTCACTTCTGATAAAAACAACTATTTTTCTGTTCAACAACTTCTCAAATTTGTGGATATCGCCTGATCTGACGGGGGTGTGTTCTGAAAGGCCTGCACGCTGTTGCAACTCTCTACCGAGCTTTATAGCCGCATCGGAGCCGAGGCTAGGGTCTGCAACACAGGCTAAGCTAATAGCAAAACACAGTTTATCATCTCGATCATTGTTCACAATATATAGGTGGCGTCTCTTCTTGTGTATAAGCTCGCAATCGAGAGACATTTCAGCTTTTCGTCTAGCTCCCCCGCTAAGATCACGCACTGTTTGAATTACAAACTCCAAACGCTCTGTTGAGGCTATTTCAGCATTGGATTGCATCAGATCATCTAAAAACGTTTCGAACTGGTGCATGACATTACTCCCCCCTTCATCGACAGAGAAAGTCACGCTGCGAGACACGCCGGGTCCATTAACCTCTATCTGCACAATATCGTTAGTGTTAACCAGCGGTGTCACCCGGTCTGATAAACCCCTGAGCAAATTCATTATGTGATTATGAAATTCATACGGACACGGATGATCACCCTCAGGCCGGACAAAGTTGTGTCGGATCTCTATGTTATTGAATTCGTCACGTACATTGATCTGAAATTCTTCATCTTCCTGACTAGACGGTTGAGGACTATTTAGCTCCTGTGAGACATTCATACTGACTGGTTGATGTTGCTATTTAAACATACGATCAGAAAAAAAAAAGGACATGAAAAAACATTCAGAGTCAGACAATACACAAGTTGGAGAAAGCTCCAGACAGTCTCACTGTTAATTGAAGTAGCAAGGCGGGCGTTGGGCAGATCCGCTGAGGTCCAATTGCAAACAGCTCCGCGCTTCGATCACGATCTATGATAAAGCGCAGGTAAAAGTCAGGAATATAATAAAATAAATAAAAATACGGTAATACCAGTGTCTAAACAGTCAACAGAATTTAAAAAAAAGTAAACTCACCTCAGAGTGGAGTTTCGCTTTGTAACAATCTCCACCGCCTTTTTCCTGCTCCAGCCCAAAACCAGCTCAGAGCAGTAACTGGAGTTGAGCGATACTTCTAGCTGTAACAGAGTATGTATGCTATGGTGAATCTATCGATAAGCCAGCAGCGAATCCATCTTGGTGCTATCAAACATCCGTAGACGACCGCACAATTGCGAGCTAAAAAAACATTTACTCACCTCGCTCCAAACCGATAATACAGGTCGCCGATGTGAAGATTTCCTGAAGTCGCTGTGAAGTTGATTTCACCCCTGAACCCGTAACTCCAGTTCTTAGCAGGGGAAGCTCGGGAATCCCGCCAGGACTCAGCTCTGACGCGGTCTGACAATGACGCGGGCTTCTGGGATTCCCCTCGAATGAAGCCAGTGATACAGTCTTCGTGAAACCGCTGTTTTCTTTGTTCGTCGCAGCACCGCGCTCCGTGTCCTTAAGGTCGGATTGTTGAATGAGGTCCTTCCAGCATGCTGTAGAGATTAACCGTTTTCCGACAGCCTTTTATACAGGTAAATGCCGCCCGGTGAGCACCGCCCAAACCGGTTTACCTGACTTGCGGACGTAGGTGAAGTCAGGGGCGTGATAAATACAGCGAATACAAAGCAGAGCAGGGGCGTGTCAAACGCTGATTGGTGGACTGTTTTTTATCAGTAACTTTAGTAGTTTGATAGATTTCTTATTTCCAGCTTAAAGCACCCAGGTTTAAAGTGATGTTTTTTTAAATCCTTATCTGTTTTTAAAGACTGTGTAATGGTGCATTTTTAAAATCAACAAAAGGATGAGCATCTGCTTCAACATAGCTGTGGGTGAATAAATTCTCTTTTTAGTGCTCTTACAAGTTTAATTTATCATGGTTGAATTGTTAGAATCAGATGTAATGGTGTCTCTAGAGTGTTGGAGCTAATGTGGTTTTAAATTAAAGTCAGGAAGCTAAAAAGCACCTTTTAACTGTTTAAAATAAAATGGAATGCTCAAGGAGTCATGTTGAGACAGAGCCCAGACCATATAATATTAAAGGGACTTGTTCGGACATGTTCTGATGACACTGAGGAGTGAGATTCAAACCATTGGGGGCGCTATATATACTATAGGCTGTAATTTAATTTTTGAGCCACTAGGGGGAGGTATTTTCATATATGCATGTAGTTTAATTTTTGAGCCACTAGGGGGAGGTATTTTTACATTTGCATGTAATGTTACTTTGATCCACTAGAGGGGGCCAATTATACAATAGGCTGTTATATTAATTTTGAACCACTAGAGGGAGGCATTTATAAGTTTTGGTGTAATACTATTTATTGGGCCACTAGGGGGAGGTATTTTCATTTTTTACATGTAGTTTAATTTTGGAGCCACTAGGGGGAGGTATTTTTACATTTGCATGTAATGTTACATTGATCCACTAGAGGGGGCCAATTATACAATAGACTGTTATATTAATTTTGAACCACTAGAGGGAGGTATTTATAAGTTTTGGTGTAATAGTATTTATTGGGCCACTAGGGGGAGGTATTTTCATTTTTTTTTTTTGCATGTAGTTTAATTGTAGAACCACTAGAGGCAGCCATTTAGTGCCATATTTTGACAGGTGGGCGTGACCATCAGGGGGCGTACCCTATTTCGACAGGTGGGCGTGTCCTATTTTGACAGGTGGGCAAGGCCACCAGGGGGCGTACCCCATTTTGACAAGTGGGTGTGTCCTATCTTGACAGGTGGGCGTGGCCACCAGGGGGCGTATCCCGCGTCGACAGGTGGGCGGGGCCATCAGGGGGCGGGGCTTATTGTGACAGGTGGGCGTGACCATCAGGGGGCGGAGCTTATTGTTACAGGGCGGAGCTTGTCCCGGCAACCAGAGTGCCTGCAAAAGTGGCTGTGACCGGAAGGGGCGTATCCGGAAGTGGGCGTGACTGGAAGTGGGCGTGACCGGAAGTGGGCGTGGCCAAGGGCGCGACCGGAAGGGGCGTGGTCTCATTTGCATTTTGACAGCTAGTGGTCTATACTTTCTCTGGTATGGAAATATTACAAGGTGGACGACAGCAAAATTTCTATTGCTAACTGTGAGATTTGCAAACTTGGAATTTCAAGAGGCGGAAAGGAGAAGAATGCGTTCAAATCTGATATCTTGATTGTTCAAGCTACCTCAAGTGTTACATTGAAAGAAGGTGAATAAAAAAAATTAAAGTCATCCTGTATCTGTTTCTTTGCTCTTATATTTTTTATGTATTATAGAAGTATCGGATCAGGACTCGGTATCGGCCGATACTAAAACTCAAATGACTTTGATTCGGACTCGGGGGCAAAAAACCCTGATCGCACATCTCTACTTCCTACATGTACTCCCACTTGATGTGATCAAACGCTTTTTTCCACATCCATCGATACAATGGCTGCTTGAATCTGGTGGGCTTTGAGATAGTGAATTGTATTGATTAGTTGTCTAGTGTTATTTGAGGAAGTGCATTTTTTTTTAAACCGTCTTATCAGGACTAAAAATATCAGTCTTTACCCACTCTTGCCGATTTGTCAAAATTTTGGAAAGTATTCTATTGTCAACCCCTAGCAAGTTAATTGGCCAATGCGAAGAGCATTGTTCCGGATCTTTATCTTTTTTAGGTATACCACAATCTTTTCAACATACAAGGGGATGCTCGCCCTCTTCAAGAATTGTATTAAAAACATGAAGAAGCAATTGGTTCATTTTATCATTTACATTTTTAAAGAACTCTACACAAAATCCATTCACACCTGGGGATTTACCCGACTGTAGCGAGGAAATTGCTCTATCTCTGTTAAAGTACTAGGCCCTTCCAGCAGTTTGGCTCTTTCATCTGATAACTTTGGCATCTCCAAATTGTTTAAGTAATGACATTTAGTGAGTGTGTCAGTAACCAACTCTGAGCTGTACAGCTTTTCATTGAATCTGTTTAAACAATCATTCTTTTAGAAGTGTTTGTATGACGCAGGTCATCTTCACCTGTTGTATAGGAGTATACAGAAGCAACGTAAGGTCAAGATCAGGGACAACAAGGAGGCATACAGGAAGAAGCTGAAGAACAAATTACAGAGGAACAATATCGTAAATATCTGGTCAGGAATGAAGAACAACACAGGCTTTAAGCACAGGAAGGATTGGAAGTCTGGACAGAGCCAATGAACTGAATGCATTCTTCAATAGGTTCAGTTCAGGAACCAGCTCAGCATCCTCCTCTCCTGTCCCCTGCCAAACAGACATCCCATGTTCCTCTGACCCACAGCTTTCCTTTCACACCTTGGATGTTTTATCCTTCACCTCAGTCATGGACTCTTCTGTTCACAAGCTAGTCTTCAGCCAAGTCAGGAGATGCTGCTACCCCCTTTGCCTCCCCCTCCCACTTGTCTGTCTGTAGAAGTCAGGTGAAGAGGGAGCTGGAGAGACTGAACCGGAACAAGGCAAAAGCTCCAGATGGTGTCAGCCCCAGAGTCCTCAAGGCCTGTGCAGAGCAGCTCTGTGGGATTCTGCAGCACCTCTTCAACCTTAGCCTGAGCCAGGAGAAGGTCCCAGTGTTGTGGAAGACATCATGCCTTGTTCCAGTGCCAAAGAGAACTCACCCATCAGTCATCAATGACTGTAGACCTGTTGCCCTGATATCCCATATCATGAAGGTCCTGGAGAGACTCCTGTGCCCCCCCCCCCGAATAAGCAAACAAATCATATGAGGACCCACTGCAGTTAGTTTATCACCGTGGAGTTGGAGTTGAAGATGCCCTCATCCACCTGCTTCACCAACCCACTATCATCTAGACAAAGCAGGCAGCCCTGTGAGGATCATGTTCTTCGATTTCTCCAGTGCATTTAACACAATTCAGCCTGATTTGTTTGTCAGAAACTCCTGAAGACACAGGTGGAGCCCTCAACAATCGCCTGGATCGATGACTACCTGACCAACAGACCACAATTTGTGAGACTGAAGAATTGTGTGTCAAACCTGGTGGTCAGCAGCACAGGAGCACCACAGGGGACCGTACTCTCACCATTCCTTTTCACTCTGTACACCTCAGACTTCCAGTACAAATCAGAGACCTGTCATCTGCAGAAATACTCAGATGACTCTGCAATTGTCGGGTGTATCAGAGATGGACAAGAAGCTGAATACAGAGAGCTGGTGGACCGCTTTGTGATATGGTGTGGAAACAATCGTCTCACCTTGAATGTGAACAAAACAAAGGAGATGATTGTAGATTTCAGAAGAAACAGGGATAAGTCAAACACTGTTTCCATCATGGGAGAAGAAGTGGAGGTGGTTGAGGAATATAAATACCTCGGAGTTCACCTAGACAACAGACTGGACTGGAGACTGAACAGTGAAGCCATCTACAAGAAGGGACAGAGCAGACTGTACTTCTTGAAGAAGCTTAGTTCATCAAGGTCTGCAGCAAGATGCTGCAAATCTTCAAGAAGTCTGTTGTGGAGAGTGTTATCTTTTCAGCCATCATCTGTTAAGCCGCGTTCACACCGGTCAGCGCGTCCATGCGTCAAATCGCTCAAACGGACGAAAGTCGACGCTTTAAAATTAAAACCCAGCTGCTTGCACACTTGTGGTCTGCGTCGGCGCGTCGGGGCATCAGCGCGTCACGTCATTACGTCAGCGTGCGGGCTTGGATTTGTCTGTTGCTAGTTGTTTACAACATGGCGGATCTTGGCGGATCAGCAGCGCGTCTTCAACTACCGGCTCTCCCGGGCCCGGCTGGTGGTGGAAGATCCATTCGGGATCTGGTCTGCACAGTGGAGAATGTTTCACCGCAGACTGGAAGTCAACCCCAAAGTTGTGGAGAAGTGTGTGAAGTGTGCGTTAGCTAGCGTAGCGTTAGCTAACATAACAAGAAAGTTAAAAGAAAAAATATTTTTTTCTATGTTTAACTGCTTACCTGGCACTCCAATATCCTCCGATATCTTCCTCCAAATCAGATCCGATCTCTTCCTGTCTTTGTAAAAAGACGAAGACGGGTCATACAGTTCACGGACATTACATACAGCGACGATCAGTTTGTCCTCCATCTTGAATAAAAAATTTGCCGATTCCCCCATGGAAGGAGTTACTACGTCAGTACAACGAGTCGCTCTGATTGGTTGACGCCGCGCGTCTGCTGCCCGAAAGTTCAATTTTCCCAACTTGAGCAGCAGACGCCCCGACGGTCCGGGCATCAGCCGCGTGGACGCGCTGATGCCAGCTGCGCCGACGCGCACGACTTGCTGCTTGGCAGTTTGACACCCACTAGATGCGTAGATACCATAGACTTGCATGTAATCTAGCTGCCCTGCTGCCTGGACGCGCTGACCGGTGTGAACGCGGCTTTAGGGTAGCAGCATCAGAGCCAGGGACTTAAAAAGGCTAGGTTCTGGGGATGACTACGAACATCTGGAGATGATGATGCAAAGAAGGATTCTTTATGAATTAAAAAAAATATGGACAACCCTGAGGATCCTCATCATGAGACTATCCTACAATAATGTCTTCAGTCGGGGACTTCTTCAGTTTCACTGCAACACAGACTGCTACAGGAAATTCTTCCTGCCCACAGCTATCATGATCTTCAACAACTCCTTAAAGAATTAATTGTATGAGTTACAACAACACTTAATTTCCATCTGGGATTAATAAAGTATTTCTGAATTGAATTGAATGATAAGCAGTAAACCTAGCTGACCCATTTCCTAAGACACATTATGTGTTCCTCATCTTTTACATGCAGAAGAAAGAGAACCTAAATGTTTTCCCTTCAAAGACAGTTTAGGACAGCCTTTCTCTTAATGGCATTAAAGGAGCCCTTAATGTTCCATGTAAAAAACTTTATATCCATTCCTAATATGTGGAGTTAGTCTATAATGTACCTTAAAAGTTAACTCGTACCATAATCTGGATCTAACATTTATCATGAAATCTAGCTGGACACAAGAAAAAAAAAATCCAATTAAAAAAGTAACACAAAGCTTGGAATTGTTAACAACGCTAAACCAAAAAGAATACAAAAATAAAACACAAATCCTGCTATAACCTGACTAAGCTATATAGCTTACAGTGGCCAAGAAGACCTATAACAGGCCTAGCCTGTCCCCCCATGCGAACCGTGTTGTTAACATCCTCCCAGAGCAATAACATTCACCTTAATATAAAACCACTATATAGAACTGGTTCGATTTTGCTAATCGTCTCCAAACATAACAGCAGCAACATAAAAAACAAATAAATAAAAAACTCATAATATAGGTTGCACTTGAGAATTTAGTCAAAGAAAACAGTGATCATTTATTACCTGATTATCTTAGTGAGCTTTGTTCATTAAGTGGGTAGCAGGGGGTGTCTTTATGTATTCGTCAGTTTCCTTCTTTGTAGAACGAAAGATCGGCCTTCCATTTGGAGGAAGAACTTGCATCCTGCAGCCTTTTGCATGCACCTGCGTATAATGTGCAGGGGTGGACCTGTTTGCATCCAAGGAGAATGCTTAGTGCCCTCTGTTCTTCTCAATACGTGATCAGGACGCTTTGCTTGGCATGGATGTGCAGGCACACGAGTGGCCGCGGGGCCTGATTTATGCATTCCCCCCCTGTGGCCCTGACACCCCCTACCCTGCTCAGGGTACGTGCTCAGTGTCATACGCTTATTTTGGTGGCCCCTCAATGGCCCACCATGCATTGGTTGGTGGACATTTTTCAGCTCCTGAGGGTCAACCTTGGAAGTTACTGCCTCGCACGGATCTGGTTCCATCCTCAACTGGAGCGCCTAGCCCTGTTGGCCTGGTCCATGAGTGGCACAGCTTGGAGGAAGCAGTGCTCCCTCCACTATGTCCCTATATGACTCTAAATGGAGGGTTTTTGAGGCCTGGTGCCAGAATAGAGTTATAGTGTCTTTCCAGTGACCGGGGGATGCCATTTTGTGTTTTTTGCAACAGCTGCTGGAAATAAATAAGGTGTTTTCCACAATTAAGGTGTACCCAACCACCATTTCTGCCTGTCACAGGGTTTTGGGCAAAGGCTGGCGAGCCAACACCCCCTGGTGTGAAGGTTTATGAAGGGAGCACACAGGCTTCTTCCCGTGTCTCGGGCTTTGGTGCCCTCTTGAGATCTGTCCGTGGTGCTGAAGGGTCTTTCAGGGCCTCTATTTGAACCAGTGGACTACATAGACCTCAAAACTCTGTCATTTAAGGTGGTGTTGCTCCTGGCTTTGGTATCAGCCAAACAAGTCAGTGATATGCAGGCGCTCCCTGTGCACATGTCCTACATCCAGTTTGCACCGGGTGACGCGAGGGCGTCTCTGAAGCCCAACCCAGCGTTTCTATCTAAAATGGTGGGCCCTTTTTCTCCCATTGTTCTCAGCTTTCTCCCCACTGGCTTTTTCCTCACCTGAAGGGGAGTGGCTACATAAGCTGTGTCCAGTTCGTGCCCTGGGGGCATATGTGGACAGAACAAAGGGCCTTCGCAGGAGCGACCAGCTCTTTGTGTGATGGGGCGGACCCTGTAAGGGAGAACCCATCGTAAAGCAATGGCTTTCCCATTGGATTGTGGAGGCTACAAGGTTGGACTATTCCTGTCAGGGCCTGTAGGGACTGGTTGGGCTTAGGGCCCATTCCATTCTCAGCCTGTCTGCATCCTGGGCCCTCATTAGCGGGCTATCTGTCCAGGAGATTTGTGCTGTGGCAAGCTGGACGTCTCCACTCGCTCCTGCAATGAGCCATACTAAATATTTTATTTATATAATTGGTGCAGAAAATAAGTATTTGGTCAATAACAAAAGTACATATAAATCCTTTGTAAAGTAGCCTTGGTTGGCAATGACAGAGATCAAACATTTCCTGTAGGTCTTCACCAGGTTTCCACACACTTTAGCTGGTACATTGGCCAATTCTTCCATGCAGATCTTTTTTAGAGCTGTTGCTGGGCAACACAGACTTTCAACTTCCTCCACAGATTCTCTATTGGATTGAGGTCTGGAGACTGGCTAGGCTACTCCAAAACCTTGAAATTCTTTTTACGTAGCCACTCCTTCAGTGCCTGGATGGTGTGCTTGAGATCATGGTCATTCTGGAAGATCCAGCCACGTTTCATCTTCAGTGCTCTCACTGATAGGAGGTTTTTGCCCAATATCTGACGATACATAAGCCCATTCATCCTTTCCTTAATACGGATCAGTCATCCTGCCCCCTTGCAGTGTTCCCCCCTCCAAACACGGCGAGTGGCATTTATGCCAAAGAGTTCTATTTTGGTCCTATCTGACCACATGACATGCTCCCAATCCTCGTCATGATCATCTAGAGGGTCTCTTGCAAACTTTAGACGGGCCTGGACATGTGCTGGCCAAAGCAGGGAGACTGCATGATTTTATTCCATAATGACATACTGTGTTACTAATAGTAACCTTTGTTTTTGTAGTCCCAGCTTTCTTCAGGTCATTGACCAGTTCCCCCCATGTAGTTCTGGACTGTTTCCTCACCGTTCTCAAGATCATTTGTACCCCACACAGTGAGATCTTACATAGAGGCCCAGCTCGAGGGAGATTGTCAGTGATCCTGTATTTATTGCGTGTTCTAACAACTGCTCCAGCAGTCGATCTCTTTTCATCAAGCTGCTTGCCTATTGTAGATTGGCTCATCCCAGTCTTGTGCAGGTGTACAATTTTGTCCCTGGCATCCTTAGACACCTCTCTGGTTATGGCCAAGGTGGGGGGAGTCTGGTTTTTTGGAGGTGAGGACAGGTGTCTTTTATACAGACAAGTTCAAACAGGTGCCATTAATACAGATAACTAATAGAGGATAGAAGAGCTTCTTAAAGAAAGAGTAACAGGTTTGTGAGGGCCAGAATTCTTGCTTGGTTGTAGGTGCTAAATACTTTATTTTCTGCACCATTATAAAAATACATTCTTTAAAAAAAATCATACAATGTGATTTTGTGGATTTTTCTTTTACTTTCTGTCTCTTACAGTTGAAGTATACCTATGAGGAACATTACAGACCTCTCTCATCTTTTTAAGTGGGACAACTTGCACAATCGGTGCTGCCAAATACTTTTTTGCCCCACTGTAAGTGCTTCTGAGGAATTCGCGGAGGGGCATTTCCCAAAGTGCCACATCTCAGTAATGTTGCTCAGAGAACTGGGGTTATGAGAGTAACATAAAGTTATTACTTGTTTGGTGAAATAATGGAATATTTCCATCAACGTTTTGTTTTTAAATGTAAAATATAAATATATTTGAAATTCCTGTAAAATGTAAAAGCCAGATTCTTATCATTTAGTACAGAGATAATTATAACGAATGTGCCATGTATTAAGAGGAAGCATTAGGAGAAAAGAACATATCACATAATGAAATTCATATTTAGAGTATTTATTTATGTTCTCACACATCTAAAGAGTACGTAGTGCAATACAAGAAGAGTCTGACTTGACCTTCCAAAGGGCATAAGACAATGGTAAGACAAGTCTTTTTGAATAGAAGGGTTCCTTTGAGCTGACTTGCCCGACCACATCCTGTGGAAGTAACCGCTGCTTTGTGAGTTCACTTCCTTCACTTTGTGACTCAGAGAGCAGATCAGCCATTTTAAATATCAAAGTGACTGTAATTTGACATTTCTCCCACATATTTAAAGATCGGGTTTTAATTTTGTGTCAAAGGGTAATATAATTTTATTTTTGCTCCAGAATGATAGGGGCACTATTTTCTTCTATATGAGCTTTTAGACATGATGTTTAACGGGTCAACCTGTCCTGCTGTAGACATCCCTTCAGTTCTAGTCCTTACTTCTCCTAAAAACCACATGTTTTCTGCTATGTATCATTTTTGTTATACAGGCTTGTAGAAGGTGTTCTACACAAACAGAACAGAAGCATACTGATTCATTGATGGATAAATAGTGCCCTCTAGTGAACACAGACATGAGCCTTATTCACTAAACGTAAGGAGGCAGAAGCAATTCTGAATAACTGGATCTGGATTGCCCTTTAGTTTTGTCTGTGAAACCTGGACGGAAAAATGCTGCAGTGAGTATTGAAACACAACATATACATGACAAACTTCAGTCAAATAAGCCACACGACTAAAGGCAACTAAAGGCATTTTTTGTCTAGGTGAACAAACACAAAATACGAACCCAATCTAATTTTGGTGACAACCAGAGAAAGTGTTTTTTGTAACACAGCAACAGAAGACGTCTCAAGGCCCTTTACATGAAAAACAACAGGCCCGATTTAGACTCGTTTCAATGTATTTCCAGCATAGTCATGTTTCATTCAAATACTTCTATTTATTCCGACTGAAAATCTACTAAATTAAATGTAAAACTGGTCTTCTGCTCAGTGCTGTGTTGCTCCTGCCAGAAAAATGCCAGAGAATACGTGAATGTTATGTCCTGGGACTGTATGTTTATTGCATAAAGGCAAGTTTTTAGACAACAGGCTGTGGAAAGATGGTGTTGATGCTATCCTAGGTCAATACTCCAAAATAGAAAAACAACATTTAGTATAACTCAGACATTATTTATGAGAATTTTCAAATTTCTTGCTCTTCTGGAGTGAGACCGAAGCTTTTCCCCTTTTTTTCCTCACACTCCAAATAAGGGGGAAAAAAATCCTGTTTGTGAAGATAACACACCGGTACTTGGACTTCTCTGAGGTCTAGTTGGTCAAGATACTCTGGAACAGGATGATTTGATCCGGGTCAAATAAATTCTTTTTTTTTTTAAATCATACAATCTTATTTTCTGGAATTTTCTTTTACATTCTGTCTCTCACAGTTGAAGTGTATCTATAAGGAAAATTACAGACCTCTCATCTTTTTAAGCGGGGAAAACCTGCACAATTGGTGGCTGCCAAATACTGTTTTTGCTGCACTGAATGTTGAAATTAATTTTGATATATGTTTTGTGTGACACTTTGAGCCTATGATATTGAACCTTTTCACAATATTCTAATATTCTGAGATTTTGAATTAGGGGTTTTCATAAGCTGTAAACCATAATCATCAAAATTATAACAAATAATAGCTTGAAATATCTTGCTTTGCATATGATGAATCTATATCATGCATTAGTTTCCCCTTTTAAGTTGAATTACTGAAATAAATGAACTCTTGCACGATATTCTAATTTTTCGAGTTTCACCTGTATCTATGATCCATGATAGATGCTAACCAGGATTGAGAGGCTGAAACAAGCGGTAACAAGGAGAATTATCTTTGGAATTCAATCTGGTATAAATATAATTCTGTTTTTTTAATTTTGAAGTTATAGATTTGATTGATTTCCATGTAGATTCCCAGTTTGCAAATGCTGTTTTGAGCTGCGTTTGCCTCAAATGTTTAACACCTCAGCACATTACAGTCGTGGTCACATAGGTGACACACAAATCACTGTTATATACATCAAGCACTCTATAAATGATATACAATAAACAAAAGACATGCAAAACTTTACTTTTTAAAATGCAATAAATAAAGCATGTAGCATCATGTTTAATGTGCAGTCTGTCTGCCTGCTTGCCAATAATTCTTGGTAGTTTTAGTATGTTGTTTTGCAGGTCCCTGTTGGATATATCGTTGGTACCATAAAATAAAATGTATCAATTTCTCTCCACCCTGGTTACCTACCTGGTTTCCATGCGGTTTTCGTTGTGGAGTCACTATAAAACTTTTCTTAACATCTGCTTCAGGATTTTTTCTGCAGCCGTGCAGAATAGAAGAGAGGGTAATTATAAATGGCAATAATAATCCAAAAACTCGCACTTGGAGAACATTAGCCCTACTTGGCAATTAATATTTCTGAAGATTAATATTGATGTCTCAGAGTCAAGCACACAGAATGTACCAGCTGGTTTGATGCAATAATAAATTTTATTCAAAACAACTAAACAAATAGAAAAACTAACTTTGCTTTTGTTTTAGAGACGGTAAATACATGGGTTTGATTAGTTTTCAGTGTCAGCTTGGCTACTTAGCTCAATGCCAATGATTTAAAAAAAATGAATAAACCACAACGCCCAGGCTACACATCATATTCAACTGTTTTCGTAACAAAATATTATTTTATTTTCTACTTGTTTCTTATGGTTCTTTCTTTTTTTCTTTTTTTTTTGCTGACCCCACCCTAACCCCCATCTAACTCCATACTCCACTCAAAGGTTGCACACTCTGCAAACAGATCAGAATTCCTATGATTGCAAGCGAATTAATCTCTAAATGAAAAAGACTTTAAACAATCAGGTGGCAAAAACCAACAAACTTTATTACAGACTGCAAGAGCTGTTTAGCATGACACATCAATTATCAACATCAGAATATATATATATATATATATATATATATATATATATATATATATATATATATATATATATATATATATATATATATATATATATATATATATATATATATATATGACTCTGATTTCAAGGTACATAAATCACTCAACAAAATATATACCCTGCTTAGACAAATGGTAAAAAGTGCACAAATTAAGTTGATTCTGGTCAGTTACATCACATGACAGAACAACTTGTTTAAAAAAATAAAACAGAATTAAAGCTTACATTCACAAACTTCTGCCATGTGAGGACCAATTTATGGGTTTAAAATAATTGTTTCTAGTAGTAATGCATTATATCAAAAAAGCCACATGCTTTTCAACACCCATACGCATAGAAATCCAAACTCAATTAGAAACATATTTGGCACCATATTTTAGCATAGAACATAAAATACATTTTGAAGTATAACACTGTTAGCATATAGAGGTAATATTAGATTTTGGCACGGTACAAGCACACTCAAGGTTTAAAAAGTGAATGTAAATCTGACTTATTACATCCTTAAGACTTTGTTAAAAAGGTTTTAAAGTTCGGAACAAAAACCCACTCAGTGTATTTCATAACAATTTCAAACAGGTAAATGGTTTTCCTTGCTAGCTAGGTGCTATCCATCTAGCTAGCTGCACAAACAACAAGCGACTAAAGAGTCTTGTATTGATGAAACTGTGTGTTTCACGGTAAGAAAAGCACCACATTTCCTTGGAAAGTTCAAAACTGGTTGCGACTCATCAGCGCCAACATGACTAATGTAAACAAATGGCAACAAATAGTGTGACCTGTTAAAACCCTTTGAGTTAAGCTGGCTAAGGAACGTGATCATATATTGCACTCTATAAGTCCTCACTGCATAAAAAGGTTGTCCTGGCCTGTTCAAACCGTCAAACTAAAAAGTAGCTCTATAGTTATAGAATTAATAAGGTATTCAGTAATACTATGTTTATTATAACATCTCTTGTATATTAACATCAATATATAGATTATTTCAACATTATGATATGAAAGATACATATTTATACATTGCTATGAATATAGGCCTCTGCCTGTGTTGAGCAGTGCCGGGTATAACATAATAACTATTCTATGTTCACGTATTTTCATCCAAACAAATACAAATAGGCTTCCGCGCACGGCTCACGGAGCAAGCCGGCTGGAAATTCCATAGCAAGAATGAATTGAAGCCTCCCATGCACAGAGAGGTTTCAATACAGGTCAAAACTGGTTTCCAAACAGGCCAGCATGAACCTTAACACCTCAGTATACAAAAAACACAAGAGCGACCTCTAGCGGATGAACTGAAAAATTATAGCGTAAGCAGGTATAATGTCGAATATGTGTTCCTGCAAAAAGGGGAAAGCGCTGTTAAACATCGATCAGCAATAAATAGTCAGGAATGGTTGGAGACCTACAACAATGCTTTACAATCTCTTGTAGTGTATTTGCACTGACAAATATATTAGTTTCACATCAGTATTCTGTCTCAGAGCAGCAGAAACACATACAGTATGCACTGGAAACTATGAGTACAGACAAACAATCCCTTAACTTCTGTGAATCTGTGTTCACCTCAGTCTCTGGTGGGGCACAGTACTATGTGTTGAGTTGTGAGCGAGTGAGCAAATCCTGCAGGAGAACTCCATGCAAGTGTTATGCCTCAGGCTTGACTGGCAAGCTGCCCTGACTCCTTGGTAACTCCGCTGTATCTTCCACAGATGTACCAAACCACCGATCAGAACCACCGAACCCTAAACAGCAACAAACACGCAACTCTACATGTAAATTGCCTGGTTCCAAAGACATGCAGACAATGTCCACCATCACGGATAGCTAAATCACTGACAGGTTTAATAACTAACTTTCGTGAAGCTAGGTTGAGAAAAGGAGTTGTTAATTAAATAAATCTCCAGCCGCATGCAGTTTGCTAAGAAAACCAAAGAGCAAAGAAGCCGGTTATCTTATTCATAACTTAACTCCACGTTTGTCTATGCAAATTCACTCAACACAAGCAAGCTTACAATATCCATGATGACCTTCAAGTAGAAGGAAAAACTGCATCAAGCTCTACCTCTATAGCACGCCAGCTTTATCAGAATAGCCACACAAACTATTAGTAATCTACAATCCTGTTCTAAGACAATCTGCACAAGCTGAAAGCCCACAACTTCAGAAGATTAAGAATATTTGTTCTCTTCACTTCATTGCAACACGATTTCCCTCCTCTAAGACCATGATAACCCCGCCAGACTGCTGCTCAACCTGGAATCCTAAAAAAGGATGCTCTCCCTATTGGAGAAGATGTTCAAAGAAAGAAAATGCACCGAAAATGTACATCAATGACGATGGCTCTCGCACAGATACCACCTGGTATGACAATGCACCAGCACCGTCTGGACTGAGCAGCCACGTGCAGCAAACAGCCGCAAGCACGTTCTTCTCCTGCGAGAGGCGAGGGACGGTACCATGCCAGGAACAGAGCCCTAACAGGACCACAACTGACCAAAAGAGAAGCCTTGAATGGTCAGGGAGCTACCTGGTCGCCAAGGCATAACATGGAGACGTCTAGAGGCCAGTGAGGTCCACGATGGCTTTGATAAATATGGTGTCGTCGCGGATGTATGAGTTCTTGCCATCTAGCTTGGAGAGCGGGCAGAAGAGCGGACAGCCGCTGGCAATGTTCATCTCGCTCACAGGTCTTTGAAAGGAAGAGGAAGTGACATCAGGTCGAAAGGCGTCGATGATGTGTTCCCTGTTGCTCTGGTCCAGTAGCATCAGCGTTACCTGGGATTCAAATTTGTGAGAGATACGCTTTAAATGGTCAAATCAATTTCAGTATCTAAAGCTGCTGTCACACTGTCTCCTGTATTGCCATGAATACTGCCCTAGTAAAAAACTTGTTGCGGAGGTCTAAGCGTAAGGAAACGATGGGAATGTTGTATGTTCTGTCACATCTTTATAGTATGTGCACTGTTGTGGATAGTGCATGTGTTGGGATCAAGGGTGTGAATAAGTCGGGACATGACATGTCACTTTATTTTATTACGTTTTTCATGCTTACAGATCTACTGAACATCTGAGAACTACATTTCAGTTCTCTGTGAGAGTCTCCAGATGGCTAGAAAGTTTTCAGCCGGAATAGTCAAAAAGTAGGAGATGCTGTCAGTTTCCCTTTCAGCTTCAAACACCTGGTATACCAGGTCATGGAATCTTCAACAGCACGAGAGTATTGGGTCATCGCTTCAATATTTGAGTCACAGATGCGTCCATTCTATAGGTTTGGCGCACAGCACATGTCAGGTATTTTCACTATATTTGGTGTGTGAGAAGTGCAGAATTCCAGAAGCTTCTGTCTATAGTCATACATTTTTGATTATTTATTAGTTATCCTCCTTAGACCTCATGAATTTTATTTATTATTACAATACAGGATTTTGGGCCTCAGTCTTTCACCAAAGATGTTGATGCTATTTGGGGTCAAAAGATTTTTGGGAAACTGAGAACAATTTAACCAGTACTTTATTACATATGCATGAGAAAGTTGTTTTGGTAAGATACAGTGTACACTTTTTTGCAGTCCTGGTAAAGATGAGAAAAAGGCCTTAAAGGTCTCATTCACCGAGAAACCGTTGAGGACTCGCTTTCTTTGAAATACGATCCTTTACTCTGAGTAGGACGTGTATGCTGCACGTGATACTGTTGTCTCTCTCCTGTTGCCTGCATTAGCCACAGAAAGGAAACAGATGGCAAAAACGAGTGAGTCAGAAAAAGTCGTGTTATCTACATAGAAGTGTATCCTGGCCACGCCCACCTTGGCTTTTGACCGCACACACTAAGGTGGTGGCCAGAGACAGCAGAGCGGTTGGTGGAAGATAATCGTTAACGACTCCACAACATGGCAGAACACCGTCGGGGTTGTCTAAGTTGTGGACATAGCACATCAGCGTTGCATCTTCTACCCAAGAAAGAGGAAGTTAAGAAGAAACAGTCGGTATTTGTCTTGGAACACCACCAGTGAAGTAAGTTCATTTAGTTATTTGTTCGGAGGCAGCATCAGAGTTGCATTGCTGTTAGCCAATCAGAGGCGAGACATTTGCATATTATGAATATTATTGAGTAAGACTCGTAAGCCTGACGTTTCCCCACACCCACTCCTCTGCCAAACTGCAACCTCCTGAAACAGGAGCGTCAGAGCATTTTTTCAACAGAAAACGACTCACAAGGCATTCGTTCAAACTAGAGATCACAGCAAATTTTATGAAAAGACGAGTGAATGAGACCTTTAAATAAATTGACTAGAGTAGCATATTTTCACACGGAAATTAAAAATAGTATGTTAACAAATAATAATTTGAACAAAATCACCAGTTCTACAGTTATTCACCCCTTACAAATGCTACAAAATAAATTAAATGGGGCGACAGTAGCGAGGTAGGAGCTTGTCCTGTAACAGGAGGGTTGCCGGTTCGAACCCCAGCTCTGTCTGTCTCGGTCATTGTGTCCTTGGGCAAGCCACTTCACCCGCATGTCTATGACTAGATATAGCGCTAAAGAAGTACAGGCCATTTACCATAAATGTATTATTTTTTTATTCATACCTTGGATTTTTAAATTGATCAGAATGTATAGGCACTTAACCTAAGAATTCCAGTTTCCTTGGGGTATAAACAGACATGGCAAAAAGGCTCATTTCTCTTAGCCAGAACATTGCATTTACTATATGCCAAAAGTGTGTGAATCTTTATATAAGTGGGGAAATGACTAAAATAAAAAAAGAACTGTGAGAGAGCTGTGATGACCAAGCTGGAAAAGAAACCATGTTTATTGTCATTAACAATTAGGAGGAGGGTAAGAAAGATTAAAAAAAGTCCCCAAAGCTTACTTTTGTAATGCACATTATCTATTTTTACCAGATTAAAACTTCCACAGGGACCTTTAGTAAGTTAGGTAAAAAAACGACCTGAGGAACATGTAAAACTCATTTGCAGTATAAAGATGCCACTTCATGTGTTTTACCTTCTGGTTGAATGGCCATTTGAGCAAAGCGTCACTTAGTCCTCTCATCACCACAAAGAACAGGGACAGGTGGCTGCCACGCCCCGTTCCATCTCCATTCAGATAGATCCGCAGGCACATCTTATAGCCGTACTTGCTGGTATAGAAAGCTGTAAAAGGAAAAGGCGCATTCAGCAGGAAGTCTTCGAGGAAATTGGCTTTCTTCCCCAAAAGCTGTTTGGACCTCTAACTCAACATCATGTTTAATCTTTGTAGTACAAAATGGTGAATCTTGCAACAGAACAAAGATGACTCTATTGGAACTTGTTAATTGTTTAATGAAAACATTTATTTTGCAAAGAAATGTTGTTACCTGGTGAGAACATGGCAGGAGCCCGACCTGCTATGGCATCTTGTCGTTTTTTGGCAAAGTCTGAGATCCTCCAGATGAAGACGCCATCAAAGGTGGTGGCAGACATTTCCCTCAGTCGGCCCTCCATCTCCACCACCGTGAGGTCCTTCAGCCCCACTGTCCTCTCCAGCTGTCGCACCTGGAAGGCAAACACATGCATTCTGATTACCTCTTACTCAATGATAATGGCAAATATAAGGCCACCGAGTTTTAAATATAAATGTTTCAAAGTTTTAAATTAGTTGTAATAACGTATGGCTACAGCAGCAACGCGCAGGGTGTCTGTGGCAGTGAAGCTCCCCACTATTTGTAGAAACATCACCCCAGTGAATATTTTATGAACTAAACCTTGCTTTGAGCTTTTTAAATGGGCTTACTGCATCAACATGTAGCTAAGAGAGAAAGAAACAGGATCAAACTCCCTGTTCTCTGAAGCTGTTCAGGCATGCGTACCTTATATGTGTCTCAGTATGATGTGTTTTGTTTGCTACCATAGGTAGCTACCCCATTTCCTGACATAATTAGGCGCACATAGCTAAATATTATAGATGTCAGTAGCCCAGACTGAACTAATTTTAGTACAAAACACAAAATATAAACTGAGACTAAGATTTAAAACATTCTTTTTTTACAGAACATTAGTTTTTGCAAACTTAAGGACTTTAGTTTTTATGAACAATTATTATTAAGAGCCAAATTACAGATAGGTAACAACAATTATTGTTTTTTACTTGTGTTTCCATTCAGGTTCTGAACTATAAAAGTAACAAACCTGAAAACTGCCTAAAAAGGTAAAACTATAAGCCCGAATTAATTTACTAAATAGATATTAAATAAACATCAGGTTTCAAGCTTATTGATAAAATACACAATGATCGTATGCTGACTGTAAATTATTGGCTGCTAATTATATAAATAAATGTATGCTTTTTCATTATTAAAATTAACCAATTTTTACCTGATTAAGGTGAAGAACACAAATTAATATTCTTATCAACTTATATTTAGAGCAGAATTCCACTTTTACTGGGTTCAAAGGTGGAAAACTTGAATTCCTCTTGATGGTAAAATTCTATTTTGAACAGTTTATTTGTTTTTGTTTTTTTGTTTGTTTTTTACAGACGGATTTCTTAAAAACATAGTTCTCTAAATCCAATATGTTTGTCATGCCTATAAAACATAACAGAAGCAGCAACAATACAGAGTTTCTTTTAACATCCAGCACTTTGTTTTTACTGTACTATATTACAGTACATTACTGTAGAAGAGTTGATCTCATTTTTTAGACACTGAGGAAGGATAGTTTCTGTGAGTTTACGAGCAACTTTTCTCAGACAGAATTTGCAAACCCCGTTTACAATACAACCCCCCCCAACATGCTGGAATGATTTATTGTAGCAGAATTTTTTCTTATCTCACAATAAAAAGGAAGACCCCAACAGTCTCTCGTGTCATACCTTATTACTAAGAGCCTCAATCTTGTCTTGGTCCAATTTATGCTGCCGGTTGCTGGCCTCCATGGTTGTGGCAAACCTCTCCACCTCTCTGTTAAGAACACACACCACATTTTCAAACGTCCCCGCTTTGACCTCAAGTTCCGTGCATCTGCGGCCAAGCTCGGCCACCTTGGTCTTCTCGCTGTGGAGCTGGAGCTCCAGCGCTGCGCCCACTGAGCTGGGTAGGGGTGTGAACGAGGTAGACACAGAGAGAGTTGGAGGAAGAATGGGAGGGGGAGGGAGAGGAGCTGATGCGGGTGGGCCAGGGGGGCCGGTGCTAG
The DNA here is from genome assembly GCA_963556495.2 of Valencia hispanica. NCBI lineage: Eukaryota > Metazoa > Chordata > Actinopteri > Cyprinodontiformes > Valenciidae > Valencia > Valencia hispanica. The sequence goes on from OY747717.1 coordinate 33,943,951, forward strand.
AGGAGGAGGAGGAGGAGGAGGAGGCGGCGGCAGCTCCCTGCACGGGAGGCCCAGAAGAGGTGGTGCTGAGCTGGGAGACTCTGGCCTCGAGTTCCCTGAGGGATTGTTGGAGTTCTAATAGTTTGTGTCCAGCTATTTCCAGTCCCTGGGGCGGCAGGCCCTCCATGCTCACTTTCATACCCATAATGTAGTGCAGGAGCAGGTTAAGGTGCTCATAGGCGTAAGCGCGTTCATGATCATGAATCTTTTCTTTCTCCACCTACAGAAAAAGAGGTGACAAAAGTAAAACAAGAAACAAACATGAGAACATGAGTTATTTGTCAGAAACAGGAACAAATGTGTCTGAAATTTCAGTGCAGTGGGGAAAGATAATAATTTATAATAAAGTCATAGTTTAACCAATTATGCCACTGTTTGAGATGGGTTAGATTAGATTTTACATCAACATCCTGATATTTAGACCTTATTTGACATTAAGCGGTATACATCTGAAAAAACAAAGATCACATGTGGAGTTCTTTATGGCTCTATTCTAAGTTCTCCTTTATTCAACATCTACATGATGGCTCATGTAAACTGGCTCAGATTATGGAGTACTTCAAGATCTTTAACGAGATATATACTGACGCCATACAACTTTCCACTACTATGTCACCACTTGACCTTAGTGCAGTAGGTCACTGAGTCAGTGTGTCCAAACCAGAACAGGCAGCAGTTAGCAGTACTGAAAACAGACAACAAACAACTGCAGATACCGATAAACATCAAAGATTGGTTGAATCAGTAAATTTCTATCCAGTCTTAGCTTTTTTTTTTCTTATAAATTTATATTTTTTTGTTTTTCATGTATTCCTATAAAGCATATTGGGTTACCCTGAGTATGAAGGGAGCTTCAGAAACAAACTTGGCTTACCTTTAAGCGGTAAGGAAAGTCAATTTTATGCAACATCAATGAGAGAAAAAAACTTGGGCACCATAAATAAATAATTAAAATATTAAAGCAAAAAGTTCCTCCTCCTGTACTTTGTGGCGTAGTTCAATATATTTATGGACTTTGACTAAGTATATCTAACAGACTAAATTTGCTTTGAGCTCTGACTGTATGTTCGTGGTTATTGTCCTGCTGGAAGATGAACCTCCAACTCAGTCTCAAGACTTTTGCAGCCTCTCACTGGTCTTGAATCATACAAATTCAGGCCCGTATTGAGCTTAAACCATCTTCCAATTTACTCTATACAACTTCCCAGTCTGGCTGAAGACGCCCTCCCACCATGTTTCACATATATAGCGTTTTACATTCAGGTCAAAAGGTTCCATCTTGGTACCTGCTTTGGGAAATGGCTTTCTTTTTGCCACATTTTCATAAAGGGTAGATTTGTGTTGTGCCCACTGGATAATTGTTCTTTTGATAAATTCTCCCTCCTAAACTGTGGAAGTCTACAGGTCATCCCGAAGTACCAAGGACACCTCGACTGCTTCTCTGATTAATCCTTTTCTTTTGTCATTTTAGGTAGACTGCCATGTCAAATTCATAAGCCATTCAGAAGTTAACCTGGCTTCAAACCTCTCCACAACCTTACCCCTGACCTATCTGCTGTGTTCCTTGGTCTTTATGATGCTGCTTGTTCACCAAGGTTCTCTAACAAACCTCCAAGGCCTTCCCTTAACAGCTGTATTTATACTTACATTAAATCAAACACATATGTAGACTTTATACTTAAACTACTTCTAAAAAATTGGTTGCAGTTGATTAAATAGAGTAAGAAATCACAAAACTCCAATAAAATACAAAGTAGTCTGTTTTTGTAACATGCCAAAATATGAAGTTCAATAGGTATCAAAACTTTGTGCAAATAGGTGCACAAGTACACAATCTCAACATTAAACCCAGAGGAGTGATTAATATTTAGCTTACTTACAGACATGTCACATCCAACGACATGAAATCGACATGGAGTTCGGAATTTGCTGCAGAGTTTAATGTGGTCCACATACTAAAATAAAGATTAAAAAAACAAAGGAAGACAAAACAAATTCAACTGACTTGGACAGTTTAGAACAGCTTAGGTATATGGCAACATTTGAGACAATTAGCAATAAGTAAACAGCATGTTCTCACATACAGTATTATTGTGCAAAGAGTTTTACAAAAAATGTAACAGATACAAAAAAAAACATTTACTTTATTGTCTCGAATTCATCCTTTTTCCACCTTTCCTAACCGATTTCTTGACACGGTGGATGGATGGATGGATGGATTTGGGTGTATGGTTTAGATGTTCTCTACTTACAATTCAGTTCTAAGGTTGATTGTGATACCCATGGCTTGCCATACTTGCGCAAAAGTGGATATCAAAAGTGGATGTCCTGACTTTTGACACAAATCTGACGGCATACATCAGAGTGATGCCGGTTGAATATAAATGTAAAATCACACTTAAGATGTTTGTTCATAAAAGAAATGGACATTTATAAACACATTTTCCACTTCACAATGATAATTTATTTTTGAACCGTCATATATAGAGCTTGATTCTTGTTTGTCTTTTTAAACTTGAATTTGGCTTTCGCTATAATATCTAGAGTACAGGGACCTCTATCTGGTGAGAAGAAATATTTCTACTTCAATGGCCTTCAGTGTATGTGTATGTATGTGTAAGTTTTTATAAAAATCTGTATCCCCATATCATTAAAGTGGTTTAATAATTGTTCTGTATTTACCTTCTATATGCAACAATTATGTGGAAGGAGGGGTGTCTGAAGTTAAAGAAAACATGGCTGAACCTCACTCAAATCAGTGGTCCCATTGTGCTCCTTCTTAATCTGACCTGCATAGGGTTTTGTTTTACAGCGACTCTCTAACAGTCGTACATTTATTGGATTTGTAGCTTCAGTTCCTCAACAGGTAGAGTTTTATGATGCATGTTGTCGCTGCAATAAATCACACTGGATTTCACGGTACATTTTAAATGGTCCGATTGCTTGAACCCTGAAAGAAGTCCATTCGTCATTTTATTTTGAGAGATCTGTAATCTTCATTTGATATTTTAGGAACCTTTGTCTGCTAAAAGCAATGCCTCTATTGTTTCTTGCTGAGAGGAATAACTATGTGGGTTCAGTGTTTAATCGTGGAGCAAAAGAATGAAAGAAGAAAGAAACCCTGCATTATTTCATTGCAATATTTTAACATTTATTGTTGCAAAGAGCCTATAGTAAGACCCCTAGCAGATGGAAACTATGATCCTATCTCAATACGACTGAAGCTAATAGTGCAACATCTAAATTGTATAACGTAAAACCAGTTCTACAGGAGCACTGGCCCCAGGTGGCCCCTCATTTACAGCCGCCCACATGAAAGCACATCTTCTGAGGTTGGGGTGATTTTCCACCAACATCTGGTTCCAGAAGATTCAGCTCCTACCAGATGTTTCACTAAAATTGATTTCAGTGTCATTTGGAAGTGTTAGTGCCTCATTTCTAACAGCAGCGCTAAAAGAGGTATTTAAAAAAAAGGGTTGTTCTGTTGAAAACATTCTCATCAAAATCAGTATTTCCACTAAAAGGGAAAGACAAATAGCAACACAGTGCGTTCAGAAGAGGGAAAAAAAGTCAGTGAAGCGCCTCTCAAACTCTGTTAAGATAGGAGAAAGCACCAAACTCATTTTTCTTTTATATTGGACATTAAAGTTAAATTTGACATAAGTGCCACAGTTTGTTAAATACTTGATCATATATTGTCCCAGTCCAGTATAGGCTATTGGTTGTTTACTGAACTTTCAAAAAAATAACAGCGGCTGCTGCAGTGCGCTACAATAAAGAGAAAATAAACGTAAACATCATTTTCTCTCTCTCTTTCCCTCTCTGATAGCCGACAGAGCAGAATTTGCGTTCAAGTTCAACAGGAACATCAACACCAGAAAACCCGCAAACATTAGGCCACTAGAAGCCAGAACCGGAAGAAAACTCCACCCAGAACATTCAGTCCGTTCCAGTGCAATGTTGTCAGGCTTCATCTTTATTTTTGCGATTATTGATAAGTAGTCGCGGTGGTTGATTAGATTAGCTAACCTAAACACCTGCTCTACTGATGATGTGTCAGTGTCAGAGAGCGGGTGTGTTGGTCGCCGTTTCATTAGGATTATTATTATTTATTTTTTTTACCGAACAAACCCGCATTGCGCAGCACCCTAGAAACACAATCACTTCTGTGATCGTCATCAGTTTTCTTCTTCTTGTTGTTGGATACATTTGAACACGTTTTGTTTATTCTGTGTGTGTGTGTGCCTTTAGTTGACGTTTTTGGATCGCAGTGAATCTTTTTTTTTTATTATTATCTGCGCGTCTCTTAACGCTACAGCGGCGGTCGACCTGAAAACCTTCCAGGGATCGACTCCCTGCTTCCTTTGCAGACGGCACTTTCCAAACATGGGTTCGCAGGGCAATGTGCCGCTCACAATATTACTTTATGCTGCTCGTTTCTGCTATTATTGCTCCCTAGCAACATTTACAACGCTGACGCAGACGCTTCTATGTCGTCACAGGTGGAATTGTTTCTCCTTTGAAGCGTAAATGACATCATCGTTTGCTTGATTGCATTAATTCCCAAACAGAATTCATTGTAGACATTCGCTTCACGGAAGACAGAAGACTGAAATAAGCTAAATGCATAAGGAAAGACAACCCACATTTCAGATGCCTGAAAACCTCCCCAAAAAGGAGGGAAAAACACCCAAAGCTTGGATGCCCTTTTGGCTAAAACGAAAAAGACTTGCAAAATACCTACCTCGGTCAGGTGAGTTTAACAGCCAGGAATTTTCTCGCAAAAAGGAATTTGTCAGTGACCTACTTTGGAAAGTGATTGAGAAGGTTGCCGATAAATCCACGGTCCATCATGTCAGAGACCTTTTTGAGAACATACACAGTCAGCTGTTATATTTAATTATAGGAATGACTGGGAAATTGGATCTGGACGTCCTCTCCAAAATGTCAGAAGAACTCGGTGAAAGGATCTTTCAAAGCATCAGCGGAGATTCTTTCCAACTTAGCAGAGAGTTATATTTATTCGCATTTCTTTCCTCCTCAAAAATGCATCCAAGAATTGCGAAAAAAATCAAGCATCACCTGGAGAATCCCTTCCCTTCAAAACCCTCTAAAGTGAAAAAGGTTTTCTCATCTGTACAAGCAAGGTTCATAAATGCTTTCTTGCACAAAGAGAGCAAGTTTTCAGATCAAAACTGCCTGAGTGAATCTTTTTTTGAGCCCCCTGATCCAAGTGTGATAAGGTCAGTGAAGGACAGCACATATAGGGGAATCAAATGGGGAACAAGTGCACAACGCAGGACGGTGATATACAATCTTATTTGGAAAGTCGTTCAAAAAGCCAAGGGAACATATTTGAGAAAGGACGAAATAGAAATAGAGGAAATGTTACAGGTCCATAGAATGCTTTTTTACACAGTCTGGAAAGAACTCAAGGATCTAGATTTTATTATCTTCCCAGGGATGGGGGAAAAACTGAGCTCAGACATTATCCGTCTTCTCTGTGGCAACACTTTCCTAGAGTTGTCACTTTTCGCTTTAATGAGAATGAACAACCCAATTATTAATAGCAAGATTATCACGTGTCTTAAAAGAGTCCTTTCACATCCCAGAAAAGTCCATTTCCCCAAAGAAGTCCTGCAATCTGCTTGGAAACGCAATCCAGATGCTGCCCGTGATGATATGTTCTCTCATAAAGTTGATCTAAGCTCAAAAAGCCCCAAGTCTGAACCAGTCAACCCTAATGGCCAACAGGACACAACTGAACCCCCTAAAGATGTCAGTGAACAACAAACCTCTGTGGATAGGTTCCCAGAACCTGAACAGGCATCCATGGCAGCTGTGGAATGTGCAGAACCAACGCCGTTCAACAGTGAAGATGGTGGTTCAGAGATTTTCCACAAAATGCCCCGTGACCATGACAAGTTAGGAGCTGCTTGCCATCCAAATGTCATACGGGTACGCCCTTGTAATCCTGTTTGGGAACAGCCTGAATCAATCAACCATTATGGCCAACAGGACACAACTGAACCCCCTAAAGATGCCAGTAAACAAAAAACCACTGGGAAAAGGTTCCGACAACCTGAACAGGCATCCATGGCACCTGTGGAATGTGCAGAACCAACGCCGTTCAACAGTGAAGATGGTGGTTCAGAGATTTTCCACAAAATGCCCCGTGACCATGACAAGTTAGGAGCTGCTTGCCATCCAAATGTCATACGGGTACGCCCTTGTAATCCTGTTTGGGAACAGCCTGAATCAATCAACCATTATGGCCAACAGGACACAACTGAACCCCCTAAAGATGCCAGTAAACAAAAAACCACTGGGAAAAGGTTCCGACAACCTGAACAGGCATCCATGGCACCTGTGGAATGTGCAGAACCAACGCCGTTCAACAGTGAAGATGGTGGTTCAGAGATTTTCCACAAAATGCCTCGTGACCATGACAAGTTAGGAGTTGCTTGCCATCCAAATGTCATACGGGTACGCCCTTGTAATCCTGTTTGGGAACAGCCTGAATCAATCAACCATTATGGCCAACAGGACACAACTGAACCCCCTAAAGATGCCAGTAAACAAAAAACCACTGGGAAAAGGTTCCGACAACCTGAACAGGCATCCATGGCACCTGTGGAATGTACAGAACCAACGCCGTTCAACAGTGAAGATAGTGGTTCAGAGATTTTCCACAAAATGCCTCGTGACCATGACAAGTTAGGAGCTGCTTGCCATCCAAATATCATACGGGTACGCCCTTGTAATCCTGTTTGGGAACAGCCTGAATCAATCAACCATTATGGCCAACAGGACACAACTGAACCCCCTAAAGATGCCAGTAAACAAAAAACCACTGGGAAAAGGTTCCGACAACCTGAACAGGCATCCATGGCACCTGTGGAATGTACAGAACCAACGCCGTTCAACAGTGAAGATAGTGGTTCAGAGATTTTCCACAAAATGCCCCGTGACCATGACAAGTTAGGAGTTGCTTGCCATCCAAATGTCATACGGGTACGCCCTTGTAATCCTGTTTGGGAACAGCCTGAATCAATCAACCATTATGGCCAACAGGACACAACTGAGCCCCCTAAACTTGTGAATCTAACAGATCTTGTTTTGGAGGTTCTGGAATGACGAGCAAACATACAATCCTAAATTTATACCAAAAAAAAAAGTGTGAATATGAAATTATTAGATTATTACGTTTCCTGCTTAAACAATGTTCCCTTATATCCACCGTTTGGGTTTTCTCTGGGTACTCCAGCTTCCCCCACAAAAAAAGAAAGAAAAATAATGAATGAATGAAAGAATGAAGGGTGGGTGAGTGTATAGATTAACAATGTTCCCCAATTTTAAAAAGCAGGGCTGCACGGTGGGGCTTTGCATCAAGTCTGCCTTTTATCCACCGTTTGGGTTTTCTCTGGGTACTCCAGCTTCCCCCACAAAAAAAGAAAGAAAAATAATGAATGAAAGAAAGAATGAAGGGTGGGTGGATGTATAAACAATTTTCCCCAATTTAAAAAGGCAGGGCTGCAAGGTAGGGTCTTTGGATCAAGTCTGCCTTTTATCCACCGTTTGGGTTTTCTCTGGGTACTCCAGCTTCCCCCACAAAAAAAGAAAGAAAAATAATGAATGAATGAAAGAATGAAGGGTGGGTGGGTGTATAGATTAAAAATGTTCCCCAATTTTAAAAAGCAGGGCTGCACGGTGGGGCTTTGCATCAAGTCTGCCTTTTATCCACCGTTTGGGTTTTCTCTGGGTACTCCAGCTTCCCCCACAAAAAAAGAAAGAAAATAATGAATGAAAGAAAGAATGAAGGGTGGGTGTATAGATTAACAATGTTCCCCAATTTTAAAAAGCAGGGCTGCACGGTGGGGCTTTGCATCAAGTCTGCCTTTTATCCACCGTTTGGGTTTTCTCTGGGTACTCCAGCTTCCCCCACAAAAAAAGAAAGAAAAATAATGAATGAATAAATCAAGGGTGGGTGGATGTATAAACAATTTTCCCCAATTTAAAAAGGCAGGGCTGCAAGGTAGGGTCTTTGCATTAAGTCTGCCTATTATCCACCGTTTGGGTTTCCTCTCGATACTCCAGCTTTTCCCACAAGGAAGGAAGGAAGGAAGGAAGGTAGGAAGGGAGGAAGGAAGGAAGGAAGGAAGGAAGGAAGGGTAGGTGGGTTTGGATGGATGGATGGATGCTTAAGATCAGTGGTCCCCAATCTTTTTTTTGCCACGGACCGGTTTAATAGACAATATTTTCACGGACCGGCTTTTAAGGTGTGATGGATAAATGATAACGAACGGTATAAAAACGGGGTATTTTAAAGATTATAACAATATATGTAAATCCAATGTATATTCGCAGCTTTATTAACAGCGTCCTCCTAACATTGAGCAGACAACATAACACGAGTAACATACACTCAGCCCCCTAACGCTCTCTGGTCGCCATGGTAACATTTAAACATACCTTTAATAATTCAAGATTTACCACAAAAACAAATACAAAGTGTATGAAAAATCTAACTCACCACAACGCTGAATCAGTGAGAGCCGTGGTCCTTTTCCCCTTTCCAAAGAAACGATCGAGAGAGATTTGTTTTTTTATCCATCTTGCTAGCTTGTGGGATTCATTTTAGTGGTAACTATCATGTGACCAATACAAGCCTCTTGACGTGTCAAGACTGAGCTATGTAACGGGGATATCCGGTCATTTTTCAAAATAAAACACAGGTCACACTCAGATGAAAAATAAAACGGAAATACTGGAAGTTATTTATTCTTTCTGTGTGGCCCGCTACCACATGACCCACCCCCAGTACCGGTCCGTGGCCCGGAGGTTGGGGACCCCTACTTTAGATGACATAATAGGGATTTAAGCCTGGAAAAACTAATTCTTTTCCATACTTATCAATACCTTGAAAATATTTAAACTCTCTTGAGTTTTTCTATTTCATGTTTCATTTATTGAGACCTGTTTCGATTAAGGGGATTGAAAGAATTAAAGAAGGAAAAACATGAATCCATATACCGGTATTAGTACCTTAATAACTATTAAGATAGTTCAATTTTAGAGATAATATACAATAAGCTAATCATACAGAGGTACCTTTTCTCTGGGTATTTTCTTCTTGGCACAGCCTTCACAGATCATTGGATACTTTGGGCAGATCTCATCATGTGCCTAAAAGAAGTAAAAATACTTTTAATGCCAAACAAACTGGCTAGCTAACTGAGCTGCCCCCCGCACCCCCCAAATTTAAATAAAAGTGATTTCTAACCTTAATGTTTTTGAAGTGAAATGGCTCCTTGCAGTACTTGCAATTGAGGGTCCTCTCCGGGCACTCCCGCTCATTGTGGCGTTCCTGTTCGTTGAAGCGGATTCGTTCTTTGCAAGAGGGGCAGGGGATGATCATGAACTCACACTTCCCCTCGTGATTCAGCTGTGGAAAGAGGAGAAACACGCTGGAGAGAAGTAGATCGGTAACACCCTCAGCTGTGGAAATACATTAAGGAACTGTACAAACTCTTCAGTTACTTTAAAGGTTTCAATTAACGCATGTTCTGTTGCATAGTGTGACTCAGTTTCTTGCCAGTTTCTGTGTATTTCAAAAGTAGCATTGTCATGAAGAGATTGCAGCAAAGTGTGGCGTGGGACCACTTTGACAAAAAAAAAACTAGGGATGCACGCTATATCGGCATCAACATCGGTATCGGCCGATGTTAGGCGTTTTTTAACATATCGGCATCGGTCCGATAAGTAACAGAGGGCCGATATTAACAACCGATGTTTATTTATTTCCATCTTTTTGACGTTTCTGTCTGTGTTTCGGGGGGGGGGTGTTATCCATGTGGTGTTTGTTTGGTCATGTGACAGAGATAGTGATGCGGCGCAGGAATGTGGGGGTGTTTAACTCTAGCAGAGAAGCGATGTAGATGGTGTGGTTGATTTTCCACAGTGTCGAAAGTGTAGGGAAATATACCATATACCATATTGGTGCGTATCGGTTATCGGCCATAATAGCGGGATTAATATCGGACATCGGTATTGCCCCAAATCGGTGCATCCCTAAAAAAAACAAACAAAAAAAAGTCTTCGTTTACTGCCAAGACCGCGAAGCTGTGTATAATTACTTGAACACACTTCCAACCCTGGTTAGAAGTGGAGCATCCTGCTCTTGGTCTCAACCTAGCATAAAGTCGGTGTTAGCACGGAGGAGCCAAGATGCACAACGAGCAGAGAAACTTACTCACCGATTACTTTCTGAGGGAGGCTCCGCCACCCCTGGATTGCACCCCTACAAACTGGTGGAAAATGAATTAAACAAGATTCCTGATATGCTTGCCAAATTAGCACGGAGGTATGTGTATCACAGCGACGTCTGTCCCCTTACAGCAGGTGTTATCGGCGCTGCAGGTCAGACGCGAAACCAGCCTGATGATCGTCAGTCTGCTCACCAGGCTGCTTTCACTTCTGACCCCAGCGCATGTTAACATGCTCATCTTTCTCAACAAAATCAGTAGACTGGTGCTAAAGTTGTATATAAGTTATGGTTTATTTTGTTTTTGTCTTTTTTACTCTGTTAATTAGCCTAATTCATTGTTAGGTACGCTGATCTCTCTTATCCTCTTTCTCAACTCTTTTTGCCAAATGTAACACAAAACTATCAGACCTATAAGTATTATATTTTTTTTATTAAGTTATTGTTTAACATGACTTTCATTTTTATTTTTTTACTTTTTTGGAGAAGAAAAAAATATGAGCGTCTGTTGTGTTAATGAGTACTGTCTTTTAGCTGTCGGCTTCGCTGCTTATAGCGCATATTTTCTTTGTGCAACTACTGTTAAATAATTCTGTTTAACTGCCACAAGAGGTGTCCCACTTGTAATGAAGATCTCAATGAGGAAACACGCTATTTTTCTATTCTCACTGCATTTTAATATAGCTTATGAACACAGAATTTTTATATAAAAATATCACTGATTAATCGAAAATCGATCGTTAATTCTCCCGATGATCGATGAAGACAGTTTAATCGAATGCCCATCCCTAGCACCGACTGTAACCTGCATGCATAAAAGGCATGGAGATTCCCCCAAATGCACTGCTATTTACAGTATAAACACAGGGTATGCTCATCCATCTCAGCAGCAACAAAGGCGTGGCACTATCCCTCTTGACTGGACAAGAAAAATAAGTGATTGAAAAAATCTTTCAAATGATAGATTTATTTATTTATTTTTTATTCCAAGTGCTCGTACCCCCCTCTGATAACAGCCCAGGTAAAGAGCCACACTGCAGAAATAAAAAAAACTGCGCATATAAAGTTGAAACCAGATGTTGACGTGCAATGTATCAAGATGCACACTTTTTCTCTCACCGTCTGACAATAAGTCAGACTAAGCTTTTAATATTGTAGGTCAGCTGGAATGATGGATTTCAGTTTGTTAAAAGCCAGGATAAGTTCAGAAGTTAGTATTGTGTAGAATTTCCTTTAAACTACGAGACTTGGGTCAAAAATGATGGACATCCATCTGCAAGCCTCTCACTGTAGTTTGCTGGAATTTTGTCCTATTCCTTCGGACAAAACTTATTTAGCTGTGCTCAGGCTTGCGTGCCATCGTAGAAAACTATGGGGTCACAAAAGGAAGCTGTGTGTGTTTAAAAAAAACATTTGTTAAATTTCACTTTATGTTATTACAATTATATATTTGGGTATTTACATCTGCTTTCTATTTAAAACTGTATATGGTTATCTGTATCAGCAGATAAAGTGCTATATATATATATATATATAAATAAATAAATAAATAAATAAATATATATATATATATATATATATATATATATATATATATAAAAAAAAATATATATATATATATATATATAAATAAATAAATATATATATAAAGAGAGAGAGAGAGAGAGAGAGAGAGAGAGAGAGAGAGAGAGAGAGAGAGAGAGAGAGAGATTTTCAAACTTTATTCACATTACTTACATTGGCTACATTTACAGTTGAACAAGCAAACCAAAGCGCAGTAAAACGGGGCTAGATGAGCTCACCTCATATTCTTTAATAGTGCCTTTCCAAGTACAGTCCTCATTGATACAAACTGCAGACAGGCTTTCAACTTCCCTTCGAACAGCATTGTCAGGAAATGCCTGAGAAACACAGTGAGGACAAACCTCTGTCCAATTTGACACTTTAACATTACCATAAAAACTTAAATAATAAAATAAACACAACTAAAGCCACAGAATATTAGGAAAACAACAAAATAGACTAATTAAATCAATATTTACAACTGTGGTCTGAACAGATATCCACAAATCCAACTTTTAGCAACATGTCGGCTCTTCTCAAATATTCAGATTGAAACAGTTTCCACATGCAGTGATACTCACACATCCTTGCTTCAAAACCGATGTAGGCTCCTCAAAAATATCTTCTTTGATGCAAGCGTTGCATTTCTGGGGTCCATTACTGCAATGGAGAAAAAAAAAAAATCAAACAAAAACAATGAGCTGATATTCTGTTCACTGAATACATCCATCACCAGACTGTCACAAGGGAGGGTAAGAGCAGAACATACGGAGTGTTTTATTACAGCTTTGCCAGCTTAAATTAGCGGTGACATTATTGTTATGCTACACATTCAGAGCTGGCCCTAGATATTCTGGGGACCTAAGCAGAAATTAATTTGGGGATGGGGACATTCTAGTTTTGGTTCAGCCTCACATAAGTTACTTCACCTTATTTATTAAATAAGTAGAAGAAAACAAATTGTGGAGATACGTTTGTTTTTGGAACTTCTTCACTAGGTCTGGCATTATATTTGATGGGCAGCTTTTAACTACAGACTAGGTGGAAGCAGGGATGGAGTACTCGAGTCCTGGACTTGTGACTTGACTTGAGCAGCATGCCGATGACTTGAACTTGCACAACGATAGGACTTTAACTTGGAGTTCAACATGTGAAATTGCTATTGTTGGAATTAGCATGTGGCCAATGCTAATGTTAGTTTGTTATATTAGGTCAGATTACTGGAAAAAATTAATAACAACTTCCCAAAGCCTTTGTAAGTGTACAGGTGACATGTCGATTATTTATTGTTTTCAAATTGATTTTAAGCATTTTTTATTATTATTTTGCACATGCTACTGTATTAGCTTGGTAATAGCGTGGGGACATTGAGTAAAAGAAAGAAATATACGTACGTACTTAAATATGAGTTGGACTTGGGAGATAGAGACTTGACTACAATCATGGTAAGAGGCGGGGGGTCGGTATATTTGGTCGTTTTAAGATTTTTCCCCATTAAAATAAGGAATTTGACACTTTGGGAGTTGATTTTAAAAAAGCAAATTCTCGCTAAATGTACATAAGTATGAAAGTGTGATATTGTTTTTCTATTTGAGAACTCGAGCGTGCTTGGTATGCAGTTTTAGGAACTTCTGGTTTCAAAATATAACATTTAAAGTAGGGATGGGCGATTTGGTCTCAAAACTATATTGCAATATAATCGGAAGAATGTGTGGTAACGATATTTATTGCAATATGTTCTTCTTCTGTTTTTAAATGTGAAAAAGACGGTTTTTGAACATTCTCACATATCAGATAAATTGCAGCAGGACGTCAAAAAATGTATAGAATGTCATTTAAAGAACATATATTGTCCAAAACATAATTAAAACCTTTAAAACAATTATTAAGGTGGAATTAAAAAAAAAAATCTAAACAGTGCAACACAAAAATTCTCATAACATAAATAAAGATGAAGATTTTTTTGAAAGAAAACACAAGCTGAATGTTAATGAAACACAAAATTCAAAATTGTTTGAACTGAAGTGCAAAATGTAAAAAGAGAAATAACATTTCTTCTTGATTTCTGGACTACTTATTTTTAAATTTAATATTGCACAATAGTAAAGCTGCATATATTTTTAACTAAAAACGCTTCGTGTTTCTTTTCCGTCAAATAGAAAAAAAACAAATTTTAAACTTGCAATAACGAGTGGAACTACAAACACTTAACATCAGTATTTATCCTCCTTATGTACCTGTTACAAAGTGAGCGCAGCTTGATTACATCATCAACACTATCGCAGTAGGCCGGCATTGTAAAATCTCTACCATTGGCTAAATTCAGAATATTTCTGCCTTATACCATTTAGATTGCCCACTACCAAATTAAAGTTTATTTTATTAAGATGCCAAAGAAAAAGCTTGAGTAACACTATGCTGCACCTCCCCCACCTGTTGCTGCACACTTTCAGTCAGAATACAGAAAGAAGGCTACTACATTTTCCCCTTGCCAACCAAAATATAATTAAGCTGTTTCGAAATATGTCCAGTTATATAGTTGGATAGCTAGAGGCAGTTAAATGCAGGCTGGCTACCAGAGCCCATAGCCCAGTTAAATAAAACAGTTGTAAGCAGGTCATGTTGAACACATTTGGGGTTTTTTTTTCTGTGTAAATATACAGTGAAACTGTGGTAATTTTACTTACTTAATTTGATTATAGCATTGGAATACCATATCAACCCAAGCCCAATATTGATATTTGGTCAAATAACCCATCTTAAAACTATAAAAATAAAAATGTAGTGTCTCATTTTGGTTTCAGGCCACACATGGCTCGTCTAATCTGTCTTTTTTGTACCACCGAGGAATGTAAACAACCTGAAATCAGCTTTGGAGATTTGATTTTTTTAGGCTACAAAGTTACAATCAGGGTATGATTTAATGACTTCAATATTCATGTGGATACTGAAAGTGATAGCCTAAATGCAGCCTTTAATGCTATTCTAGACTCAATTGGCTTTACTCAAAAAGTACAGGGATCGACCCACTCGGGTAAACACACTTTGGACCTTGTACTGACATACGGTATTGAGTGTGAGAAAATAACAGTCCACCCACATAACCCGGTCCTGTCTGACCACTTCTTGATAACTTTTGAATTTACTTTAACTGACCATCTTAAATCTGAAAGAAAATTCATTATAGTAGAGCTTTATCAGACAATGCTGTAACAATTTGTAAAGAATCTGTTCCATTCTTATTTTCCTCAGTGTCTCAGAGTAACACAGTGGATGGCAGCAATTCTATCTCTAACCCTTCAGAAATTGATGGTCTGGTTCACAGCGTTACGTCCTCATTGCGTTTGGCATTAGATAGTGTAGCCCCCTTAAAAAAGAAAGTGGCTAGCCATAGAAGGCTGACTCCTTGGTTTAACGCAGAGTTACGTACTTTAAAGCAGAATACTAGGAAGTTGGAGAGAAAATGGCGCTCTACACATCTAGAGGATTCCTGTTTAACCTGGAATAACAGTCTACTGCTGTATAAAAAGACCCTTCGACAAGCTAGAACAGCATTTTTTTCCTCATTAATAGAGGCGAATAAAAAGCCTAGGGTTTTTTTTAGTACAGTTGCCAAGCTTACTCAGAGTCATAGCTCTGTTGAGCCAACTATTCCCCCAAATTTTTAGCAGTGATGATTTCATGGGATTCTTCATAAATAAAATTAATTCTATAAAAAAAACAAACATTGGCATCCTCCCAAACATGATTACTTCTTCCTCAGTAAATGAGGCAGCATCGGAAAGAACTGTAGAACCTCAATTGTGCTTAGGCTGTTTTGATCCAGTCGAGCTTTCGGAATTATCAAAAATATTAGCCTCATCTAAACTTTGAACTTGTGTCTTGGACCCAATTCCAACCAAATTATTTAAGGAAGTGTTCCATTTGGTTCCTGGCCCCATTTTGGATGTGATGAATCTATCCTTAGTAAACGGATACGTACCACGAGAATTTAAATTAGCTGTAATTAAACCTTTACTCAAGAAACCTTCCCTTGATCAAGATGACTTAGTGAATTACAGACCTATATCCAACCTTCCTTTCATATCCAAAGTCCTTGAGAAAATAGTTGCTAATTAAGTCTGTGAGCATCTAAACAGTAACGAGCTGTTTGAAGAGTTTCAGTCAGGTTTTAGAGCTCATCATAGCACTGAAACAGCACTGGTGAAGGTTACTAATGATATTCTCATGTCCTCAGATAATGGACTGGTGTCTGTTCTGGTTTTGTTAGATCTCAGTGCTGCTTTTGACACAGTCGATCATAATATTCTCTTAGAAAGGCTTGAACATGTTGCAGGCCAGGGATAAAAGGAACAGCACTAGGCTGGTTTAAATCATATTTGTCTGACAGATTCCAGTTTGTTCATCTAAATGATAAATCTTCTTCACTCTCAAGGGTTACTTGTGGAGTTCCACGGGGTTCTGTGCTTGGACCAATTCTTTTCACCATATTTATGCTTCCAATTGGTAGAATCATTAGACAGCATGGGATAAATTTCCACAGCTATGCCGATGATACACAACTATATTTATCCATAAATCCTGATGAACCCAGTCAGTTAGGTAGATTACAGGCATGTCTGGAAGACATAAAAACATGGATGACTCTAAACCTTTTGCTCGTAAATTCTGACAAGACAGAAGTTCTAAAAAAGGAACGGATTAGTCAATCACTTCATCTGGATGGCATTAAATTGGCCCCCAGTAATAACGTAAAGAACCTCGGCGTTATTTTTGACTAAGACTTGACGTTTAAATCCCATATTAAACAGGTTTCTAGGATTTCCTTCTTTCACCGCCGGAATATTGCTAAAATTAGAAACATCCTGTCCAGGAGTGATGCTGAGAAACTAGTCCATGCATTTGTTACCTCAAGGCTGGACTACTGTAATTCTTTACTATCAGGTAGTCCACAAAATGCCATTAAAAGCCTTCAGTTGATCCAAAATGTGGCAGCAAGAGTTCTGATGAATATTAAATAGAGAGATCACATTTCTCCTGTTTTAGCTTCCCTTCATTGGCTCCCTGTTAAATCCAGAATAGAATTTAAGATCCTCCTTCTTACATACAAAGCCCTTAATAATCAAGCTCCATCATACATCAGAGATCTATTTGTTTCATATGTTCGCAACAGAGCACTTCGCTCTCAGACTGCAGGTTTACTTGTAGTTCCTAGGATTTCTAAAAGTAGAATGGGCGGCAGATCTTTTAGTTATCAGGCTCCTCTCCTGTGGAACCAGCTCCCAGCTTTAGTCCGTGAGGCAGACACTCTGTTTACTTTTAAGGCCAGGCTTAAAAATTTCCTTTTTGATAAATCTTATAGTTAGAGTGGCTTAGGTCATCCTGAGCTATCTCTGTAGTTATGCTGCTATAGGCTTAGACTGCTGGAGGACAGACTAACCACTTTTCTTCACTTTGCTACTTCCTTTTCGACTACTACTCTCCAGTTGTATTACAGTATATTCTGTTATTTCGACTGTTAACTTTGTTTTCTCTCTGTTTTTTCTCTCCATAGAAGCTGTTCCTTCTGTGTTTCTGCTCTGTCTTCTCAAACCCCCAGACGGTCGTGGCAGATGGCCGCTCCTACTGAGCCTGGTTCTGTTGGAGGTTTCTTCCTGTTAAAGGGGAGTTTTTCCTCTCCACCGCCGCTACATGCTTGCTCAGTATGAGGGATTGCTGAAGGATTGCTGTGGTTGGCAAGTCTACATCAATGGGGCCCAACCTCACGCCAATGACTGACGCAATCTGCTGGGATTCCTTAAATAGGAAACTCTTTAACTGATTGGAATGTTTGTATAAATGTATTGAAATTCTTGTTGAATTGAAATTGAATTGAACTTGCAGTGTGACATTAAGTCTAATGGTAAAGACAATGCTCTCATTATTGTCAAAACTAAAGAGGATAAAATGGATAAACTTTTCATACTTTTTTTCTAGTGCAAGTCTTATGTTTGTGAGCAATAGTGTACCAACATTTTAATCTTTACTGAGAAATTTTTACATTTACATTAGATTAAAGGAGTCGCAAAAAATAAAGTTCTAACGAACCCCACACTAAGTGGCACTTACTACTTGGTAAAAAGGTCTGTATGTATTTTAGTGTGACATAGTGATTAATATTATTATTATTGTTGTTTTTTTTTCTTCTAACTTTTATGGTTTTGTAGTTAGGTGTGGACCTCTTTGATGTCTGGTATGTAATAAAATGAGCCCCCCCCCCACCCAAAAAAGAAAATGTGAAAAAGTTGAAATCAAATTTACCTGAGTAATAATAAAAAAAGTAAAAATAGGAAAAGGAAACCTGGAATTATTCTCATTTGTAGCAGCAATTCCTTTATTATTGATTATAGTCATAAAACAAACTCGTCTTAGCAGTTCAGAAATCAATAATATTTCTTTTTGCAGATGATGTGGTCATGTTGGCTTCATCGGAACGTGATCTACAGCTTTCGCTGGAGCGGTTCGCAGCCGAGTGTGAAGCAGCTGGGATGAGAATCAGCACCTCCAAATTCTTGACCATGGTCTTGACCTGGAAAAGGGTAGAGTGCCTTCTCTGGGTCGGGGACAAGGTCTTTCCCCAAGTGGAGGAGTTTAAGTATCTGAGAGTCTTGTTCATGAATGAGGGAAAAATGGAGCGGGAGATCGATAGGCGGATTGGTAAGGCGTCTGCAGTGATGCGGGTGCTGTGCCGGTCTGTCATGGTGAAGTGAGCTGAGCCAAAAGGAGAGACTCTCAATTTACCAGTCGATCAACGTTCCTACCCTCATCTATGGTCACGAGCTCTGTGTAGTGACCGAAAGAACGAGATCACGGATACAAGCGGCTGAAATGAGATTCCTCCGCAGGGTGTCTGGGCTCTCCCTTAGAGATAGGGTGAGAAGCTCAGTCACCCAGGAGGGTCTCAGAGTAGAGCCGCTGCTCCTCCACATCGAGAGGAATCAGTTAAGGTGGCTCGGGCATCTGGTCAGGATGCCTCCCCGGTGAGGTGTTCCAGGCAGGTCTCACCGAGGGGAGACCCAGAGGAAGACCCAGGACACGCTGGACCATGTTTCTCGGCTGGCCAGGGAATGCCTCTGGATTCCCCCCCGAGGAGCTGGCCCAAGTGGCTGAAGAGAGGGAAGTCTGGGTCGCTCTGCTTAAGGTGCTGCCCCCGCGACCCGACCCCGGATAAGCAGAAGGAAATGGATGGATGGATGGAATGAATGTTATTGCTTTCTGTTTTTGGTCTCCACCACTTCCTAGGGGAAATATCTGCCTCTGTATTCATCGGTAAGTTTGTCGGTGAGCCGTTTGGTGCCTTAGCCTATAGTTTTGTAGGTTCCAAATCATGCCGTGAGAGGTAAAGAAAATGTATCTTCTGGTAATCTATAAATATAGCATTGCTGGTTTTATTTAGAAAGCACACGAACATACAGTCCCCTCTTTTTTGGGGGCCTCAGCCAATCAGATTCTGACCTCACAGTCCTGTTGAAGCAGTAGGAGCAGAAGCGATGTCCACACTGGGCTTGAAAGGGCCGTCTGAGGATATTGTGGCAGCAGTTGCACAGGTGCTTGTCTTCCAGCTTGTTGCCCAGGATCTTCTTGGGGAAGCCAGGTTTATTGCTCTCCATGGATGACGGAGGGGACGGTTCCTGTGTGGCCATGGCGTCTGTTTACACGTCACACCTGGAAAAAGACGGCAAAGGTTAGTAGTCACAGCGCAGAGAAAGATAACCTCGAACCTTTGAGTTTTTGAGAAGTTTAGTAAATTTTGAAATTATTTTTCTTCTTGGTTGCTCTGAATCTGGGTTTAAATCTCACTCTTAACTGGCGTAGCCTGGTTGTATTGTTCAAGAGATTTTTATTCACTTGTTCAAATATTTTAAAGAGTTCATGATGCCGTACACTTTAACCAGATTCCCTGGGTCTTTGAAAGAGAAACTGGCCCACAGCATCACATAACCTACACCATACTTAGCATTGCTAAGTTAGCAATGCTCATAAAGTGCTTTTCCAAGTCCAGGTTTTGTTCTACAAGCAGCAATGATATTTTTCATTGTCCATAGATCTGAACCATTATGGTAACAATTATTTTCTTCCCCAAAAAAAATCCAGGCTTTACTTAAATTTAAGAAAAGCTTAAAGGGAGCGTGTTTCGTGGTCTGAAGGAACGAAACGTGACCTTTTTAGGGCAGGTAGCTGTGGAACAAGAAGATCACCTCACATATTGAAAATAAGGTGGTCTCTGCATCATGATGTTGGGTTACCCGTCTTTAGATGGAACTGGACTTTCTGCCTCAGTGGATAAAGTCATTAATTGTCTCAAAAGCTAAAATCTGTAGCGTTACAGATGAAGAGGGCAGAGTGAACAAATATGGTCAAGTCAGTATGTGGGATTCTGACAAATTGCTACCACAGAAGACAGAATGTTGAAATCAAATCAAAGGGTGCATCAACAAAGGGTTAGTTTAAGGACGGGAACACTTATACAGGCTTGCTTGAGTTTTTTTTTTATATTTCATTTGTACAAGATAAATGTCACCTTATAAATGATGTGGACAAAGTTTGGAAATCTTTCATCATGATCACAACACAAAAGCTTGACATTTTAACAGGGGGTGTGAACACTTTGGAGTGTAACTGTACTTGGCATCTAGTGGTTGTTATGGAAACCTGTTGACCCCAGGACGCCGGTCTTTGATTTAGTTCTCCAACACTTGGCATTGGATACATTTAAATATTTTTTTTACATCTCTTACTATCCTTCTCACTGTGTGTGGTGCCAGGATAAATTTGGGTCACGATGCAGCCTAGTGACCAGGAGCTACTGTTGATCACATAATTTTTCTGTCTTAGGGAAATGGACAATTATGAGTTTTTTGTCCTATTTAGGTGTTAATAGAAACTTTGATCCAATTAAAAAAGTAAAACTCCTTAATACTTAGAACTGCTACCTTATAGGAAAACCACTTTGCATCACCCTTAGGTGTGACACATTGTGCGATTACTTGGTTGTTACGTCTCCATGTTGTCTAAGGGGAATAATTATTATTGTTATTATTGCTTTTTTATGGTAAATGTTATGGTCATCTTCATTTATATTTTTAAGTCAAACACATAAAAGAAATTTTTTTGGGATATCTATCAGTTGTTAACCCTAGCATATGTTCATCTATGCGCAGGGGTGCTGGTTTGATTGTTGCTAGTTATTCGGAACATCCATCAATACAATCTAAATAATTTATGTTTTTATTGTATTTATTAACTCTTCTCTGTAGCACCCCTGGTGTGTGGATCCCAGTTTGCTTACATCTAAAACCAGTTGCTTATTGAGCAAAAGGTCTGCATGATTTTAATATTAGCCAGAATCGAGGCACGCACATCAGCTGAAAATGTATATAATATTGCAGATTATATATTTATTTATAGAAATATAAAGCTCAATTGTCCTGTCTTCATTTGGATCTTTTGCAACCATTTCAATGCCTAAACTAAACAGAACATTAGGTAACATCAAAGAGGTCCGGTCCTGGAGGTTTGATCGGGTTGTTTATATGTACGGTCAGAAACTAATAAAATAATAGAACATAATGTATATTTTCCTTGAAGCTGAGGTATTGTAACATGACTTTGAGATGAACAATGAAAGAAATATTTAAGCTTGTTATTTTTCTTCTAGGATGAACAAAAGCAGCAGTGTTTAGGCTCAGGGAAGGTAATAATCCATCGCTGATGTGCCTGTAGATGTGCTTCCATGGTGTGTGTAAAACCTTCCCATGATGAACAGTAGTAAGGGTTAGTGTGTATGGGTGTGTGTGTGTCAGAGAGCATCACAGGCCAGCTGTGAGGCCCACACCCTTTGTTTACATTTCCACTCTGCATCCATGGCTCCCTCCATTTCACCAGGAAACAGACTGCTGGGGATCTTCCTCGTTTTTCCTCTCAAGTCTGCCCAGAAACGGTGCTGCCAGGCTGCACATCCATTGTCTCTGTTCTCTTCTCTTCTCTCCTCTTGCTTCTCCTTCCTTGTCGCTGTTGCTAAGCTATCAGCATCCTTTAGTGAGTGGTGCCCTCAGCACGCAGCCACGCCCCTCTGAAATGTGAAGCCTGCCGTCTGTGACAAACTGTTCAGTGGGAAAGTATTTTCTTTGTGAATGTTGTTGCACGCAGCAGAGTTCGCACTTACCAGCGGTTTTAGTCTAAACTGTCATCCCGCGCGGAGGCTGTGAAATCCCCTTCCCCGCTCGCAGACTCCCGCTCGTGCGCTGTGCCGATATTATATGTGGTGTCGCAGCCGGCTCGAGGTGTTTTCTTCAATGTTAGCCACATAATAGATGTGGTCCCCCAACGCGATGGCTGTTATTGTCCAATATCGCCATTGCACTTTCAGACTGGGCGTTACGTCATGCGGTGGGCTGAACGCGGGGTTGACAGGCAGAGCAGCTGGGAAGGCGGCCCGCTCATTGGCTTACAACCGGGAGAGGAGGCGGGCAGACCGAGGCGGAGGGAGCCTATTAAAGGCCACATCGCTGACTTCGTACAAAAGCATCACACATGGTTGTGTTTTTAATAGCTCCAATGTTTGCGCCTGACTTTTCATGCCGTTCTTAATACACGCATGTGCTTCACTTTTGCTAGAGGAAGAATGTTCTTCCTTCTGTCCAGAATGAGTTGTATTCAATTCTGGGCCATTTAAGCCTACTTATGAACAGATACACTCAAAATTATTCATACGCTCTGGCAGATTAATAGTAAACATGACTTATTTTTAAACAAGGTGCTCATTTCCGATCGGAAAGTAGACCGGTGTCTCTCAAAATATGGTTAAAAAAAATAAAAAAGTTAGACAGATTTAAAAAGAAACATGTTTTTATTCACATTATAATCAAAATAGCAAGTCAAAAACATGTATAGCTTCCTCAAAAATTCAAAGAAAGTCTTCTTTACTGTTAACTCGGTAATCAATGGCTATTAACCAAACCATTGTCTCCATTGGTATATTCGACCATTCATATTTTAGAAAACGCTCAAAGTCTTTCAGGTTTGATGGCCTCCTCCCCATCACCCTAAACTTTAGCTCCCTCCACAGTGTCCATAGGACTCAAGTCAAGACTCGTGCTGGGACACCTAAAAACGTTTTTTTTTTCTTAGCTAAACACTTCTTCACCTCTTTAGTGGAGTGCTGTAGATCATTAAAATGTCAGGTTTCTCTGCAGACTGGCTGATGTTGAGAATCTCGATTTAATGTTCTTTTATTTCATTGTCATTTACTTTGATTATCCTGTCTGGTCCCAGGGGGTAAAGAAAACCTAAGTATTACGTTCTTACCACCAAGCGGGACTAGGGGAGGATGTTCTTGGGGTTAAATGCTTCTCCTTTTTACACCAACTGAAGGCTACATTGTTGTGGTCAAACAATAAAGTCATTGTTTCATTTGAGCAAAAAAGAAGACCAGAATTCTTCTTCATGATATTTAGCAAAGTCCACAAAGCTTTTGTTTGCTTTACCCTGAGAAGAGCCTTCCTCTGTGGTCTGCATCCATGAAAAACAGCAGTATATCTGTTGGACTATGTGCCTTGAGATGTTGCCATCTGCTTGGCCCACATTCTTTAGAGCTGTTTTGGTGGTGAGCCTTGGATTGTTTTTCACCTCTTACACCATCAGTATTGCCAGTCCAGGTGTCACTTTTTGACTTCCTGCCATGTCCTCTCAGATTCTCCCCAGTGTGGATAATAAAACTTTGTACTGTGGGCCCCTGCTAGTTCCTGGGTCAATGCGCGAGGCCGGGTACTGAATTTTATTTCACAGCTCTAAAAAATAAATATTTCACATTCTTAACACCTGTTACAGTAGTTTTATCCATTAACAAGACAGGGTTATGCTATTTGCAACCATTTTTAATTTTCTTTGATTACCTAAACATCCTTCCTTTGGTGTTTCACAGCCTAGCGTTGCATCATACCTCCAGCTTTGGTAACCCACGGATTCAGTCTATAAATTATCTAACTGATATCTTTACTTTTTTTCGCTATTTCCATCAAATCCTTTGCAAATACACACTTTAAATGTCGGGCTATTATTGTGTTCAGTACTAAAATGAGTGTTTGTTCCACAAGAACCAGCAGGCATTCAACCAAACAGTCCTGTTATCAGGTTAAACCATGTGCGCATGCATTCATTTGACTGCGGTCTGCAGGCGTCAGCTGACTCCCAGACCAACCTAATGTAACCCGGTGTCTCCCAATCAGATGAGGATCCTGTTGAGGCACAGTTCAGCAGATTTTGGTGAGGGAAACCAATAATTTAGGACACTGATACCAGCACAGCAAGACTCATAATGTCTGCGGTCTAGACGTAAAACGCTGCTCTTTAAACGCACGTCAAGTTAACAGAAAGCTCCAGGAGCGTTTTTTAAAATCTTTAATCTCATAAACATAATTTATCTGATTAGAAAATTGAAGCATTTGATTATCAATGTTAATTAAGCATTCTTTTAGTAAAACATCTGTTATAAATATAAGCTTGAACTCATCTAATACAACCTAATTATTAACAGCTTTCTTTTTCTAAACATACCACTCGAGTATGTTAGAGCAAATATTTACTAAAGCACTATGAAAACTTTCTACACCATGCGAAAGTATTTAGCTCTTGTGCAAACATCCCCAGGTGAGTGGCATTATACACACAGCTCTTTTTGTTCATTTCTAACAAACACAGAAGAGCACTATTTGACCTTTTAAGAAATGTTTCCAAACAGTGACATTGCACACACGCGCACACACACCCACACACACACATATATATATATATATATATATATATATATATATATATATATATATATATATATATATATATATATATACACTACTGTTCAAAAGTTTGGGGTCACATTGAAATGTCCTTATTTTTGAAGGAAAAGCACTGTACTTTTCAATGAAGATAACTTTAAACTAGTCTTAACTTTAAAGAAATACACTCTATACATTGCTAATGTGGTAAATGACTATTCTAGCTGCAAATGTCTGGTTTTTGGTGCAATATCTACATAGGTGTATAGAGGCCCATTTCCAGCAACTATCACTCCAGTGTTCTAATGGTACAATGTGTTTGCTCATTGGCTCAGAAGGCTAATTGATGATTAGAAAACCCTTGTGCAATCATGTTCACACAATTGAAAACAGTTTAGCTCGGTACAGAAGCTACAAAACTGACCTTCCTTTGAGCAGATTGAGTTTCTGGAGCATCACATTTGTGGGGTCAATTAAACGCTCAAAATGGCCAGAAAAAGAGAACTTTCATCTGAAACTCGACAGTCTATTCTTGTTCTTAGAAATGAAGGCTATTCCATGCGAGAAATTGCTAAGAAATTGAAGATTTCCTACAACGGTGTGTATTACTCCCTTCAGAGGACAGCACAAACAGGCTCTAACCAGAGTAGAAAAAGAAGTGGGAGGCCGCGTTCCAGAACTGAGCAAGAAGATAAGTACATTAGAGTCTCTAGTTTGAGAAACAGACCCCTCACAGGTCCCCAACTGGCATCTTCATTAAATAGTACCCGCAAACACCAGTGTCAACATCTACAGTGAAGAGGCGGCTGCGGGATTCTGGGCTTCAGGGCAGAGTGGCAAAGAAAAAGCCATATCTGAGACTGGCCAATAAAAGAAAAAGATTAAGATGGGCAAAAGAACACAGACATTGGACAGAAGAAGACTGGAAAAAAGTGTTGTGGATGGATGAATCCAAGTTTGAGGTGTTTGGATCACAAAGAAGAACGTTTGTGAGACGCAGAACAACTGAAAAGATGCTGGAAGAATGCCTGACGCCATCTGTTAAGCATGGTGGAGGTAATGTGATGGTCTGGGGTTGCTTTGGTGCTGGTAAGGTGGGAGATTTGTACAGGGTAAAAGGGATTCTGAATAAGGAAGGCTATCACTCCATTTTGCAACGCCATGCCATACCCAGTGGACAGCGCTTGATTGGAGCCAATTTCATCCTACAACAGGACAATGACCCAAAACACACCTCCAAATTGTGCAAGAACTATTTAGAGAAGAAGCAGGCAGCTGGTATTCTATCGGTAATGGAGTGGCCAGCGCAGTCACCAGATTTGAACCCCATTGAGCTGTTGTGGGAGCAGCTTGACCATATGGTACGCAAGAAGTGCCCATCCAACCAATCCAAATTGTGGGAGCTGCTTCTAGAAGCGTGGGGTGCAATTTCTCCAGATTACCTCAACAAATTAACAGCTAGAATGCCAAAGGTCTGCAATGCTGTAATTGCTGCAAATGGAGGATTCTTTGACGAAAGCAAAGTTTGATGTAAAAAAAATCTTATTTCAAATACAAATCATTATTTCTAACCTTGTCAATGTCTTGACTCTATTTTCTATTCATTTCACAACGTATGGTGGTGAATAAGTGTGACTTTTCATGGAAAACACAAAATTGTTTGGGTGACCCCAAACTTTTGAACGGTAGTGTATATATATATATATATATATATATATATATATATATATATGTTAAACAACTATCATCACTGTCATCAACATGCAAACTAAAACACAGTACATAAATATACCGCCGTACAGCTGCAGCACTGCTTTGTTTGAAATGAGAGATAGAAAAGTCCTGAGGGAAACACAGAGAAAGGCTATTATTGCACAGCAAATGTTCACACAGCTTCTCAGACAGCGCTCTCGGTATGAGCTGTCCATGCTTTGGCAACAGAGCCGCCAAATGTGCTGGGTGCCGTGCCACAAAGCTCTCACCGCCTCTCTAATTACCAGCCAAGCCTCCTTCTGGACAGAAAAGCAGACACCAGCCTTCTTTTAAGTCTCCTCCAGGAGCTTCCTGAGGTTTCTTTGAATCTAGAAAGATGACAGATTACATAAAGGAATGTTTATTAGCTATTTACAATAAGCGGTTATATAATTACTACAATAAAACTATGTTCTTGTGCAGCATAAGTTGATTTTTGCTGTTGTCATGTCTATGGGTTGAATACACAGCAACGGAGAGTTGTCTTAGCATGCATTTGGGGAACATATTAAGACAACGAGTTACTTTGTGTTAAAAAAAAATCTGAAAAAACTAACTGGTCTTTGAATGATCTACAACGTTTTCAAACTGTGGTACTGGTGGTCTATCAGTTACCTTCAATAGTACCCAAATTTAAACCCAGTCATTTACAAGGTAAATAGAAACCTAACTAACCTGTCTGTAACAGTTTTTAATATGGGTGATTTGGCTCACCACCCAGGATGCCATAGTATCAGGGGGCGGCAAGAGAGTTTGGAAAAAAGCCAACAAGTTCTCTGTTTATCGTGATCTTTAACAACATTTTATTTGCATTTCATGTATTCAAACAGTAAAGGCAATTGCTTGAGAAGAGAGGTTGTACATTACCATTTGCTTAAAAAATGTTACAGGATCCAAACAGTAAAAAGTGCAAATAAACAGCGTGTTACTACACATATTACTTTGTTTCAGGTGTGCAATACTAGATTTTGATTTCAGAGTTCCTGAGAAACATCAACTTCAACTTCCTCATTTGGAATTCTTACTTAATGGGACCTTCCTGTTTATTCAGAATTTGAACATTTTGACCTTTGAGCAAGACTGAAATGCACAAACAAAAAAGCAATCTTTAACCAAGTATATACAGTGGACCTCCGGTGTTTGCAGGGATTAGGCACAACAGCCGCCCACGGATAGCTAGAATCCGCAAATACTTGAGGACCCTTCTAAGAACATTTATAACGTCTTACTTTAATACCAAATATGGCTTAATAGGCATTAATACACATGGGAAACTGTCTTGGCACTACAGCAGAAGCTAACATCCACGGTCTTCCCTAACTCTGCTCTTGGGGCTACAGCCAATCAGCACCAAGGGAAAAAAATTAGATTGGCAGCTTTTCAAACACCAGCCAATAGCTTGTCAACAGCTTTCTACGGTGCATTTTCATTTTAAAATTTCAGATATACGCTACAGAAAAATCCATGAATAGACAGATTTTCTGAGAGTAATTTGGAGTACCATTCCACCAGAAAATATGCAAATACTGAACCGGGAATAGGCGGAGGTGGACTGTTATGTCAATAGATAGGAATTGAATCGAAATTCTTTTCATGTTTTTTGTCCTATAGATAAAACCCCAACAAACTACAAAAGTCCAAGTCCTGTTGTATTCTCGTTTAAAAACATCAAAAATGTTGGTGGTTCTGGGAAAAATTTAGTATTCAGGGTAGAATAAACACCATCATTCTAGGGCGTATCCTACTCTGCAACAGAGTCAAATATACCATACACAGCATAAAACATCTAGTCACCAACATCAAAAATGATCTTTTTTGAAAGTAGGGCTGTCAAACGATTAAATATTGTAATCATTAATCCTTAATTTACATTTTAGTAATAAATTAGAATTAATCACTAATCAAGATTAATTAACATTCCTAAATATGAGTGAAAAAGTACAATGTTTGGTGTGAATAAAGGACAAAACCAGAAGTTGTTGCTCTTTTTTAAAGAAATACATGAGAGATGTATGGAAGTTTTGTTTTGAACTCCACTATCACATTTACACGTAGCCCTTTTAATCTATTCATCTTTTAGCCAGTTGCTAAGGCAGCCTAACTGGTTAACATTTTCTGATTGTAAAGCTGACCGTTTCTTATCAATTTTTGACAACCTGAGCATTCTCTTCATGGGACTATCCTACAACAACAGAGTCAGTCAGAGGCTTCCCAGTTGTGCTGCAACACAGACCGCTACATGAGATCTTTCCTGCCCACAGCCATCAGGATCTACAACAACTTCTTGAAGAGTTAAATAGTATGAGCTACAGCAACACCTAATTTCTCTCTGGGATAAATTAAGTATTTTTTTAATTGAATTTTTCTGAATAATAGAGGGATTATTTGTTTATCAACACTGCGATGCGTGCGCAAATGGTTTGACACAGAACCTTTGTACAGTATTACTCCCTGATTCCCACTGTTATTATTTGCAGTTATCAAGCAGCTGCAGTTTTGGTTAGCTTGTCTGTTAGCCAAGGCTTACCTGATGGGAAGTTATTGCTGCAGATTGTTGCATTTTTAATCATCTACTCGTTCCAATCGCTTCTTCTGATCGCTTGCAACCAAAGACTGAAGAACACTGAAAGCAGCGGGGGTTGAATTGTGGAATAAACAGAGCGGGTCGTTCTGTGTATGCATTAATTGCGTTAAAAAAAAACTAAAAAAAACGAATTAATCGACCTGCGTTAACACGATAATTTTGACAGCCCTATTTGAAAGCTGACTTTTCATTTTCTGTGACATTTATGTTTGTCCCCACCAGAATCCATAATTTAAGCTACGATGCTTGAATTTCGCCAGAGTCAACAGTTTATAAGACCACATTCAGCAGCAACAACTTAACGCAGTTGTTTCCTGTATGAATTTATCAGTTATTCATATTGATGTGGAGGAATTTCGGTCCACTCCCCTTTATTTAATTAAAGTGATGGTTTTCAGATTGTTTTAAATAAGCCTCATAACATGTCTTAGAATAATGAACACTAAGTTACTTCTCTTATATCTGTGCCAATGGCTTTCGTTTTTAGCGATCTGTTAACCACATTTTGATTTTTTTTGATTCATTTTCATTAGCTAATCATCCAGTTATCAATTAATAATTGAGGTTATCAAGTCTTGTCAAGTATTTCTAAACTAGTCCATTGTATAGCATTCACACACAACCTTTTTCCAGCAGCATAAATACAACACACTATTTAGTGACAACTCTCAGAACCAGCTGGTCAGATCGACTCGGCTAAAGACAGCCTATAAAGGGGTGCATCTTTGCAGCCAAATCACGGAACTGTTTTGTGAAATAGTCTATTGACCAGGTTTGTAACAAGATCTGATGGCATTAGATCTCTGGAAACATGTTATGAAAGTGAAGTTAGTCTTCTGATGCTCTAATCTAGCGTCAGTCAGATGGGATGGGATTTGAGTGGGGAAGTATGTTTAAGCTGTTACTTTAGATCCAGGGTATGAAGGAGATCTTTCACCTGTGTTTTACTACAGGTCTTAAAAAGGTCATGCAACAAGGCATTCCTTACGGCGACGAATTGCATTCACTTGAAAGAAAAAGCTAAGTTTTTCTGAATTAACGAGATGACAATAAAAAACGAGCATGTCCTGTTTGTTGAGTTTAATTCAATTATTTGACTTTGCTTTGGGATTGAGTAACGGTGAAATATTCAGAGAAACAGAGCTTTATTTATTTATTCTTATGAATTAATATCATAAATTCAGAAATACAGAGCTTTTTTTTTTTTTTTTTGCAGTTGAATGCCACACGCTTCCGTAATTCCAGAACCTTACTGAGTCAATCATTTATTTCACATGTGGACAAAATATTAAACCAAATATACAAATCCCCCTCAAAATTCCAGCAAACTGTTGTGCAAGAATTCCCAAATTCATTTGACCCAAGTCATATAGTTTAAAGGAAGTTCTACCAAATATTAGGAAAATGTATGTAAAAACCTCTGAGTAGTTTGAAGAAAATTGAACTATTCTGGCATTTAGCAAACTGAAATAATTTATGCAATTCTTTACCTAAAACACAATTAATGGTTTATTCCAATTTAATGTCAGCGAATGAGAAAAAAGTTATGTCGCTTATATAGTTGATATTGCTATATTTGGTCCCAGATGTACATAGTAGATAACGTGGGCTTATGTTTTGTATGGAAAAACCCAGGTAAAAGCTTTTCCTCTTGTTTACAGTCTTCATTCTAGCCTAGGCCACTCTGCTGCAGAAGTTGGGTTCATGTTTACTGTGCAAACATGAACAGCTTGTGTTCTACATTTATTCTAACAGTGCAATATGATTTTCCAAATCTTGAAATGGATTCTCTGAAACTGACATTTTGCAAGCTTGGGTGCTCTTCACGCGATAATAACAAGTTAATAAACAGTAAGGTGTTGATCAGCTGCAGGTTAAGATGTGACACCAGTAAACGAACAGAGTCAAACCTTGTCTAACTTGAACAGGTTAGTGGAGAGCTCGCCGTAGATCTCAGCGTTCACTTCGACCTGTGACCTTTGGCTCCCAGCATTTCTGCAATAAAATTCATTTTAAATCATTCAACAGATCATGAAAGTGTTACTATAAGAGACTGTCTGAACGAATGGACTTGAAATGCTTTGGCTCTTACTCGCTATGAATGAGTTCTCCCATCGACAACAAGGAGTTCAGCCGGTGCTCAAGAGCCACAATCTTGAAGGCCATGTAACAGGAGGACAAGACAAGAATTCCGACTCTGTGGAGACGCAAAAAAACAGAAACGTGTTGCAATCCTCAGCTACACACAGAACAATAATTACAACGCATTATTGATGTCACAGAAAGACAGCAGCTGGATTATTTTTATTAGTTTGACTCCTCATTAATCCAGGAAGTTACTCACAAAAAAAGATAGATAACCAGGATTACGTGTAAAGACTTTGGCTGTGAGGATGTGTCTTTTGGTGTATGTCCCTGTGGTGGCTTGCTCTGACCTGTAACACAGACAAGAAGAGGAGAAAATATGTTATATTATGAGATAAGAGGTAAAGAAGTGGATTTCAGGGTTGCTACACATTTTTCTTTACAAGAATTCATACTTTTCCAACTTGATGCATTTTTTTTAAAGATTCTGGACAGTTGAGTACAAAGTATTTACAGTATTTGCTCCGAACCTGCTTGATTATTAGTTGAGGCCATGGGGCTAAGCTCCGCCAGCCAAATGTGAAGCCTACCCGGAAGTGACAAAAACTGCAGTTCTCCCCCCTCAGGGGCTGGCTCCAACAAGGAGCATGTTCCCATTGGCTCGACTCCCATGTTAAAATTGCCAACTTTATAGCAGAAATAAACATGTTTAAAGCCTGGTTCAAAAAAGCATTTTAGGTTTAATAGGTCAAGTTTACTGCCATGACAACTCTGAGGAGGGTGAATTTTTTTAGAACTCATCCGTTTAGATGTAATTAAAACTTGAAATTATAAATAATAATAAAGGGGCGTGTCCTTTTGATTAACAGCCCCCCCCCCCCTTCCACACACACCCCCGCTTGCTCCAGGGAAGGCCTCACGTCTAGGCTATTTTTATTTCTCTGAACTTGACCGTCAGTTGCGTCTGCAATGTTTATTCTTGTTGGGATGTTAATCGTGCACTGATTTGGACAAAGATGGCTTGCTGTGGTATTGACTGCCCAAGAAGTCTCTGTACCATTTTTTTTTTGGTATGTAAAATTACATTTCTGATGTGCATTTAAGATTACGCTGCTTGGTCAAAAATGAGATGAAATTATCACATTTCTTCTTTACTTTACATATTGATTGATAAAGCTTGTTTAAATTAAAATTCACAAAGTTTTAGTGAAAGTTATGGACCAACAAGGCTTCATGATTTTATTTAAAAAAATGATTGAATCTGTCTAGAAGGCAGAGGGGTAGCAGGGTTGTTCAACCGCGGTTTTCTGGCTAAAAGCGCCCGCCAAAATCTGTTAGCTTCGGTTAGCTCCGAGTTAGCTCAGTTTGCTCGTAGCTACATCAGCTCAGAGTGTCAATCATCCGTCTCCACCCTCACAGCCCCACTCTCAGCTCCACCTCTAGTCTTTACCCACTTTTTTGTATTTTCCGGGAGTGACAGGACGCGTGACGCGGCCAAGATGGCGGTGGTGTAAACCAAGATGGCGGTTGTGGAAACCGCCCACTGGGCTTCGATTCATCTCTTCAGAAACCTACGGGTGACGTCACGTGGGCTTCGTCCATCGGGGGCTTCGTCCATCTTATATACAGTCTAGAGCTGCAGCTTGAAGACGTAGCTGAAGTCTGGAAACAGTTAGATTTGACCACCTTGGGCTCCATTCTAAGAATCTACATCAGGCTTACCAACAGGCAGGGTTCTGATTTGTAGCTACTGACCAGAACAATGTGCCAAGAATGTATTTACTTTCTATCTTCTCTCTCTCTCTAGCTTTACACAAATGGATCAGTAGCCTGGCGACCCGTCCAGGGTGTACCCCGCCTCTCGCCCCTTGACTGCTGGAGATAGGCACCAGCCGCCCCGCAACCCTACATAGGATGGACGGGTATGGAAAATGGATGGATGGATGGATGGATCAGTAGCCTCTGTGAGGTAAAGTCAAGAGAGGTTTGGATTTTTTTGAAGCATTTTTCAGTCCATCATCCGAAAGACAAAAAGTTTGGGAAAACGGCAAACATATGAAGACATGGTCGTCTGCCTAAAGTAACAGGCTGTGTAAAGAAAGCATTAATCGGAGAAGCGGTCAAGAGGTTCATGGTAACTCTGGAGGACCTTCAGAGATCAACATAACATGAGAATTTTTAGATATGAACTCCAAAAATCTGAGCTTTATAGAAGGGTGGCAAGAAGAATGCCATTGTTGCCTGTGGCGGCAGCATCATGCTGTGGGCATGGTTTTTATTCAGCTGGGACAGGGAAGTTGGTCAAACTCGATGGAAAAATGGATGAGGCTAAATATATATATGTTAAAAGAGGCAAGGAATCCACAGCAGAGTTTCACCAATTCCAAACATTAAAGCATATTAAGGTTATAGGATGGCCCAGTCAAAGTCCAGGTCTAAATCTAATTGAGAATCAATGGCATGACTTGAAAACTGACACATGTGGCGTGTTCCATTCACTTCACATATATGCACCGCTTTGTGATGAACTTACTAATCACATCCTAATAAGGCGCTGCGTATAACAGAGAACAAATGGAAAGCAGAGCTAAATCTGCATGTCAACACAGAGCAGGATGTGGAAGAGTGTGAAGAAGCAACACCTTCTGTAACATTCTGCAAACAGATATTCAAAACCA
The DNA here is from genome assembly GCA_963556495.2 of Valencia hispanica. Classification (NCBI taxonomy): domain Eukaryota; kingdom Metazoa; phylum Chordata; class Actinopteri; order Cyprinodontiformes; family Valenciidae; genus Valencia; species Valencia hispanica. The sequence goes on from OY747717.1 coordinate 33,977,728, forward strand.
ATAAATTGGCTTTGAGCAGCAATGTCTTCTTCAGGGTGAAGAAAAACTGTATTCACGGGACACATATTGTCCTCATAACTATCAGGACAAAATGAAGCAGTAATAGTTAAAATGATGAACTGGATAAACAGTGGCATGGTGGTTGAGAGCTCAGAATTCACTGTGATATTAAGACTGAGGCCTACAGAGCTGTTGAGACAGCTTATTTTTTTTAACTTAGACAGCTCCTGGATAAAAAAAAAAAATACCATTCTTGATGGTGGCTCCATGCTTTTGGCTCGGGCTCTGGAGGTGAATGTCTGCGTGGACCGAAACCTCTCTGGTGTTCGCCGCACTTAGAAATGTGTCTGGGAGGCTGCTGAAGTCTGCGCACATAAACAGAAAGAAGCTGTCAGCCCAGTTACTTGAGTAAATATTAACATTATCCTAAAATACTTCACAAATCAACAAGTGCTCTTGCCATTTAAGGCAAGAGAACACAGGATGGGAGTTTGGATTGTACATACGACTAAATATTAGCTAAAGATTATTTTAGTCACAACAAATGATTGGTAAGGCTTTTCTGCAAACTGTCATCGTAGAAAGAAGCAAAGCCTACTTGGCTTTTGTTGCCCTAAACAAAGACTATGACATTTGAAACTGTTCAAAACAAGGACTCCATACCTGTGAGCAGAGTAAATCAAAGTGGGGTCCATGGTATTTTATTATAAAAACTGAACACACCGCTTATTTTGTCATAATCTGGGGTCTGGGACCCAGAGCTGCTGCTCTCCATCATGCCCTGCCGTCTCTGGTGCACAACTCCATCCAGGTCAGAGAAGTCTCCAGAAAAGTCCTGCGGCACACACGCAGCAAAGTGCATAACAGGCCCAGTGTGAGTGTTGAATTTCATGACAACAATGCACGTCCACATTCCATCACAATGGAGCAGGTACAATGAATTCATCCTGAACAAACATGGCAGAAAATAAAAGGACAGACCCCTTACTGACCAGAGGAAGCGACGTGGGGCAGCTAGCTCTGAAGCTGTTTTCGCAGGAGGAAGCTACAGGACTGCTACTAATCTTATCCACCTACAATGACAACACGCACGGTTTCAGAAGAATTACTGAAAATATTTGTGTTAAAACCCCAAAACCAGACAATGTTTGGAACTGTTACTTTTATAGTTTGAACTATCGATTTTTTTTCTTTAAATATTGGTTCCATAAAGGATCAATTAACATCAATATATTTAAATATATGATTTAATGCAAGTATTGCAAAATGTAGCAGTTCAATAGTGCCATTTTATATAATTAGTGTAAACTAGCTACTTGTGTGTTTTATTCTTGTAGTAGTACTTTAATTTGTTGGGCACTAAATACAGCTCATGTATTTTCAGAATGACATTGATTATTGTAATTAATTTTTTTTAACATTGACCTTTTTATTATAAAGATAAAAGTCTGTATTGCCTAAAACTATTTAAAATATAGAAAATTAGCCAAGGCTAATGTAGAAAGTTCCTTAGCTAAAAACACTCGTTATAGGTATATGTTAGCTTAGCTTAATGCCAAAAAAATGTTTGGTAGCTATAGGCGGCTTGTTGCTAAAAATGTTATGAAGACATGTTATGTAGTAATATTATTTTATGGTACCTAAAAGTAAGAGTTTTTCCATTAAAAAGATTATCTGTTTTTTAGGGTGGCCCAGAGGGGTCAACAAAATGAAAACGCCACAACACAACAAAAAAGTTGCTAACTTGCTAGCATAACTACCTTCGGTTCTAGCATTACCTGTTGTGACTTTTGTTGTTGTGTTGAGACTTTTTGCTGTTGTGTTGTGGCTTTTCCAAAATGTTTGGCCCTTCTGGGCCACCGTAGTTTTTAAAACTTAACCACGCCTGACAGCTAAAACCATATCACAATAAAGACAGTTTAGGGTTATTAATGTCTATGGCTAAAACCAGCTAATGTAGCAGTAGTTGCTAACTGCTATTTATCTACCCAAGACCTGTGCTAGTCATTATAAAAAGATATGAAAAACAAACAACTAGTTTTTTTTGACAACATTATAAGATGTTTTTTTTACCTCCAAATGAAGGCAGATGGATTTCAAAAATTTAAAGGTGTTGTTTCGAGAGAGAAACGATACAAAGACATGCTGAAAAAGACAGAAAAAAAGTCACTTTTATGTTTATATTCCAAAAGGAACATCAGTTTTAAAATGTACTTACATCTATGTCTGTAGTTCTAATTACGACGGCGTTTGGCACCAATAATGCAGTTTTCGTTTTTTTGATTAATTTCACAGACGTCACTGGGATGGAAATCTGGCGATGAGAAGGCCCAATTAATGCCAACTGATCAGTATCTGTAAATTCTAATAATTTCCCTGCTTGCAGTTGTTTTCTGTAGCATACCTTGATATCTTTGCCAAAGACTTTGGAGTGGAAACAGATCCAGTTTTGCGAGACGAACATTTTGCCCTGATATAACATGTCTCTCTGCAACGCGCAGGTGTAACCTGGTAGCAAACACATATTCAGTTTCCAAAATGAAACAATCCAACATGTCTTTATCATCCAAACAGGAGAATCTGGAGCTTACTCTGCTTGAGTAGTTCATCTTTGCTGACTACCTTGAATAACTTGTGGTACTGCGTGTTCGTCTTTGATAACTGCAAAAAAAAAAAAAAAAAAACATCAATAAAGAATGGCAAGCCTATGGAAAAGCTTGGTGGGATTATCTAGGTTGAAGACGTATTGCTACCTGGTTGGTCTGGGATTTCTTCCGGTCAAACTTGGTTTCGATATCGCTCAGACTCAGCATTGGTGGAACCGGTTCCACAGCTTTCTGTCTGCTGGATAGAAAGGTCAGTGTTTTTGGTTGGGCAGCCTGGTAACAACAGCCAGTGCAAAAGGAAAGCTATACGTCATACTATTAGTCAAATGTGAACGCCCAATCCAGAATGTGTGTTTACTTTAAGTCTGCTCAGCACGAGGCAACCAAGGAAATCTGTAAACAGCCCTTTGGTCATGCAGGTACAGAGTAGGGCAGGCTTAATGACGAAGTGTAGGAGCTGGAAAAGTGGGGAAATGCTGCTGATTTCACCAAATTCTATAAACTATCAAAATCATTTTTATACTATTTTTAATAAATATTCTATCTAACATTTAAGATCCAATAAATATACACATTAGGAACATACCATGAGATTCTCATGGTATGGTAACCTTGAGAAAAAAGCGTAACAGCTTTTGTTCAGCAAGCTTACAAGCAGTGTGCAGCAACAGAAAGTTTGGGAAACGGCTGCATATATAGGTGCTCAATGAAATTAATTTCTGACCCAAAAAATTTTAACCATGCAATAGATCTGATTTCAGTGGATATAAAAAAAAAGTCTACAAACCCTTGTGAAAATGCCTTGGTTTTGCTACATGACCAAAATGAAAAAAAACCAACAACTTCTGAACCTATTTCCATTTTTAAAGTGACGTTTCTCCTGTGTTTTTTTTTTGTTGTTGTTGTTGTTGTGGAAGGGAAAAATATATGTAAAAATTAATTAAGCTGTAATATGCTTGGAAAGACATGCACACAATTAAGCTAACACTTTACTGAATCTTTTGGATGAATCAATTAGTTTTCTTGAGTTGACCCATATGCTATACATTGCAGGAGGTTTTTGACCTTTGCACATGTGTCACCTTGATTTAAGCCACGGTTTGCAGAGAGATTACAAAGGATCACAATTGTACAAGGGGAAAAAACCCTGCTCCACCATGGCTGCATTACTCCATAGCTAATCCATACACTTAAAAGAAAACTCCAGAACTTTGTTTTACGTTCAGCTTGGAACATCTAACATAAATCTATTCAATGCTAAACATGAGTATTAATAGTCAAAAGAAATGAGGCATTGGTGATCACCTGATGCTGGCTGGCTTCTTCCTGCTCTCCGAGGGTTCTGACTCTAGGTCCAGCAGGAGCTGCAGGTCTGCAGGTGCCCGTCCACGCCTCTTCTGCCTCCTCTCCTCCTCATTGTTCCCCTCAGAAGACCTGGGAACAGACGAGAACACGCTTGGAGAGTCAAACATGCGAGGTGTGTTCCATAACACTTTGCATGCAGTCTTTTCTTTTTTTTCCCTTTTTTTTTTTTACACCTGGGTGAAGCCACCATGCATCATTTTTCTGCAGGTCTTTACTCGCTCCCCTCCCTTGCTGCTGTTGTTGTTTTAATGGTTAGCTGAACATGTAGCCAGGAGGCATTAATAGGGCAAGAGATGAGTCCTGTGCGTAAATTGGGCCCTAGGGGGCGCCACCACCGGGGTTGACATTTTACACTTTAAGCAATGCACGGAGAGACAAAACTATCCAACATTTGCTGGCGAGTTTGGTCATCTAGGATTTCTGTATGCAAATGAACCCCTCTCCGGCCTGCGCCACGTCCGCGCCGCATCCGTCGATTTCCACTCACCACAGCCACTTCATTTAAATACAAAGTATGGAGTAGGATGTGAAAGCAAAATAGCGGCCATCCATCATGTCTGGCTCGTTTTCACTTTAGCAAAACAAAACAAAAAGAAAAGCAAGAAACAAATAAACAAATTGGAGGGGGGGGGGGGGGGGGGAAGCAAGGCCTGCCATTCTGCAAGGCATCTTTATCCAGACTCACGTCAAGCTTTTCCCCCGGGACTCTTTGCAGGGAAGTTGTTCTGGGGCAGACAGCGGGGTCAGAGGTGCGTCCGCCTGCTCGCTCATCGGGACCATCCTTTGCGGTTCATATCTCCTTGTTTCTCCGCCATCGGTTTCCCTTGCGCTTACAAAAGTCTGGAAAGTCTGGAAAGTTTTCTCTCTCTCTCTCTCTCTCTCTTTCTCTCTCTCTGTGGTTTGGGACGCTGGCTCGATGGACGGAGAAGCAGCACAGAGGAGGAGCCGGGAAGAAGGGGGAGGGAAAAGCTGGGAACAAGTTCAGGAGAAAGAGGGGAAGAGCGCAGTCCTCCCGCTGCATGGGGCTGCTAATAATAACACCAACTCATGAAGTCTTAACACAAAGTAATGTTAGAATTTCGTGCCAAATATTAGTGTGAGTTTCGAAGGACTATTTCCTTCGCGTCACCGACAGCTTTTCTAATTGTTAAAATCTCCCGAAACATCAGTGATAGTGTATTTCAAAGGGAGTTCCAGCAGGGGACAGTATAGTCTACTTGATGGATTTCGCTGTGTTCTTGAATGCGCTTTTGTGCTCTCATTTTATTACTACCTATGTAAGAAAACTGTTGTATATTAATCGATTTTTCTTTTTAGTATATTGTTTTTGTTAACTGTAAAGAGAACATTTTATAATAAAAAAAAAGCTCAAAATCCACGTTTCAATCACTTCTTGTTTTAATTGATTTAATTCTGATCCCTATTTAGGACTGTTCGGCTGATCAAACCAAAAGAGGCGATCTAAATGAATACATTTATATTATTAAGAGTCAATAAAACCACATTTCCTTACAGTAGGTTTTTATTTAATTATAGAAAACTAGGTTTAAAAAAATCCAGTTATTAAAGCAGATAAAACTTCTCTGGTGAGTACAAACGGATGCATGGTGTAGGGCTGTGTCACATTAGCCTACTGTACACAATAGCCATATTTTGAAGAACTGGTTGGACTGCTATCAAATTTAATCTAAGTATTCTTTCAGACATATTTATAATGGTTATATATTAGATGAAACAGTTTATTGCAGGATAAAACATTTTAGAAGGTAAGGAAGTGGTGAGGACTTTATGTTATTAAGAAACTGCAACTCACTTGTTTTATCACTGAAACAGCAGACAATAGCCAAAGCAACTTTTTCAATAAAACCCTGGTGTTGAGATGGAAATAATGTTATCTTTATTTGTAGATGGACAATTCCTTGTATTTGGTCTATTTGGCATTAACCCAAAGCACAAAGACAATAACACTGTTTAATTGTTTATTGCAAGCCATATCATTAGCACACCACTTACTTGTCATGACGCGGAGCAGTTAAGACCCAAATGCAGATAAAATTGTAGTGAGAGAATGTAATTAAACAGATTGCACAGAGAACTCTTACAGCATAGACTCAGACAAAACTATAGGGGAAAAAGATGGAGGATCCACCGAAGAATGAACAAAAATGAACTGCTTAAATACTGAGGGTGAGGGTGGAATGACAAAGAAACCAGGAGGAGAGTAAATTAAGGTGATTAGATGAGGGAGAGTCAGTGATTGAGAAGAAGGAATTAAAAGCGCAGGGAAAACAAAAGATCTAATAAAAGAGAAGAGAAGAAAACAGAACTAATGCAGGAGTAACTAAGATAAGATCTAAATAAACACAAAAACAAGGGAAACTCAAAGTACAAACAGCTAAGGGTAAAATTGGAAAGGAGGAAAAACATAACGGAAGAAAAATATAAAATTATAAACACCTAATTAGAAAGAAACTCAAATCACAAAACATCTTAAATGCAAAAAACGATGTAAAAGCCCAGTAGAATTAACATAAAAGACTAAGCTAAAACGATAAGGTATGAATAAATGATGAAAAGCCAAACATAATGAAACAAACATCTAAAGATCCTATGGACTTTCATTATGACATGATTCTCAATATCAATCAGTCAATCAAACTTTATTTATAAAGCGCTTTTCATATAAACATTGCAACTCAAAGTGCTCTACAGCTTAAAACGACCCCACATAAACCACACTCCCATCCCTCCCCCACAGATTTAAAAGCATGATGACAATTATGGCTCGCCATGAGTGTGTGTCCTGACTTTAGGGATGACAAGGAAATGGCTGCCAGAGGAGCGCAGAGACCGCAAAGGTTCATATGGTAAAAGCAGTTCTGAAAGATAAGAAGGCCCAAGACCATTAAGACACTTAAAAACCATTAAAAGAACCTTAAACTTGATCCTAAAACATACAGGGAGCCAATGCAATGAATTTAAGACAGGTGTAATGTGCTCTCGCCTCCTGGTTTTCGTCAGGACACGTGCTGTTGTAATCCTGAGATACTCTTTTTGGGAAGACCAGAAAGCAGCGGGTTACAGTAATCAATTCTACTGGTGATAAAAGCATGTTGGCCCGAGAGAGAATGGGGCGGACTCTGGCAATGTTCTTCAGATGACAAAAACCTATTTTAGTGATGTTTTTAATGGAAGGGATAAAGGTCAACTCAGAATCAAAAATCACGCCCAGGTTCTTCACTTGTAAAGAAGGATTAAAAGACAGTGATTGTAGTTTTGGTCAAAGTTTCTCTCTATGAGCCTCAGGACCGATGACTAAAACTTCAGTTTTGTCCTGGTTGAGCTGGAGTTTTATGCCATCCAGGATTTGATGTCTGAAATGCAGTTAAAAAGTGCATCTACTGGCCGTGTGTCATCGGGAGACACAGAGATTTACAACTGTGTATTATCAGCATATCTGTGAAAATTAACCTCATGTCTTCTGATGACACTGCCAAATGGGAGCATATACAGGTTAAAAAGCACTGGGCCTAAAATTGAACCCTGGGGCACACCACATGTAATCTTGTGGACCTTAGAGGAGCAGGTATCTAAACTTACCATAAAAGTCCTGTCTGTGAGATAGAATGTGAACCATTTGTAAACAGCACCAGAGAGGCCAATCTGTTTTAAACTTCTTAAAAGAATAGTGTGGTCCATTGTATCCCAGGCAGCACTTAGATCCAATAGAACCAAAACTGTCACCTTCTGTGCATCATAATTTAATCTAAAATCATTTAAAATCTTCAGAAGGGCCGTCTCTGTGCTGTGGTTTTCTAAAATTTTGGTTAAAAAAAGTTAGATTCGGGTCAAAAGTTACTAAAATCATTCAAATCTAAGTTGCTCTTCTTGATCAGGGGTCCCACCACTGCGCCTTTAAAGGTGGTAGGAAAGACCCCCGTCTGAAGCGAGCAATTCATCAAGGTTAAAATCTCGTCTCTAAAACATCCATAAAAAGGCTTAAAAAAATAAGGTGGAAATCGAGTCTAAAAGACATGTGGTGGGCCTCACTGAGGAGAAAACCTTATCAAGAATCTCAGCTTCTACCAGGACAAAACTGTCCACTGTTTCCTCTGGTAAAGAGACATGCTCAGATTTGTTTAAAACCATGTTACTTTGAGAAGATAAAATATTACATCTACGTCTACCTTTCCTCTGAAGTTGTCTGTGTACTCCTCACAGAGTGCGTTTGAGGGATTTGTTTTAAAATGCAGAAGCACGATTAAACTTTTTATAATCTGAGATGATTTTGGAAAAATTCATTTCTTGAATTTCTTACTGTGTTATTGTTTGCTTTAAGAAGTTCTGTGTATGTTTGATGGTTGATTTTATTTTTTATTTTTCTCTCTGCCACTCTGCAATTTCTCTTTTGTTTTTTGAGGTCTTTATTTCTCCACGGCGATGCAAGTTTTGAGTGTGCACTTTTAACTTTTGGTGGAGTGAGTAGGTCGACAGCGGACTGAAGCCTACTGTTAAAATCATTGACGATAAAATCACAGGGGGGCAGGTAAAGCAATGGTATTTTTCTGAAACTTCAAGAAAACCTGCAGGCACTTCAGGGGTTAGATGATGCTTCCCGACAGTTCTCACAGAGGTCTTCCGCTGGATAAAACTGGTGATGTTAAAAAACACACAGTAGTGGTAACAAATAGCCATGTCAACAACAGAGGACACACTGATGGACAGGCTGGTGTCCAGGGTGTGTCCTAAATACTACATCCATATAATTCAGGATATTTAAAAAATCTCTTGATTTTTCCACGTGTAGATTAAAATCCCCCTCTAAAATGATCTTTTCAAAGGAGTTGTGCAGGATTGATAAAAACTCTGAAAAATCTTGAATAAAAGGTGTGCTCTTTATAGGAGGCTTATAAACAGTGATGCATAAAATCTGAGGACTGCTAAAAACAGTTGCAGTATATTCAAAAGTGCTATAATTATCAAATAAAACACATTTTGTAGAAAGCGTTGATGAACTTATAGAAGCAGTACCGCCTCCCCTTTTGCTGCTCCTTGTGGAATAAGTGAAGGTAAAATTTGGTGGGGAGGCCTCTGTAAGAACAAGGGGCATATGCACTCAGCCATTTTTCTGTTAAAAATAAATAATCAAGATTATGGTCTAAAATCAGATCTTTGATAATAACAATGTTGTTCAGCAAAGAGCGGACATTTAAAAGTACCATATTAATAGAGACTGGAGATGTAGTGACTGTATGATTTAGGGTAAGTGGGACTTTTGGTAACTGTTTGAGATTATTGGGGCTACATTTGTAAGGTTTATGATCTTTCGTCCACTCTCTGCTAATAATGACATGTATGAATCAGGTAGGGCAAGGTCCAAGTCCAGTATGTGAGTTACTGTTAAAATCAGAGCTAAGTTCATAGGAGCAGGGACCAGCTGGACATCAAGATGTGGCGGAGGGGTCAGAGAGGGCAGGGGCAGGTGGGCCCGGTGTGGGCATGTCAGACTTATTGCCAGCATGCAGGTGATCTGTCTGTTTAGGTGAAGCCCATCCACCCCAAACAGGTTCCTCCTGTCCCAGAAAATGTAAAGTTAGCTATAAAACCAATGTTGTGCGTCACGGTGGCAGAGGAAAGCCAAATTCCTCTGCCAACGGTGTGAGTGGGGCCAGAGATAAAAACAGACACATGCGAGTTTTTAAAAATATTAAAAAGGTGGATAAAATCACGCTTCAGGAGCTCAGGCTGCTGCTTATGAATGTCATTGGTGCCAGCGTAAATTAAAACTTTACTCACACATGTGTGGAGTTGAACGAGTGGCTCCAGGGAAAGCCAGAGTGAACGCTCCTCTCATCTTTACATCCGTCACAGTGGAGTCACCAATGATGAGTGTGGTGAGGGGGTGGGTCTGCACGTTGTTGACTCCGGCCAGAGGTTCGTTCACCATCTTGGACTTGCTGTATGGCAGGCTGAGAAGCATCCCCAGGACTGAAGCGATGTTTATTCAGCACCGTGAGCTCGTTCCTTGGGTTCAAGGTGAAGTGGGGCACTCCTCAGCAAGTTCCAGCTGCGGTCTGGGGCTTGGCGCGACGTGGAGGGCTGCAGGAGTCAGACTGCTGCACCATCTGCTGGGAGGGATTAAGTGATGAACCTACGGAGTGATGGGGGCCAGGGGCTGTCAGAGGAGGAAAATCCACGTCCAGGGCTCTGCATTTGTTTGTTAATGGCAGGCAGGTGGGAGGAGAGCAGTGCCGACTGCCCAGTGCACACCCACCGCGGCCGGACCCAACTGTGGACCAGGTACCCAGTAGGACAAGGGTGGAACTGATCGGGGGTTTTGGCTTTGCCCCTTGCTGAAACCAGCGATCCTCCTCTGCAGCAGAAGTCACACGGGTATTTGGGAGCCCGAGTCCATTTGGAGACCCAGCAGTGGATCCCCTCTCCACAGCTTCATCAGGCTGGTAGGGAATTGTGTCAGCCAGAGGAGCACTATTAGCGGCAGCGAGAGTCTGGCCCAGGATAATGTCCACGTCACGCTTGTGCTCCTGGATGTGGTGTACTGTTGAAATCCTGTGCTCCAGCTCGAGAACTTTCTGACAGAGCCTGATACAGCTATCAAACCCAGGGCTCCAGGTAATTGAAGGCATGGTGGAGGGGAGAGAAGTGGTCCATGCACTGCTTACGTATTAAATATCCCAGATAAAAACCTCTGATGATTAAAAAAGTTCACAGAGTGAAGTTAAAAAGCAAGGTGGAACTATGATTCCCAGCCTTTTATCAAAAAAATGATTTAAAACCAGATAAAACAGTATTTGTTTGGAGCCGGTCTTGGCGGGTCTCACAGACGCTGATGCATACGCATCCAGTAATCTGTCAATATCAGCTCCAGCATTGTGGATTAAAAAAGTTATGTGGGAGCATACTTTTGTATGTATAAAAAAAGGGCTGGTACAGACAAACAGAACAACAAAGGTAAAAAAGTCATTCCCCCCACTTTTGTACCCTTGCAGTATTGGGAGTTTTGTACCTGACTCATTCATGAGTAAAATGTACTGTGGGACATTTATATTCTACACACAGTCTGCTGTAAGCAAATGTACTTATATCTCGTCAATAGCATTATCTGACAGCAGGAGGTCACTTAGAAACATGGTTTAATACAAAGTTGTGAAGAAAATTATGTGCAAATAAATTAAATTCCTACTGAGATATGAACATTTCTATGATTTTTATCACCGCAATTCCAGAAAATGCCTAACTGCAAAAATAAATCAATATACCGTGGTTTAAGTTAGGGATCCACGATATGTATGATTGTATTGCATGGCTATCAGCCAATGTTAGTCCTTTTTTGACATATTGGTATAATATCAGTAAATATCAGTTACTGACCATAACAGTATAGTTATTATCTATATCTGCCTAGATTTTCATATCGGTGCATCCCTGGGTACGAAATGGTTTGTTAAGTGGTAAGACACAAAAGGGATGTAGGGAGAGAAAAAATAGCAAGATGGTGGGTTTTGCAAGTTGATAAAGGGACAAACTTATGTAGAGTGGTCTTGTGAAATGTGACAGATTAGGACCCCCCCCCCCCCCCCCCCCCCAAAAAAAAACTCTAAATGATCTCATGCATGACCATGTGGAATAAAGTATAGCTTTGCCATGTAGATAAAATATAGGCCACCTGGAAAAAGGCCCCTGCTCAGCAATATTATATACCTTTTCAAAACTCTTACATTTCATTGCATTGCCATAAGTATCTTTAAACTACACACACTGATGCACCCACATCTCCTCACAGACTGTGGGTATATTACTGTTACGTTCAAGGCATCAAGTGTTTTAAATGCTTTCTTTTTACTAGAGACACCTAAAAGTGAACGAGTGTGATAATCAATTTGGTACGTTTTATTATTTTAAGCTTTTAACAGCTATGTTGAGGCATATTAAGGATTTTGAAATGTTGGAAACCTGTGTGTGGATTTTTGTTGTTGTTGAAAAGGCTAGTTTCTGGGAAGTTGTTGTGAGATTGTTGGAAAGGTATAATCCTTGGGGTTGTGTAAACTATCAAGCTAATAAGTCATACTATGTATCTTCATTTGTGGTAGAACCAGAGAGCACCGAAAGTCAAAAAGGATATAGATAAACCATGCTCAACCAACACAATTCCACATAAAAACACTGTTCTGTTTGGCTAAATAAACCTCCTGGGTGATGTGATCAGTAATGTGGCAGACAGCTTCGTTTTCTTAAAAAAAAAAAAAAGTCAGGTACAGTAATTCCAAGAACCTCACTTCAGAAAATCTAAGAAACAACTACAGTAACCATTTGAGGTAAGAACCTCCAATTTTTAGACATGTATACTGTATATGCTTTAACACACCTGAATCAAATAATTGGGTCATTAGAATGACTGTAGAGCCCCCTAGGGGACAAAGAAGATTATTATTTTTTAGGCCCAGGCAGCTGCGACGGCTTATTGTAACCATCCGGTTTATTATTCTTCCGGGTAATAAATTGCCTATTTGGAGACCTTTACCTATCTAAAAACTCACCGTTTTTTGCCCATGCATCACTCGTGCGTGAAATTTACGTAATTTAAATGTTTTGAAAAGGTCACAAAAGAAATGGCTCAATGAAACGTTCAAAACCCCCTCCTCATTTAGCTTAGTTTATTGTACTGGCATGAAAATCGGCACACTTGTAGAACTCCCCAAGACCTACCTAAAAGTCTCAAAACTACTACTGGTGGTGGTCAGAGGGTGCCAGTGTTTGGCAGCCTCCCTTCTGTCAGTGTCCCCCAGGGCAGCTGTGGCTACAATGTACCCTGCCATCACCAGTGTGTGAATGTGTGTGTGAATGGGTGAATGACTGAATGTAGTGTGAAGCGCTTTGGGGTCCTCAGGGACTAAATAAAGTGCTATACAAGCACAGGCCATTGACCATTTTTACCATTTATGAAACTCGGTATACATATGTAATGTCTCAGGACCTACCAAAAAGTCTCTTGGAGCCATAGTCCAAACCCCACAGGAAGTTGGCCATTTTGGATCAAACCCAACATTTCATGCCATTGATACACGTCATATTTGAACAAACTTCTCCTAGAGCTTTTCATTTACAGACTTCAAAATAAGTGAGGATAGTCTTTAGGCAATGGGGATCAAAAGTTATCAACAGAGTTTTGCTGCCTCAGAGCATGTGGCCATGGGCAAGCTTCAAAATATGGCTTCTCGACATAAAAGTAGATGGTGTACTAACTTCCACTAACAAGAACACAGCTGTACCAAACTTTTTGTGTTTCATCACATACCAGCACTTAACACATTCATATGCTCATTTGCTCATGTTACCTAAACCCCGCCCCCTGATAACAGGAAGTGTATTGTTTTACTTAGAAAAGTCAGAATTTCACACTTTTTACCTAATCAACATGTAGCTGTGGATAATGACTGAAAAACAGTCGTTGTAACTTGTCTAGTACTGAGACTTTTTGAAAGAGGGTGTGGCTCTGATGGCATGGGGAAGCATCATTTGATCTGCACCAAATTCAACAACATGGATACTAGTCCAACCACTAACAGGTATTTATGCAAATATTTGGTGGGTGTGGCCTCATTAATGAACAGCGCCCCCTAGAAGCATTGAAATATTAGGCAATCATTTCAACTAGGAATGTGAAATCTGGTACATACATGTAGTTTCTGAAGACCTAGAACAAAAAATCTTTTGAAGCTATGGTCCAAATCCCAGAGGAAGTCAGCCATTTTGGATCAAAACTACCATTTTATTGCCATTTACACATGTGGTATGTGAACAAGCTCTTCTTAGAGCTTCGGACTTACACACTTCAAAATGAGTGAGGATAGTCTTAAATCATTGGAGATTAAAAGTTGTTCAAAGGTTTTTTTCTGCGTCATAGCATGTGGGTGTGGCCAAGCCTGAAGGATGGCTTCTCGCCATAAGCTCATTTGGAGCCTCAAGTCAATGACTCGATGCGATCTACATGGAGTACTTAAATAGAAAACTTTTAAACCTATTTGAAATGTTTTTATGATTATATTGAAATTACTTTTCTTTTAAAGTGCCTTGAGATGACATCTGTTGTGAATTGGCGCTATACAGTATAAATAAACTGAATTGAATTGAACTTCCAAATACAAGGACACAGCTGTACCAAACTTTCTGTGTTTCGTCACATGCCAGCACTTAACACATTAATAGGCTCATTTGCCCATGTCACCTAAGCCCTGCCCCCTTATAACAGTGCAAAGTTTAACTGAATTTGCCTCCTTTTACCTAATCAACATCTAGCTGTGGACAGTGACTGAAAACAAGTTGGTGTAGATTTTTTTCCAGAACTGAGAGGCTTAGAAATAGGGTGTGGTGGAATAGCAAAGCCTTATATCACGCCATGGAAATATGTTTGGCTATAATTTTTTACATATTTTCTCTGATCTTCACCAAGTTCAAAAACATGGATATTAGCCCAACCCCTAACAGATGTCTATGCAAATATTTGGTGAGCGTAGCTTAATTAATGCATTAGTACCTAGAAGCATTAAGACAATCAGCCACAAGCAATGTTTCAAACTAGGATTGGTAAATCCAGTGCATACATGTAGTTTCTAAAGATCTCTGCAAAAGTCTAAAACTAGTGTCCACACCCCACAGGTGGTCGGCCATTTTGGTTGAAAGCTGACATTTTGTCCCCTTTGAACAATCTGTCATGCAGATTTTATCACCAGGCTCAGTGGAAGCGTTGAGGTGGCGTTGAGTCGGTCGTGTGTGACTGCCGCAGTCACGGCACAGGCCAGAGTGGCGCTAAACTGTGAAGGCAGTTCGAGGCTGCTTGCCGCTTGCATTTCTCATTGTTTTCACTTGCAAAAAATACAATCATTTTGCATTCCTTTGCAAAGTTTTTCTGTTCCCTCACAATAAATGTGCAAATACACCCTGGTCTATTTTGTGTACAGTCACATTGATAACAAATAGCAATTTAAAATTGCACATATGTACACCTTTAAAGATCCTCAGTGAAAACGAGTTTATACATTCTTGTTTATTTAGTGCAGAAAACTGATAATAAAAAATAACAAATAGCAGGAGATGTATCTGAAAACAATTCCTTTTTTAACCAGTCGGACTACTAACACGAAAAAGAACAAAACTGTCAGCTGATAGCAGTGTTCCCATGAAAATGACTCAAAAATATTTCAAATAGGTCGGATGTCTCTTTCTTTCTTTCTTTCTTTCTTTCTTTCTTTCTTTTTCTTTCTTTCTTTCTTTCTTTCTTTCTTTCTTTCTTTCTTTCTTTCTTTCTTTCTTTCTTTCTTTCTTTCTTTCTTTCTTTCTTTCTTTCTTTCTTTCTTTCTTTTTTTCTTTCTTTCTTTCTTTCTTTCTTTCTTTCTTTCTTTCTTTCTTTCTTTTTCTTTCTTTCTTTCTTTCTTTCTTTCTTTCTTTCTTTCTTTCTTTCTTTCTTTCTTTCTTTCCTTTGTTTTTACAGAAAGTTTCTGTCATGTTTATGTTTTAGAGCAGAGATAGAAAGCCCACGTTTGACCTGTTTGGGTTCTGGCATTTTGCACATAAGTTTATGGTGTGTTATAGATATTAAAGATATAAATATATAAAACTTCTGATATATATATATATATATATATATATATATATATATATATATATATATATATATATATATATATATATATATATATATATATATATATATATATATATATATATATATATATATATATATCTCATAAACCAGATATTACATGTTAAAGCCTTACAAATAATGTATATTTTAACAGGAAAAGATTTTCAATATTCACAGTTCTGCATGAACTGACAAGTAAATACATTATTATTGAGTGGGAACACAAAGTTTATTTCGAGGGCATGCAATAACAAAAAGATCTTCTATGTCTCCTTAGGGTAGATCTGCCAAGGAGGTAATTCTGCCATTTGAATAATTCGAGGTGGCCTAGTTGGCGAAGGACTGATATGAGACCTCATGGTCTAATTTCTCTATCAATTATACACAATTTTTAATGCTAACTAATTATGCCAATTGCCAATAAAACATGTTAAAGCTAGTTCAAAATATCTGCTGTGTAATCCTTTTGCCTTTTTTTTCAGAATAGTAAAATAGTAATTTTTATTGGTGCGTCTATCCATCACAACCCATCTTTGCATAAAAAGAAGAATTATTGGTGCATGCTCCTTTTATACCTTATTGTGACACACTCTCACCTGTCACCTGATTGTACACGCTAACAGCAGAGTAAAAAACCTTTTTCTTTTACATATTTTCATAAACCTTTTTAATTTTTTATATTTTTTATTATTTGTAAATAAAAATTGGCCAATGAAAAACCTGAAAATCATTTGAATTTTACTTGGGTTTCTTAAATCCAAACAACCAAGGAAGGGTTCATTTTCACATTTATAAATCTAGTCTTTTTAATCATCAAAAAAAGTAAAAAAAAAATTAGATCTGATGATCCAGGAGAATTTTACCAGTAAATTCAATGACAATATACTTTTTGATAGACATTTCCCTCTCTGTGATCTTTTTTTCCTTCTCGTGACTCCAGGAGTCGCTGTTTCACCATTCAATGACATCACCACTTCATGAACTGAGGTCAGTCAGGGCTCACTAATATCCAGGAGACAATGGTACTGCCTGCAATGCAATGCAAGTTAGCAGCCAGCGAGGCTGCCATTAATCATGGTGACAGAGAGCACTGGGTTATAGGTGGGAAAGCTGCCAGACACTGTGACTGATTTTATATTGAAGTAGAACTGGGATGCATTGAGACAGAGATTGTTTAGTCAATGTGATTAAATTCGATTCACTCACTATCATTTAAAAGAGGCATTCCAATCCATATGTCCTCCTAAACTTTTCACTTGATAATCATACAGTTCAGTAACCTGACAAACAAACGTCCTCAACTTAAACTTTAAAATGAGTCTTCACACCCTGAAGAAAAAACTGAATTTTCCTCCTGTAATGGAGTTAGGAGTTCAAGCATTCAATTTACCACCAACACGGTGAAAAGCAGAGCGTGGGAGTTGGCGTGGCATTCCAGCCCAGGAATGATTGATGCATCGTATAACAAGACACACCAGCTAAAATACTTACATCAGTGCAAATAGTTTAAGTACAATCAAATTGGTAAAGTATTATTTCTTGATTCAGTGAGGAAAAATCAAAAGTCTTTGCTTTGTAAGAAGTTAAACATATAAAACACATTCTTGAGCAACAACAAAACTTAGGAGTGGATAATAGATGTGACTTGTTATTCCTGTAAGCAATACTGCTGTCAGAAACATCACTTTAACTAAACAGCACTCTGTCCAGGGGGGTAGAAAATGGCAAGAAAACAGAAAGCAGTGTCACATCTCTGTTTTTATGAATCTCCGTTATATATTTCAAGTCAGTTCCACTTTGGGACTGAAACACTTTGTCTAAGAAAAGTGAGAGGTGCTGAAAAGTATCCGGCTATGTATAATTGTTATGCCTGCCAGCTCTTCCTTTCCTTAGCCAAGAGTTTTTCCCACTGCTCTTTGATTTCATTGCAAAATCTTTCTGGTGCCCTAAGAGTCAAATTTACTTCCAGAGAGCTAACATCTTGAAAACCGTGCCTTAAATCTGACATTTTTGCAAAGTAGTAACATTATTAGTAACTTTTTTTGGTGGCCATGGGATTACCACATTCATTTACAGTTCTGTGTGACTTTATTTTCCCAGTTTTGTGAGAAACAAATACTGTTTTAGTATGATACCATGGTGACTGTTGAAAAGTATCATTGTAAAACCTGGAGTGAGTTTGTTTCACATGTTAACGCTTTTAAAATTGGACCATTTTCGCATTTTATCACTTTGCAATCACAAACTTTAATGTACTTCATTTGGCTTGTATGTGGAAGACCAACCACTAAATAGTTTTCAATATTTTTTGTAATTAAGATTCTAAACTGTGTGTCATGCATTTCTGTTGAGTCACTATAATCACAACTGCAAGTCTTTTGATGTACAGTGGTCCCCAGTCTAAGAGCACCCATAATTCTATTAGTTCAAATATACCTTAATATGCATTAATACTTACAGTGAAAACAGTCTTAGCACTACTGCAGAAGGTAACATCTACAGTCTTCCTTTTGTTCTTGGGGGTACAACCAATTAGTGCCAAGGAAAATAAATGGCACTCTTGGATTGGCTGCTTTGCAAACCAACCAACAGCGTATAAACTACTATTGGGCCAAGGTATTTCAGCTTCCCTAGTTGCATTTTCTTTCAAACATTTTACCTGTGCTCCACAAAAGAAAAACAGTGAATAGGCCGGTTTTTTTCGAGAATAAATTTGAGTTATGTTCCATGAAAAAATCTGCGAAAACTGAACCGCAAATAGTGAGGGTTTCAACTGTATACTCTTCCAGCTTTACACCTCTAGAGACAGTTTTTTTTCCCAAAGTCCTCTTTGCAAATTAGCAAAAGCGTAGTCTGATTTGATGGAGAGTGTTTGTGAACATACGTGTACTGGATTTAGGTAAGAACATACATCCTTGATTGTATGTTCGGGGTCATTGTACTCTTGAAAGGGATATGTACCGCCGCCTCAGTTTCAAGTCCTTTTGCAGCCTCTAGCAGCATAACACTAACACTACCAGGTTTCATTGTGGGGAATGACTTCTCCGGGTTGTTTGCTGTGTAAATTTTCCCCCACCCAATGCAATGAGTTTTTTATGTAGGCCAAAAAGTTCAATTTTGGTCTCATCTGAGCAACACAACCTCCTCCCCATGTTTGCTGTTTCCCCTACAGGACCTGTGGCAAACTGCAAACACTAGTTATAATTGCTCTCTTTCAAAATTTTAGCAATCTTGTAAATTCAAAAAGTCCAGATTTGTAGAGTTCTTTTGTCAACATCTAAGCAGTGGATATCTGCTCCAGAGTTCCAAGTGGTTTTTCCGCTGCTTCTCTAAGTGTAATGCTGGGGCTTTCAGTTTAGGTGGACAGCCATGTCTTGGTAGGTCAGACTATGACCGGAACATTGCTCTGTGAGATGTTCAAACATCGGCATATTGAATCAAGAAATGCAATGTTAAAAAAGGCTACTAAAATCTAGTAAAACAGGGGTTGATCATTCGGTTACATAAAGCACTTGCTATTATGTTAGAAAGAGAACAGTAACATTTTCTGCTGTCATTTTACTCTGAAACATCTCCTTCTGTCAGCAGAGGCCTTTTCAGTTCCTGTCATATGCTGCAACGTGGAAAGACGGAGAACAAGGAAAGCATAGAGAAAGGAGGCTGTTGTGTGAAGGAGTGTGTGCAAAAAAATGGTACTTGTGACGGGGGAAGATTGAAGTCCTGTTAAGTGCTCTGCTTGAAAGCATGTCTGGCCTCATTAGCTGTCAGTTGTAACAATACCGAACTGGCAGTGAAGACAGGTTGGAGTCTAGTGGTCATAAATCACTCCTCGACAGCTGCCTGACAAGCTGGGAACCAGTACACAGGCACAGGCGCCCTCTCAGCCTCGACACTGCACAGGGCCCACAGTAATATAAGAAATCATCGTTCTGAAACCCTGAAATTACATAGGGCTTGCAAAAGTGGAATGCAGTGTTTTGTGAGGAGGGAAATTAGTTTTCATTTCACGTCCTCTCGCATAAACAGTCCATGCATTCGACTCCAGCGCCTGTCCGAACCCTGGCCGTGTCCATTAGCTAAACGAGAAGTGGCTTCAGTGACTTCTGTGGGGCAGCAACGGAGAGGGGGTTAAGAGCAAGGCCTGCAGGTCATTAATCACGGCCCCTGACATGCAGAGCAGGAGGCAATGGCTCCCCTATGCATACAGCTGCTGGGCCACACTCAATGCACAGGCGATGTGTTGACCCTCGTACGCCCCCTCTCGCACCGCCTTTGGCTCTCATCTGTCCAAGTCCCTCACTGTTTGTGTCAGTCATTGTTGCTGTCAGACACAAACTCCCTCCGACCAAGTACAATACTCCTTACCTCAATTCCTTTGACCACTAAGACAGTCTGAATATACGTTTGTATTGCAGGTTGATTAGACTAGTCTGACATTTTAGATGGTAATAACATATCTTAAAAACAGGGATGCCCCAGAATTTGCCAATGCCAAGTTCAGTCTGATACCTCTTTAAAATCAACGTAAGTTTTTTGCTTGAAAACTCTGTAGTTTTAAATGCAAAAAAAACAACACTGTGCATTGCATTAGATCAGTATTACCTTTCTCATCAATGACATTAATACACACTACAGTTTTTTTAATTCTTCTCGAGACCCCACAGCCGTTTCTGAAGGTCAGCCTCCATTGTAAAAGTCCACACATACACAGAAAGTTATCATTTAACTCAAGTCTTGGTCCTTCCAATGGCTCTTTATGGTTCTTACAGAGCAGTTAGCTAAAATGCTATGGTAACACTAGCATGTTTACTCTCTGTTTTTGAAATTAGTTAATGATAGTCTGTAACATATTTTACTGAAGATTACAGTTAATCACTGGCAAATGAAGTTTAGCCCCTTGTCTGATAAACTTATCGTTTTGCTTTAAACGTTATAAAATTCCATATGTAGCATTTCAGCTGCTCTCTGTTCAGCTCTCCACTACACTGGCAGCAGCCAACACAGAGTGAGTCTCTCTCTCTCTCTCTCTCTCTCTCTCTCTCTCTCTCTCTCTCTCTCTCTCATTGTGGAAATCACTGTGAAAGATAAAAAATGCAAATTGTCACGGGAAAATCAAGATCAAGATCATGTGCAAGATCCATAATATGGTTTTGCCAGCCATTGACATTAAAACAAGAGGGGATTTTCTAAAACCTTCTAAAATCTGCAAATTAGAGCCTTTTTTGTTTGAGTCTTTGATTTCTCAGATCTATGCGTGGGATATTTTTAAGCTTCTGCCAATTCCAGGACTGGAAGTCAAAGATATTTAATTCTAAAACACTGTCTTATAATGAAGCAACCAAGGTCCTGATGTGGTGGTGGATGATTTTAAAGCAGGATATAATGTCAGACTATACAGTATGTTCACAATATAAAAAAATCCACTTTCTTTAAACACACACCTTTACCACCTTTACACAGATTTTTGAAAACTTAAAAAACTCTAAAAGTTTCAGTATCTATAAACACTACAACAATTTGGTAATTATCTTGCTCTTCAAGAACACGGGATGGCATGCTATAAGTTATCAAATATTTAACTGCTTCAGCTCTGCAGTATGCACGTTTTTGCAATAAATCTCAATATTTATTGTGTATTGAAGATGTTAAGTCTAAATCATGTGTTTGGAGACTCAAAGTCATCCCTGTTGACAGCTGAGAATAAACCAAGCCATTTACTGACATCAAAACTCCCTTGAGATTAAATAAGACCTTGAGTCAGGATGATTTTGCTAAAATGCTAATTTTTACTTTGAAAACAACAGCTGAAACAGCGACGTTTCTGCTGCTTCAACTCCACATTCCCTTTGTTTTACATCATATATCAGCCAAAAGAGACTCGTTCACCTCACACCCTCAGCATTTACAAAGACATAAAAATGTGAAAAGCTAAGTTGCCGTCTCATTCTCGCACCCATCCGCTGACGTGATGTCACCCGGATTCACAGCTGCTTGCATAATGATAAAAGCCAGCCAGGCTGCAAGACACTGGAACACTGTCTCATCATTCATAGCTAATAAATCATCGAGTCCAGGCACAAGACATCTGTTGAAAGCGGATTTCTTATCTGCCTTCCAGCATGATTTCGGGAACATCTGGAGATTCTGAGACCTTTGGCTCGAGGAAGGCTGGAAAACTCACAGAGAAGGCCAATTTTTTAAAAATTCACTGACACTTAAACCATAGGCCAGGTGATCTATTGCAGCATAACATGCGCTTTGAATGCACGCGTTGCAGATGAGCGAAACCAGAGAAAGATGTCTCAAGATTGTTTTTCATCAGGAATTGACATATTTGAAAAGCGTTTTTCACTTGTAATCACATTTGGACGGATGTATTAGTTTTAAATTGACTGTTGGCTGTGCCTTGTCCAAGTCTATGTTTTGCTTTTCTTTACACAGCCTCCAATCTGTCATAAAGCTGGCTAATTCAATTTTTTTACATTTAAAAAATGCTGCTTGATGTCAGCTTAGAAAATCACAAACAGATTTCTTATTCTTGTGTTCCCTATGCCAAATATTTAGCCATTATTGGCACCCCTGGTAATGATATGTAGAAAGCCTCAAAAGAATTTCATTTTTTATTTGAGTAGCATAATCTCACACTTACAAAATGGAATAAGATAATATATATCTTATTCCTTTTCGAGTTTAAAAGTCACAGAACGAAGGTATTCAGAATACCAATGGTTTAATGTAGAACAACTCAAACCATGCAACTTGAAGCAGGTGCGCTACAGCAGCAGAAGACCACACCCGCTCCCACTCCTGTCAGGTAAGAACAGGAAGCTGATGCTACAGTTTCCACAGGCTCACCAAAACTGAACAATAACAGAAAATGTTAACTGGTCCGGCGAGTCCTGATGTTAGCTGAAACATTCAGGTGCTGGGGAAGCCAATTTGATGTAATCAACATGAAACCTGAATCTTCCAGCCTTATATCAGCATATCAGGCAGTTGGTGGTTGTGCATTGGTGTGGGAGATTTTTATTTTTCCTTGGCACACTTCTTCATGAGATCTTTTAGTATCAACTGAGCACTGTTTAAACCCCATAGTCTACCATTTTCTTACCATGTCCATCTCTTTGTGACCACAGTGCGCGTTCGTCTCCTACTGGCTGCTTCCATCAGGGTAATGCATCATAGAGCAGCTTTTGGACTGTGACGGAACAACACATAGGAATCATGGAGGTGTCAGCACACAGATAAATCTGCACATAGTTGTGTAAATGCTGTCATGTCAATATGGATGAAAATCTTTGGCCAGTGAGTTTATGTCGTTTATACTGCTGTCACTGACATTCCACATGTAGATACAGGACTGGTTGGGACAACTTCGACAGTCAAACCCATCTTATAGGTACTGATCAGCGTTTCATCAGTGGTTTCATTGGTATTTTGATGATTTTTCTCAGGAGGAGAGCTCCAAGCCCAGGTCTGAATGCCTCCTTATCATCGCCCTAATCAGAGTGAAGTCAGGAATCCAAAAATGTTAATGTTCTTCACAAGGGCTTAGTTAACAACCTAAAGAAGCAGAGAAATTGGAGGCAAAACTTATGAAGTTAAAAAGAAAACAACCCTGAATGCAAATTATCCTATTGTATTTCAAACATAATTTTAAGATGTATCAAAGGATTGAAATTTACTTCATGCCCAGATGAGCTTAGAAATTTTCTATAATGGCTCTACACAGCAACCATAACCAAGTTTAAACGTGTTTAAGCACTAATCTGTTTGACTGAATCATATTTGTCTAACACAGACACCACACAATCAATTCAATAAAAGTACAGACTATTAATGGCATGACAATTTTGTGTCAACATCTACATCACCTTTCGAAAGCATCTTTTGTTTGTTGTATTTCTACAGCTTTAGCACACTGCATCACTAAACGCACCCACACATCCTGTCTGTTGTAAGTCAGTGGCAGAGATCAGGTCTACTGGTTTAGACTAAACAACAGCGTTTGAGCAGATTTGCTCTCCCTCATTAATCATCCTGACAGCTTGAAAAACAACATTTCCTCCTTAATGACTGTATTTGAGTAATCATGCCTGTTCATTTCCATGCGAGCTTTCCTCTCCACTGCCACCGTGGGCTCTCCCCCACTCTGTCTTTCATTATTTCCTCAGCCATCCATATGTGCGCGTGTATTCTGGAGCATTTTCTCTGACCTCCCAAGTCTGCGGCGTGGCGTCTGCTCCGGGTTATACCGGCCAATAGAAGAAGACCTGACGCTTGTGGAGAGGGTGAAAAACCATACGGAATGACTGGATGTGGTCTTGGGGGGGGGATCCAGATGCGGAAAACAGAGCATGGTGTCACCCACCCACCCCCCTCCTCCCCCTGAATGTGGCTAACCCACCGGCAGCCGCTGCTGGCCTCCAGGCCTCCGCTGGTCACTGCCAAAGCACGTTTCTCCGTTAAGCTCCGGCTCTGTGATGCATGAGAGCTGACAACTGAGCACTGAGCCTTCAGAGCACAACCAGATCAAAACCAGCTGCACATTAGAAGAGAAACCATAATTATATTTGCCTTCTTGTACACCACTAAAATCCCTCTTTTTGACTTCCCCACCCCCCGTCAAAAGGCCACAAAGAAGGAGAAATAGGATCAAGTTGATCGGTTGCTTTTTCAGAAATAAAGATACCTGCTCAAAATCCGTGCTAATTTTTGCATGTGGGCAGCTTATTATTTGAACAATGGCAGGATGAGCTCAGTTCAACAGTGGCCTTGTGGAGTGTATTTTCAACATTCGTCCCTGCCTGCCTGCCTGTGGGTGGACGTAAGTGAAGGGTTTCTGGCGGTTTAGTATAGCACGGCTGACATCTGCGTCCGCTTTATTTTTGGACCACTTGAAAAGCACTCATAGTAGGATGATGGATGAAGTGATAAAGTCGGGGAGAGGACAAAATGAAAGCAGAGGAGTCCGTTTCTGGGAAGCAGTTTGCAGGCCGTAACTCAGAGACATGTCACAGGAAAAAAAAGATGAAAAAAATCAGGGCAGATGTTTGTAATCTCGGAGCACACCTAATGATTTTGACCATCTCTAAGAGCGAAAGTGAGGTTGGTGCAAACTATTTCTCATTGAGCATTCTTTTAATTCAACCCCTTTTTTTTCCATTTGCACGGATTGGAGCTAATTGAGAGGTTAAAGGCTTGTCATGAAATGAAGGAGCAGCTCCGCAGTCTGTCATCATTAATCATCTGGGCTGTCAGGCTGTACCGAGAACTCACTCAGACCAACCACCAGGCTTCAACCTCCCTCTCCTCCCTTATTAATTGCTGGCTTTGCCTCTGAGTAAAACATTTTGGGTCAAACAAAGGAAAGTGATGGTTCCCTTCCAGCATAAATGATGACTTGATGTTTATAGTTTACAAAAATAGTTTAAGAAATCTAAAACAAAAAAACAGATACCATTTTCATAAATGAGCAAAAAAATTAATAATACAAAAATACAGAAATAGCTTCACTGCCTTGCCATACTATACCTCTTAAACTTTTTCACATTACAACCGTGAACATTTATGCATTTGTAACCCACATGAGATTTGTGGGTTCTATGCTGCATATGAGGTCAGAGGTGCAATTCCCCTCCCCACCAGTAGGCGGCGAGTATGCCTTCAAATTACTATTTCTATTCAGTTCCCATTTCTTGTTCTGGTAGCCATTACCCAGAAAGAAACCGCCAAGTTAACTGAAAGATCCCGGATCTGAACTCTGTGAAATTCGGCCGTGAGAAGCTGCGTCAGCCTGGCGAGCTGTCTCACCACGAGCTCCGATTGGTTTTTGGTCAGGACTGGATCAATCGAGATCTGAACCTTGTGGGTTCAGTGGTGAGCCAACCAAAGAGAGTGACCGTAAATGGACCAGTATACGGTGTGATCAGCCGTGGGATCCATCTTCAGAGAACCTCAGGACCATCACTACTTTCCTTGACACAGATAAGACTAACACTTTAAAAATCTACCCGGGTAGTGTTAGAATCAGTGGACATAAATACACACACACACACACACACACACACACACACACACACACACACACACACACACACACACACACGGAACTCTAATTTCTCTTACCAGGGAGAAGTGGCCTGAGCAACAGTAGAAGCTCGTTAATTGAAGCTTTTTGGAGACATTCCTTTAAGGAATATTGATTTTTCTTATTTTATTTTATTTTGGGCCCATTTATCGTGCGCTTGTGCACTATAGGAAGCCGGCTTTAGATAGGAAGGGTTTGTAAACTTAATAATTTTCAATACAGTTTGAATTGAAACTATCATTGTGTGGTTCCTTTCTCTGCTGATCTTTTTAAGGCTCCATAGTCTTATCTAGAACTTTCTGATACTGGTCCAAAGTTGACTTAAACAATACTTAATGTGTACCCCATATTATTCAACCATAAAACCTGTGGTGAGTCCAGCCAGGAGCCTGGTTAAGTGTCAGCAGTGAAACATATCTGAAGCATGTGTAATTGTGTTTAAAAAGTGTTTAAAGCGTGTGAGAAGGTGTTAAATTGTTCTAGCCTTGTTGCTAAAGATGGAGATCATAGGTAATTCAGGTATCAAAGTTCCTAATGCAGTGATTGTGAGTGGGTTGCTTGAATCTCCAGAAGATGAAGAGATCATGGACTTTCTGAAGAAATATGGTTCTTTTAGACTTGTTTCAGTAACTGATGTAAAATCTGAGTTTTACAAAACCCTGATTGTGGAGTATCAGGATGGAGCCACCATTGAGGCCTTATTTCTTCTTTTGCCCTACACACATGAACTCAAAGACAACCCAAGAGTCAAGTATCTTGTACAAGCTTTGGCCAGCATTTACACTGCAAAAGTTGGTGGCGATGTTACCAAAACCTACCTCGACAAGATAAAGAAATTGGCAAAATTAAGTGGGAAAAGATTATGAAGAAGTGTTGAGAGTCATGATGTCAGAGATCAGTGAGACAATTGGGACAGATAGCATGGATGAGGCATCTGTAGCCAAACCACTCACCACATCTCTTGAAGCATTTGAAGCCTCAAACCCCCAGATGCTCAGAAGTCCTTCCTGGTTGGATTTGGGTCAGGATGGCCCTGAACCAAAGCCACACACAGTCCTGAGCCAAAGTCTACCCATAAGGGAGAGCGACCTGCATCCACCTGAAGTTCAAAAGGTCATCGTTGAACACATCGTAAGGAAAGATGACCTCAACACACATTTGCACTTTCCCATCAAGCTTCGCCCATTTTCAGGTAAAACCCCCAGACCCAGCAGTGAGACCGACTATGACACCTGGCGATCACATGCTGAACTCCTAAGGAAAGATTCCACCCTCTCCAATATTCAGAAGTCTCGAAAAATGGTTGAGAGCTTGCTCTCACCAGCAGCAGATATTGTCAAACGGCTAAGCCCTGAAGCTACTCCTGAAACTTACCTCCAACTGCTGGATGCAGCCTTTGGAACCGTTGAAGATGGTGAAGAACTTTTCGCTCAGTTCATAAATACTCTTCAGGATCCTGGTGAAATGGCTTCGTTTTATCTCTGCCGCCTCCAGGCTGTCCTAAACCTTGCTGTTAAGAGGGGAGGAGTCGCAGCTGAAGAAACAGACAGATACATACTCAAACAGTTCTGCCGCGGTTGTTGGGACAACATCTTGCTCTCTGACCTCAACCTAGAAGAAAAGAAAAGACACCCTCCAGCTTTTGCAGAGCTCCTGTTACAAATCTGTACTGAAGAGGATAGACAAGCAGCTAAAGTCACACGCATGAAGAAGCACCTCGGCCCAAATCGACAGCGAGCTGTGACCAACTCTCAAAGCACGTGTGCCTGCAGCCAGCAAGTAGCAATCCCACCCGAGTCCAACACATTAGTGGAACTTAAACAGCAGGTGGCGTCTCTTCAGAGCCAACTTACCACACTGATGTAAAAAAAAACGAAAAAGACCTCAAACCCCAAAGGAAACACTGAGCATTCGTCCAGCCGACCAGCAACATCTAAGCTTGACCCTAGAGCACCAAGCTGGAAACCAGCCAACACGAAATAGAACACCCGCCCGAAACCCTGGTATTGTTTCAAGTGTGGTGAGGATGGTCATATTTCCTCAACTTGTACTAACGAACCGAACCCCACTCTCGTTGATGAAAAAAGGAGTCGGTTAAGAGAAAAGCAGCGTCTTTGGGAAGCAACAGACCATCTACCTCCTAATGAGAATTTTTAGATGGAGCCTCAGTTGTAGGGCAAACTGAGGCTGAAGTAGCTCACCAGCGCCCTGCTAATAAATATGCTAAACCTAAATACAGTGCTGCTTTGAAACAGTCTGTGACAAAACACCTTTTGAAGGTTCCTCCAAAATTGATAGGTACAAAGAGCACAGCCCAAGTGATGATCCAAGACAAACAGTTTAACTGTCTGCTTGAAACAGGTTTACAAGTGACTACGGTTACCAAGTCCTTCTTTGATCAACATCTGTCTAAGAAACTGATAGAGCCACTGCAGGACCTATTGGAAGTTGAAGGTGCCAATGGGCTACCTGTGCCTTATTTGGGTTATATTAGGATCACAGTCACCTTCCCAAAACAATTCTTGGGGAAGGAGTATGAAGTCCCAACCTTGGCCTTAGTGGTCCCTGACAGTGGAACATCTGGCTTTCATGTACTGATTGGTACTAACACCCTTGATGTGGCATATAACATGCACAAAGAGAAAAGTCCAGTGAGTTACCACCCCTCAACAGATGGCTACAAGACAGTGCTGAAAGTGTTACAACTGCGACATGAACAATGTCACAACAGTAACATTGGAGTGGTGAGGATGCATGGGAAAGAAAAGAAGGTTGTTCCGGCTGGAGGGATTGTTGTTTTAGAGGGAACCATAGCAATTAGGGAATTCCAGTCAGAGAAGTGTGCAGTCGTAGAGTACCCTTCATCATCTTTGCCTGGAGGACTTCTAGTAAAGACCTGCCTCCTCAACATACCGCCCAGACCCCGATGCAGGTTACCAGTTGTGGTTTCTAATGTGTCTGAGCGCGACATCACTATTCCAGCCAGGAGCGTGATTGCTGAGCTCAATGCAATCCAGTCTGTTCTACCTCAAACACAGAGTGTGACGGATGGTCAGGAGACAACCAATATACCTGGATCCAAGTCCCCTAAAGAACCTGACCTGGTCTTTGACTTTGGGGAATCTCAAATTTCTCCAGAGTGGAAAGACAGAATTATTAAAAAGCTGAATAGCATCCCAGAAGTCTTTGCCATGAATGATATTGACTTTGGGAGGACAGATAAAGTAAAGTATCACATCAAGCTGTCCGACCAAACACCATTCAAACACAGAGCCCGGCTGATCCACCCAAACGATGTGGAAGCTGTCAGGAAACATCTTCAAGAACTCATTGACGCTGGAGTGATCCGTGAGAGTAAGTCTCCATTCTCATCTCCCATTGTTGTGGTCAGGAAGAAGAATGGGCAAGTTCGCCTCTGTATTGATAACAGGAAGTTAAACCTGCAGACAGTAAGAGACGCATACGCACTCCCAAGGATGGATGACACTTTCACAGCACTCTCTGGCTCCAAGTGGTTCAGTGTTCTCGACCTCAAGTCTGGTTATTACCAGATTGAGGTTGATGAAGCTGATAAGCCCAAAACTGCCTTTGTCTGCCCGCTTGGTTTCTGGGAGTTTAATCGCATGCCTCAAGGAGTAACAAACGCCCCAAGTCAAGTACCTTCCAGAGGCTGATGGAAAAGGGCATGGGTGACATGAACCTGAAGGAGGTTGTAGTTTTTCTGGACTTTAGAAGAACATGAAGCCAGACTCACCAAAGTTCTTAACCGTTTGAAAGAGTACGGGCTGAAGCTGTCTCTGGGAAAATGCAAGTTCTTTCAGTCTTCGGTTCGTTATCTGGGACATGTGGTGTCAGAGCGTGGAGTGGAAACAGACCCGGAGAAGATAGCAGCGTTAAAAACCTGGCCAGTTCCTCGACACCTGAAAGAGCTGAGAGCCTTCTTGGGATTTTGCGGGTATTATAGGAAGTTCATCAAAGGCTATTCAGCCATAGTGAAACCTCTGAATGACCTGACATCTGGGTACCCACCTCTTGGGAAGCATTCCAAGTCAAAAGGAAAGAGTGAGCCGTACTACCACCCAAAAGAACCATTTCAGGATCACTGGACCCCTGCATGTCAGCAGGCCTTTGAAATGATCATAGACAAACTGACAACATCCCCGATTCTAGCCTTTGCAGATCCCACGTTGCCCTATATCCTACACACAGATGCAAGTTCCACCGGCCTCAGAGCGGCCATGTATCAAGAGCAGGAGAGGCAGCTGTGTCGTTGCTTATGCGAGCAGAGGATTGTCACGTAGTGAATCCCGCTACCCTGCCCACAAGCTCGAGTTCCTAGCGTTGAAGTGGTCCGTGACAGAAAAATTCAGTGACTACCTGTATGGCAATCAATTTACAGTGGTCACTGACAGCAATCCTCTTACTTACATTCTTACTTCTGCCAAGCTCGATGCAACCAGCTATAGATGGTTGGCTACACTCTCCACCTTCTCTTTCAAGCTCCAGTACCGCCCCGGGAAACAAAATGGAGATGCTGACGCATTGTCGCGGCGCCCTCATGGCAGTATACATGATGACCTACCATCTCAGAAGGAGTGGGACAGGATATGTCGCTTCACTTAACATCACCTATCTGACCCAGGAAACATTGAAGTGGTTAATCCAGAGGTCGTTCAAGCCATCTGTGAGAGACAACTTATCTTTGTGCCAACAATGAAATGGACGGTGGTGGTAGTATCTCCCTTGTTGAAAGCCTGGCCATTTCTGCGGATGCTGTGCCTGACAGCTTTGAGCACAAGGACAAGCTAGGAGGACTACCCATTATCCCAAACCTTTCAGAAGAGGATCTCAGAGACAAGCAACGAGCTGATCAGTGCCTTAAGCATATCATCTCCCAGATTGAGCATGGAATGAAACCACCACCTAGTTTGAGAACAGAGATTCCAGATCTTCCTCTCTTTTTGAGAGAATTGAACAGACTTCAACTTAGAGATGGCATTCTCTATAGAACGCGCCTAGAAGACGGACATTCACATCATCGGTTAGTCTTGCCTGAAGAACTTCGGGATGTGGTCCTGACAAGCCTGCACGACAACATGGGTCACATGGGAAAGGAACGCACTGTGGATCTAGTCAGAGCCAGATTCTACTGGCCAAAAATGGCTTCTGACATAGAGAAGAAAATCAAGAATTGTACCAGGTGTGTATGTAGGAAAGCTCTACCTGAAAGAGCTGCACCTGTGGTGAATATAACGACAACGCGACCACTCGAATTAGTTTGCATAGACTTTTTGTCTATTGAACCGGACAGAAGCAACACAAAAGACATCCTCGTGATCACTGATCACTTCACCAAGTATGCAGTAGCTGGACCAACACCAAATCAAAAGGCTCGAACAGTTGCAAAAATAATCTATTATGGATTCCCAGAGAAACTGCACAGCGACCAAGGTCTGGATTTTGAGTTGGGGTTGATCAAAGAACTCTGCAAGATTGCTGGCATCCGCAAAACACGAACCACACCATACCACCCTAGAGGCAACCCGGTGGAACGCTTCAACCGCACTCTATTAGACATGCTTGGTACTCTAGGAAGTCAAGAAAAGTCAAGAAAAGTCCCACTGGAAGGACTTTGTAAAGCCGTTGGCCACGCATACAATTGCACCAGGAGTGAGGTTCCTGGATTCACACCATACGAACTAATGTTTGGACACCAGCCAAGGTTACCGGTCGATCTCGCATTTCGGCTACCAGTGAAAGAACAGCAGCACAAGTCACACTTCCAATATGTACAAGACCTTAAATCTCGTCTTGAGCAAAGCTATGAAGTTGCCAAAAGGACTGCTGCCAAGGTAGCTGAGAGGAATAAAACCAGATTTGATAAGCGAGTAAGTCCCTCTGCTTTTGGCATTGGTGATAGAGTACTCGTCAGAAATGTGCAGATTCGAGGAAATCAGAAGCTCACTGACAAGTGGGAGTCCACTGTCTATGTGGTGGTGAAGAAAGCTGGAGACCTCCCAGTCTATACAGTGAGACCAGAGAACGTGGAGGGTCCCTGGCGCACACTACATCGTGACCACTTACTCCCATGCGGGTTTCTCACTGCACCGATGGAAGAGCGTACCCATCCCAAAGTACCTAGGAAGCGTAGGACATGTCAGGAGATTCACAACAGCAAAATGGATCTTGACCAATCTTCAGATGAAGATGACATTGTTCCCATTGCCTGGTTCCAAACACAACCAGTCTCTGAGGGGACTGGATGTGCTGCAACACCAGATGCCTCAAGTGACCAAGTTTCCAGTCACACCAACAATCTGACCACAAGCTCCACTGAGTCGACTGATGTTCCGGTAATTGCCAATGCTGTGCCTGATGTCACTTCAGTTTATCAGGCAACACTCGATCAATGTGACGACGAACAAACTGGAGTGGATAATCAGAAGCCATCTGCTGCTGTCGACTTACCAACACCTGAATTCCATGAATTTGTGGGAGAGGTAAAGATGGCTGACAGTGAATCTGAGCAACAAAGGACGTTGCTGGATGATAGTCCAATGGAAGAAGAGTTGCTTAATGGAGTGGAAGACTTATGTGAGGACCACCCTCAACAGCTCCCAGTCCTCCGAGACATGTTGGAAAATGTTGCGACGAATAATCCTGGAAATGAAACACAAGGGGAGAGTACTGAAATGGAGGAACAAGCACACACTGATGTTTATGTCAGGAGGTCCGAGAGGGACCATCAACGATCAAGGCGGCTCGACTACACTGAATTGGGGAAACCGATTGTCACAGTAGTGAAGTCTTTCTTCCACGGGTTGACCACTGCTTGGAATGACATGGTAAATGAAAGTGAGGCACCTGCTCATTCGCTTGCCTTTTCCCCCAAGGAACATCTGTGTGAACTTTGCCATGCACAGGGACGTACATGGGTTCAGGGGGGGAGGGTGTAACCCACATGAGATTTGTGGGTTCTATGCTGCATATGAGGTCAGAGGGGCAATTCCCCTCTCCACCAGTAGGCGGCGAATATGCCTTCAAATTACTATTTCTATTCAGTTCCCATTTCTTGTTCTGGTAGCCATTACCCAGAAAGAAAACGCCAAGTTAACTGAAAGATCCTGGATCTGAACTCTGTGAAATTCGTCCATGAGAAGCTGCGTCAGCCTGGCGAGCTGTCTCACCACGAGCTCCGATTGGTTTTTGATCAGGACTGGATCAATCGAGATCTGAACCTTGTGGGTTCAGTGGCGAGAGTGACCGTAAATGGACCAGAATACGGTGTGATCAGCCATGGGATCCATCTTCAGAGAACCTCAGGACCATCACTACTGTCCTTGACACAGATAAGACTAACACTTTAAAAATCTACCCGGGTAGTGTTAGAATCAGTGGACATAAATACACACACACACATACACACACACACACACACACACACACACACACACACACACACACACACACACACACACACACACACACACACACACACACACACACATACACACATACACACACACAAGGAACTCTAATTTCTCTTACCAGGGAGAAGTGGCCTGAGCAACAGTAGAAGCTCATTAATTGAAGCTATTTGGAGACATTCCTTTAAGGAATATTGATTTCTGATTTTATTTTATTTTGGGCCCATTTATCGTGCGCTTGTGCACTATAGGAAGCCGGCTTTAGATAGGCAGGGTTTGTAGACGTAATAATTTTCAATATAGTTTGAATTGAAACTATCATTGTGTGGTTCCTTTCTCTGCTGATCTTTTCAAGGCTCCATAGTCTTATCTAGAACTTTTTTGATACTGGTCCAAAGTTGACTTAAACAATACTTAATGTGTACCCCATATTATTCAACCATAAAGCCTGTTACACATTACATTTGGATTTCCTGTTTTAGATCGTCCCAAAGTAATGTATAATGATAAGTTGACCTCAAGGTCCTAAATGGAATCCCCTGCAAGCAGTTAATAGAGTCCTACCGTTTAATACTAGACACCACTCTGAACACCTCACCGGCTTGTTGAGACATGCAGGTGGCAGCATCATGCTGTGGTGATCCATTTCTCCAGCAGGGACAAGCCAGGTGTTCAGAGTTTAATGTCGATTTTATGTGGATGGATGTGACATTCCTGACATAGCCCTGCAAAAGCATTGATGCTCTGTAATGGGAATATTAAATAAATGACTGCATTCCTTATTTTATCTTGCTCTCTTTAGCCTGTTTTTACTCATACTTGATGTTTAAAGCATGATGTACTCGACAGGTATGCATCAGATTGTGGGATGAGGAAGGTCAACGTACTGGCCGCTCCCACTATCTGACCAGTACAAAGCAGTACTCTGGATGACAGGTGAGGATGACTGCGCGTGGGGAAGGGGGAGTGCTAATGAAGATGAGAAATGATAGGTTAATACTATATAATGTTGTAGAGTTGATGGGCTGACAGGTTTCGGGTGATGTAAACGCCTTGTGTTTAATGTTCCTCCTTGTTAACAAACCGGCATCAATTTCTCAGACGACTGAAAGGAATCCGCTCTCATCCCTTATTGAATAATCTCCACAACATGCACCTTGAACTTGTTGTCACTTTAAGGCCACAAACCTCGATGTATTTTAGTAGTAGTGGTGGTGCTAGGGTGGGGGGTGGGGGGGTGGGGCGGGGGGGGGGTGTTGAGTGGATGGACTACAGATTTTTTTTTAATAAAAATCTAAAAAGAACAACAGCTGTGGTGTGCATTTGTTTTCTGCCCCCTTTACTCTGATAACCTCTAAATATAATTCCCTGCAACCAATTACCTAATTTCTAAACTGTCTCGATGTGAGTTATTTAACCTCAGTAAATATCCAACTGCTCTGTGAAGACCTCAGAGGTACATGTCAGAGAACATCCGAGAACAAACTGCACCATTAATACCGAGGAACACAACAGATAGGTCATGAAAAAAAAGTTGCTTAAATTATTAAAAAATAAATATATAACCTTCAAATTAGTTGAAGCTCTTTTCCTCTGGTTTCAAAATCGTAATTTTTTTTTTTTTTTACGTATGTCAGGGGCACAACATAACTACCCATACCCATCCTTGTTGGCACCACTGTTTACAGCTCTTACACATTTGTTATAACAGATTAAAAAATCAGTGTTTCAACAAGATTATGTTATAAACAGCAAGGGGTTGTTGTCTGAGTCAACCTAAAATGAACAGGTATCCGTGATCACCAATAGGTGGCATCACAGTCCATCTCCACATGTGTTGTTGTAACAGTAAATACAGAGACAGAATCCACCTGAAGAGTTGAAGTGCAACAAAAGGGCAAGAAAAGCCCCTCGCTATGTGTCAAAACTTCAAGTCTGTGTGTTTGCAGCCGTCGGCCTCATCCGTATCAGTTATTAAACTAAGTGCATCTGGTTTCAGGATATTTTGCAACGTGAAACCTACAACGTTAGTCTGAAAGATCTTTTGCCCCTCGGCTGAACCCAGACGGCCGACAGTTTCGCCTCAGACCGTGGTATCTGAAGCAGGCTCTCATGTTACAGGCTGTCTTTGACCTCTGTGTCTCCCTTGTCAGAGTCATGAGTGACCAGCTTGGCTCATCTATACTTCATTGAGGGTGTCACAG
Source organism: Valencia hispanica (assembly GCA_963556495.2). NCBI lineage: Eukaryota > Metazoa > Chordata > Actinopteri > Cyprinodontiformes > Valenciidae > Valencia > Valencia hispanica. The sequence goes on from OY747717.1 coordinate 34,013,082, forward strand.
TGTCGTGTTGCAAGGAAATTGCTATATCACTGGTGCCAATCATGAAGCAGACGTGGCAACTCTGTCAGGACTTTGTCTTGAACACCTACAGGAGGTGGTTCTGATCCTTATCGGGGAACTTGCAGTATGTATGCATTACATCCTTGTGGGTCTGCCTGTCACACTCGATCTGTGAGCTTTACATCTGGATTATTTCGCTTCAAGGTGACACTGCTGCAGCTCAGAGGTGCAGACACTGCTGTCAGTCAAGCACACTTAAAAGTCATCCATCATGGGGATCCTTCATGGCAAAAAATAGCAGCCTGAACACATCCGGATCACAATGAAAGCTTGGCTCATAAAGATTTACTTCTTCCCAGGAGCCATTTCAACTGGTTTTCTTTTAAAAGTATTTCAATTGTTTGAACAGGCATGCATATCTTTAAACAGGTTTATGACATTATGTGGATTGGATGTGGTTGTAAATCAAGTTGTGTGTGTGTGTTTCGGTGCTTTCACAGCCTTAATAAATCAGAGACGATCATCTTTATCTAATGACAGAAGAAGAAAAATATTGAAATCTGCAATCTTTTCTCTAGGTTCCTTTATTTTTGCTTAAATCCCTTTCCAGACCTAGAGGACACAGGCTGAAGCTGACCTCTACTCAAATCTCAGTCATTTTATTAAAACAATTTTCATGTTTACCTTGAATAAAAAAAGCTCACACAGAAAGAGAGGATTATTTACACAGGAAATTAAGATTGGAGGGGGTGGACCACCAATGATTATCCTGTGTCAAACACGTACTGAGATTGCAATACAGTCAAAGAAACTATCCAACAGAGTTACCTGAACCACTCAAATGTTGCAGCTTTTTATAATCTTTTGTGCTTGTATAATTCCGTCACTCTGATGAATAATACCTCAGATGGCCCATTGTCAGTACGCGTTTCACACTATTGGTTGTGCACCCCATTCCAAACTTAATTTCCTGTGTAAATCATTATCAGCTTTTGCGTAAGCAACCTTCAAATGCAAACATGCAGGCAATTTTAAGGTCTCTAAAATAGCATTTGCTCAAACCGCTGTGCGTTTTTCTAGGATTGGAGGTGTTTTAAGAAGGTAGAGGTGCATTTTAATCTTGGCCCCTTTGGGACTGCATTCGTTTTAACATCCAGTTCCAGTTAATCCAAATTCATTCTCGTCAAGTATGTAACCGTTTAAGAATTACGAATTTTAAGAATTACTTCAAAAACTCTGAGCTATCCCTTTAACGTCATCAGCTCCACTGTATTCATACCAGAAATGAAAACAAAACAGAATACACGTCTTCAGTGTGATTTATTTACCAAAATATGAGCTCCCGTCTTGCTGCCCACTCGCCCCACAGGGTGTCTCAATATTACAAAAAAATATCACATCTCGGTTTTATTCATTTTGCTGTGGAAATAATAACAATGAAAAAAAACAATCAAAAAGCTGACAACAAGATGTGATTTTAACATTCGTTCAATACAAAGTGTTAAGACACAGCTTTAACACCTTTCCGACATGTCTGCTCACATCACTGTAAAAGGAAGATATACAGAAAGAATTAAGTTCAGGGATCCTGTTGGAAATAAATAAACGTCACCAGAATCAAAGCAAATCATCACAAACATTGGGCCGGTTAAATGTGTATGCTGTTTCGAGGTTTCATGGATCTCCTGCAGGGAGGAGGCGACCGAGGCCAGTGGCCGCAGCCAACAGCCATCCGTCACACACTAGCTTTCTTTCTTTAGTAAATCATCGCCGTTTGCTGAGAGCGTTTATGCACAACCATCAATTTCCAGAATAGCACAGGGCGGTAAATCACCTCAGGGCAGTCAAGTCTCTTGCAATGTGCAGAAACAGAAGGTCCACATGCCCTTTGAATTTAGAAGGGAAGCTTTATTAGAAACCGGATAAAGGTTCAAACAAAGAGTGGAGATGCTTTTTAAGGAGGCTATAATTAAAAAATATATATCTCTTTAAATTATTTCTGAATTCAGAAGAAGCAGCAAGTTGCCACAATGACTCTTAAAGAAGCAGTAAAGCATTTTGGGGAATGTAGTTATTAACTTTCTGGCAGAGCATGGTGCCGTTGTTTTCCCGCCAGTTACAAAGCTGCATACAGTTAGCTCAAATGGAAGCTAACAGCTAGCCATGTAAAGAAGTAACAAAGTAACACCTAAAAGACAGCTCATAACCCATGAATGCAATAAATATGTTTTTTTAAATCTGAAAGAATGGGTAAAGTGAACAGAAATGAAAAATTTTACAAGTAAAATTAGATACATGTTAGCTAGAGCTTCCGTCAGCTGCTTCACAACTCCTTCCCAGAGTTACATGAAAATTACAAATTCCCGCTTAGGCTTTTATTACTTTCAAACGACATTTAACGTTAGCTTCAGAGATGGTGGGAACTGAGGCCAGGACAGCTTTTGTAGCAACTTTTCCAATTGTTGTGCTAAGCTAAGCTAATAGCCCAGGTTCACATTTAAGAGGTGCATGGGAGCTGTTTAAAGCTTCTCGCCAAGCTCTCTGCAAGAAAGCAAACACGAAATAATTCCCAAAATGTCAAACTGTTCTGAGAAGCACGTGCGAGCGAGTAAATGCCGCTCTATTGGTATCCAAGAGCTGATGCGGATCCAAGTCTTTGACTGTAGAGAGTGTAATGAGGATAGTATGGGCCTGTGGTGGGCAGAGAGTGCAGGGAGATGGAGGAAGGCCCAGAGGGGAGATGGACCTTACTGTACGGGTGATAGCGAGCTAAACCAAGACTGGGGTGAGCCCTGAGCGACAGAGAGCCGGGGAGGGAGCCTGGGCTGCTCTGGTGTGGGAGGTGCAGGTGGCAGGATGCGGGTCCAGACGAGGAAACGGAGAGCAGCTTACTGTCCATCCCCACAGGCAGAGCTGTGTGGGTGCGGAGGTGAGCCAGGAGTTCATCTGAGGTGGCGAAACGCTTGTCGCATGGCCCTCCGGCTGACACCCAGTTGCAGGCGTGGGGAAGGGGGTCGTTGGGGAGCATAAAGCCGTATGTATAAAGGGGATGAGACAGGGAGGGGGACACGCTGGATGACAAGGAGCTTTGGTGGAGGGAGTGAAGCGGGTGGGATGGGTACACCATGGGAAAGCTCGACTTTAGGGGGGAGGAAGGGTCATGGACGCAGGAGTTGCAGTTGCTACCGCCGAGATGAGACACGCCAGGGTAGCTGAGACAGTAAGGGTCCCTGCAAAGGCCCTGCATGAAGGAGGGAGGGGAGGCGCCTGTCAGAGGGCTGGAGCTCGTGTGTTTTCCTCCCATGCTAAGGCTCGATTTGGACGGGTCCAGCCCTGGAATGAACTGGGATGGGTAGCCTGCGTAACCCCCCATCACAGATCCGTGATAGCCCATATTAGAAGATGGTAGGGGGAAGAGTGGCTGGCTGTTTTTATAAGGAGAGATGGGCGTAATATGTCCAGGGCCGAGGTTAGGCTGGGTGGTCTCGACTCTACCGCCGTCCTGGTTGGAACCCCCCTCAGAGCTGCTGTTGCTGCAGTTTGTGCTCGCCCGAACGTGGCTGGAGTTCGCGTGGTGTGGACTTTCTGAGCTCGCCTTGTTTACGTCAGCGTCTTTTTTTGGATTGCTATGATTATTATTACTGGAAGTGCTCGTAGGACTGCTCTGCTCACGTCCAGGTTCAGCGCTAGGAGTTTGGGACTGCGAAACGGGCTGTCCACCAGGAGACTGGCTCCGTTTGTGCTGCTGCTGCTGTTGAGCCTGTCCTGGAGGGGTGCTTCTGCCTCTGGAGCTGGGTGAAGAGGCGTGGGATGGGTAGGACTGCTGGCCGCTGGCCGAATTCCCATTAGTAGTTGAGCTACTGCTGCTTGGTACCCTGAATCCAACTTTATCACTGCTGGAGCTGCTGGTAACGCCATCCTTGCGACAGTCTGCACTGCTTTTGTTGTAGGGTTTGAAGCTGGATTTGTCCTCAAGAGAAGGGCGGTGCTCCCCCAGCTTCAGGCTGGAGGCCGAAGACCGACTGCTGGGTTCCTTGTCCCCGGGGCTGCAGGAGGAGCCGAGCTTGGAGGAGGAAGGAGGGTCCGGTTTACCAATCTGAGAACAGGTCTGAGCCAGCAGGGCCAGTGGGCTCTTCTTAGCGTCCAGCTACAAAAAACAACAACAAGAGTATTGGGTTATTATGAGAAGGAGAGCTTTAGTTTATGTAAAATATTGTGGAATAAATCCCTTAAAACATTTTCTTCATCCTCTATGGTTATAAATATGGCTGTAGCTATCGGTGTACAAATGGTGTACATGCTGATCTTTTTAAAAAAATAATCAGCTGATAGAGAAGAAACAGATGTAGTTTCCCAAAAGCCAGATGATATCTTTAAGCTTTAAACGACACGTTTCTGTGCAGAAGACATCTGCTCTTCAGCTTTTAATTCAAACATAAGCTGACACTTGGAAGACTTTTCTGCTGATGGAGCAAAGCTGTGTTCTGGTCCAGACTCTAGCAACAACTTCCTGGGCCCTTGGGTTTTGGAGCCATTATTTTTTTCTTTTCTTTTACATGAATAAATATATTGCAAATGCTGAATTTTCTAAGTAAGTACAAGTCAAGATCGCTATGAGGTGTTTTAATGTGTGGAATTTCCATGTAGATAAATTATGAAGTCACAACAACAGCAATCTTTAGGGACATCGTTTTTTTTGTTGTTGTTGTTTTTTTTGCCGGCACAGCTACTGGAAATATTTGGGTCACTTTATTGGATGCATTTGTAGACTTGATGCGGTGTTTACGACAAACTTTTTTAGAAACTACAAACACAAGTATCTTTTTGGGGAAAAACTAGTTTTCATGTGGACACACTCGAAAAAAAAAACAAAAAAAAAAAAACATGAAGCTGATCGATCTAATGCAATTTATAAGGTGTGTGTGTTGGGCACCGAAACTGGATGTTACCCAGGGGCCCGCATCCTCTTGATTCCAGCCCTGGCTGTGATGTTTATATTGTTTCAACACTAACCCAGACCCCCCTCCCCCAAGCAGCATTTCATTAAAATGACACAGGAAAGACGTCCATCCAAACAAAATGAACATGTAGCTCAAAAGTAAAAGAGAAGAAGGCGCCTACATGCGGCTGAAAGGTGGATGGGGTTGATCAAACGATCTATAGACTGACTGCTTGGGCGAAACTTGGACAGTCCCTGTCCAAGTTTCGCCCAAGCAGTCAGTCTATAGATCTTAAAATATCCCCTTTACAACGTCTTTTTTTCTTTCTTTTTTTTTCTTTTTTGAATAAGTAAAGACAAAGAGCTTAAGCAGACCTCCAGTGTTTGGAGGTGAAAGTGGATTTGCGTCAGCTGCAGAACAGCAGATAGCCTATTAATCTGCTGAGTCTTAGTTGCTTTTTCAAGATGTTTAAACTTATCTTAAAAACCAAAGAGGTTTTTTATTTATTTTTTTTCCTGTATCTCAATCGCAACAACAACAAAAAAAATGCATTCTAGATTCAACAAAAAAAAAGGGGGAATATTTCGCGATGTCCTTCTCCTTGGTCATCTTAATTTCCTCATCGTCGCTGCGAAACCACAAAGGCTGCAGTTTCAAGCAACCATCTGTAAATCATAAAAGTCAATAAATACCTCGATGCTCACTGGTGCGGACGTTAGAGGTTGTAAATATTCCGGATGGAGCAAGTGTCCAGTGTGCGCTGTCAACATCTTGATCAGCCGGATAGGAAGCCGCTTCGCCTGCCGAAGAGGGTCCAGAGGGGTCAGCAGTGAGACCGCGGCGCCGGGGCGAGACTTCTTCTCGGTGGTGTCGCTGAGTTCGATCCGCTCACTAACTCGATCCGCAGCTGGTCCCGAAGGGTGATATTTCATTGGAGATAAAGCCAGTGCTTTAGCCGGGAGGTGACGCGCGTAATAGTTCCCTTCCCAAGATGCGACGTTTTGTAAATGTAAATCCAAGCGGAAGAACAAGACAGCGGAGGAGTCCCAAGATGTCCCAGAGGACAGAGAAAAAGACGCCCCAGGTTCCCGGTGCGCTACTTGGTATGAAGCATCTTCAGGTATCCAACTTTAAATAGAGATCCGTGAAAGAGACACAAGTCTAAAAAACATGTAATAGAGTGTCTTTCTATAGAAGCGTGAAAAGATCGTAGAATCCCAAACTGGAGAAGAACTGGTCCAGAGCGTGCGCTCAGGCCGGACTTCTGCGGCTCTCTGATCACGACAGACGCACTTGGAAGCGCAGCAGCCGCTGTCTGTCCGCATCAGCAATGAGCTGGGCGGGGACCCCGTGCGTAAAAGGCGGAGCCAAGTCCCCATGCAAGGTGACAATCCTCGCTTGTTTGAATTTTTCATTAATCATAACAATCCTGTGAAGGAAAGAAAGAGAGAAAGAAAGAAAGAAAGAAAGAAAGAAAGAAAGAAAGAAAGAAAGAAAGAAAGAAAGAAAGAAAGAAAGAAAGAAAGAAAGAAAGAAAGAAAGAAAGAAAGAAAGAATCATCTATTGAGAAGAACAAATACACCAAAAACATGAGATAGACATGAAAACATGCAGAACCACTAAAAAACGAATTACAAAGAGATGATAAAATAAAGATTTAAAAGAGCCACTGGCTTCTGCACATCTTTGCTTCCTGAGCTGAGGAGATTCGAAGCTAAATGCTGCCTCACCTTGTTCAGTTGTTTACCTGGAAACACTGATTGAAGAGGTCTCTGATGACCTGAGGGGTCTACATGGTTAATGCCTGACCAGCAACTCTGCAATAAATTTAGACCCTAGACCACTTAGTACCATCAATAAGATTTAAATCCTATCCCTTTAAAAACCAGGAGCCAGTGGAGTGATTTTAGGAGTGGTGTAATGTGATCTGTTTTCCTCGTGTTGGTCAGGACCTGCGAAGACATGATTACAATAATCAAACCTACTGAAAATAAAAGCATGAAGCAGTTTTTCTAAGGCAGTGTTTTAAGATGGCAGTCGGCTGATTTAGAAATACATTTTATTTAATCACTAAAATTCAGGTTTAATTTAATAACACTCAGGTTTTTTTTATTGCTCTATAGTCTATAGGATCTAGTTGAGTTCTAACTTTTAACGTTACATTTTTGGGACCGAAAACAATGACATCTATCTTTATGTAATCATGCTGTAAATTCTTGCCCATCCACTCATGGACATATTTGACACACTGTGTCAATAACTGTAGTGGACTATGGTCAGCTGGTGACAGAAATATACATCGGCATAGATATTGTAGGAGATGTTGTAGTACTCTATAATCTTAGCTAGTGGTGTCATATAAATGTTGAATACAAGTGGCCCGAGAATGGAGCCTTGAGGTACCCCACGTCTGAGGATGTTATGATCAACTATATCAAACACATCACTGACACGTCATTTAAAACCTTTACCAATGCAGCTTCAGTGTGGTCAAACGCCCTTACTGGAAAGCATCAAATGGACAGTAAATTCCTTGATATACTGCCTTTTCAACATAAGTACTTATTCTTCAAGTATCCAGATTAGGATTCTTCAAGTGTTTTGAACAATGCCGTTTTAAGGGCCTGACTTCTGTGAAGAGAAATATTTTTTATCTGCAGTATTGCAGGTGTAAGAAAGTGAAGGACAGGACAATTATTGTCCAAGTCTTGCCAGTTATGATGAAAAAATAAAGAAAGATTTTACTACACCAGAAGTTGTAGCTTCCATACTATAAATCATCATATTCTAGGAAATCAAGAAAACCAAATTTGGTCTCCAAAGCTGGTGTATCTAAGGCGGTGTGTCCATCAAATATCACTTTGTGAAACCAAATGTATCTCCAGTGTCTTTCAGAATCAAACCTTTTACATATCAAAGGGAAGGGAGAATACAGATACATTTACCAGTATGTTTAATGTGTTCTGATGCAATTCCCAAACCTTTTAACAAAACAAAAAAGCTTCTTTGTGAGGTCTAACTGTGTGGAGAACACAGTGAGCTGTGGAAACAAGTCACATGAGTCATCTTGCAGTGTTTTCAGCGAGCCGGTCAGGTCCTTGATGGGCAAACACCAATAAAGTTTACAAGGCCAGATGCTCATATCTTATTACAAACGGTGATAACTGTTGTGCCACAGCTCAGAGAGTGAGCTATAGCCTCTGTTGTGTTTTTCAAAACTCTATAACAATACAGAACCAAACTTTTTCACCTCATCTTCCACACAAATCTGTTATTGTGCGTAAATCTATTTGTGTATGTGTAAAATTGTGCAAAGATGTTACTAGAAAAGCAGTGACAACCAAACAGGTGTAGGAGAAGGATAGTGGCTTGAAATGAAACTAGAGGAGGTCCCAAATATAGTTTGCCACAAGCCATGTAGGGCAATGGTCCACAACCCAGACGCTATGCGATGCGTTAAATTGTTTTCTTGTTGCCAAACACCGGATTTGGATCAAACGGCTATTAGCAGTCGTCTGCCTAACCTGACGGCATGCCGAGGACATAATGCAATCACTTCTAATTGTGTGCCTCTACAACATGCAGTAGCAGACCTTAGTGTTGTGGACCGCTGATGCAGGGGACACAGTAAATGAAGGTGCTCTGGTCAGGTGGGATTAAAATAAAATCTTTTTTGGCCTACATGCAAAATACTGCGCATGAAGAAAAATAACACTGCACAGCACCCTGAACACACCGTCCACACAGTGCAACATGGGGGTGGTAGTATCATGCTGTGGGGATGTTTATCTTTAGGGAAAAGGAAGATGAAGGAGAGTTGGTGGGGTAAGTGATGAAGCTAATATTGGAGATTCCAAAAGATTTTAGTCCAGGGGCGGAGTTTCACTGTCTAACAACAGCCCTAAACATAAATTTTTATTTTTATTTTTTTTTTCTAAACGTAAATTTCAAGACTTGTAAATTTATGTTCACATGTGTTTTCCATCTAATCTGATCGATTGCCTAATCAATCTTTACTATTTTCCAAAGTTGAGCAAAACATTCTGCTTCCAGATGTTCAAAGCAGGTTAAGAAAATTTCCCATTTTGACTCTATATATATAGTTAAACCAAAAATTATTCATACTCACAGCAGATTCCAGTTTAAAGTAATTATTTAATTTGACCACCAGATTTCTTTTTACTGGACGCAATGTTAACGTTTTGGAGCAACCCAGCCAGAATCCTGGCTTGAATCTAACAGAGAATCTAGAGAGGGAGCTAAAGATTATGGTGATGACAAAGAACCTCAAAGACTTGGAGCTCATCACCTAAAATAATCAATCAAAAATATCAGGAAAGATGTAAAAAGCTTGTCAGAAATTAAAAGAAAGGTTTAAGCACTGCCAATGAAGCTCCCCCCCCCCCCCATTTATCATTGAGAAACTGATTTTTGACATATTTTTTCTAAAATGTAAAATTAAACTAGGTTCACTTTTTAATTGATGCTCCTTCATTGTTATTTTTGGAGCAATACCTGTGTAATTTCCTATCAGAAATAAACTTCTTGGTTCATTAAAAATATTTTGAACTTAACGCTGCACATTTAAGTCTGGGGTTAAATAGATTCACACCACACTTGTAAAATCTTTATTTGTAAAATAAATAAAATAAAATAAAAATTAAAACCATGTATCATTTGCTACTTTTTGTTGATCTGTCACATAAAAATCAAATCAAATAAATTGAGATTTATGGCTGAAATCTAACAAAATGCAAAAAGGCTCAAATGCTATGAAAACCTTTAGAAGACACTGTAAATAATTTAAAGTTTTATGTGTTTTTTTTCTTTAGCTTTCATTTGAGGTACTTTTTTGGTACGTTTTAAAACTGATTTAAACCACAAAGGGAAAAAAATTATTTAGGCAACCAGAAAAAGTCACAGAGGACTGATTTCTTTTATTATTAATGTATGCCTTTTTTTTACCAGTAAAGAAAAATGTGATAGACAGATCACCTCTTTATTAAAGGTTACATAAATCTGGAATGTTAATAACTTTATTGTATTACCGGCTGCTGAGTGACTTTGCAATGAGCTAATTTTGCTAACCTAATTATACAATGAATTGGTTAAAGTACTTAAAAATTACGCCTGACAAGACCTATTAGCAGCAGCCCAAAATAGCCTGAGTCTGCGGGGCTTTGATTCTCTCAACCCTTCTGTGGCATCAATTGAGTGCGGTCCTATCAGTCCTAATCCTTCATAACCTGTGGGCAAACGACTGCATAATGTGAGTTAGCTGACAGATGTTTGTGCGTCTTGCGTGGTTTTCCCTAATCTTCAAAAGCAATGACTTGTAAACATAAAGAGAGGGGGATAAATAAATACTTATGTAAAAGCAGGATTCCTTCTTGCTAAGATGCTTGTTAAGAGAATTGCCTTTTCCCAACTCAATGCAGGTCCTGTTAATGAGCTCAAATAAGCATTGGGTTGGTGGAGAAAACCAACATTAGGTTAGTGTAACTGGTGCCTTGACCTCTAGTCCCAAACAGCAAAGCAGCTACTTACAGCTATCCATCAATGTCGTATATGTGATAAGAGGCAGCGAGTGGGAGCAGCATCTAATCGGAAACAAGGTCACAGTCTGCAGCTCTGAGGAGACAGCAGAGACAACGGTGGCTACGGCGCAGGAAAACAGGACAGAGCAATGTTTTGACATAAAAAATGCATGGAAAATCCATAAACATTAACAAAAAAGAAAAAGCATGAACATATGGTAACTCTGCTATATGACAAATGTGTCTTTGTTGCAGAATTTAAACAGTTTGATCATCAAACAAATTCTAATATCTGGCAATTTATCACATATATTATAACCCTTAAAGTGAAAACACTGTTTTCAGATGATGATTTTTTTAGGGAAAATATCTATCCCAACCAACCTGACCTTATGTGGAAATACAATTGTTCCCCTTGTTAAAATAGTACATTACCTGTGATTATCCACATTTTACCTAGACACACCCAGGCCTGATTGCTGCCTGACATGTAGTATCAAGAAATTACTGAAACAGAACCAGTTGGACAACATGAAGTAGGCTTAAAGGATATCCAAAAGCAAAACATTGTGCTTCAATCCAAAGAAATTAAAAAAGGGATTAAAAACAAAGTCATTAATACCCGTTAAGATGGAAAGGCTTACAGGGTACTTCCAAGGCTTTGGGATTCCAGTGAACAACAGCAAGAGTCATTTGGTAAATGGCCTGTACTTGTATAGCGCTTTATTTAGTCCTTGAGGACCCCAAAGCGCTTCACACTACGTTCAGTCATTCACCCACTGGTGATGGCATTGTAGCCATAGCTGCCCTGGGGCACACTGACAGAAGCGAGGCTCTGGCTTTCTGACCACCACCAGTAGGCAGAAGGGTGAAGTGTCTTGTCCAAGGACACAACGACTGAGACGGACGGAGCGGGGGTTTGAACCGGCAACCCTCCTCACTCCTGAGCCACAATCGCCCCCATTTTTCACGAACGGAGAAAATGTAGAACATAGGGGAACCGCCCAGGGTGGCCGGTGTAACAATATTACTCCAAGAGCATTCGAGAACACATGTAGGAGATCACAGAAGAGCCGAGAACCAGAGCAACGTCTAAAGCGGTGCATACCTTAATTGCAGCAGTATGGGCGAAAATGGCATCCATAGGAGACTTCCAAGGTTGAAAACCACTACTGTCCACTCTTGATGATACCCGAGGCTTTTAGTAAAACATTTTGTTGACTTATGAGACAAAATTGAACTTTTTATAAGGTGTACTTCCTGATGTATGTAGTGTAAAACTAGCTCAACGTTTTAGATGAAAAAATAAAATAAAACAACATATTGATGATAGTGGTGGTAGTGTGATGGTCTTTGGTTGCTTTGGTTACTTTGCAACTGATGGAACCATGAATTCTGCTCTCTAGCAGAAAGTCCTTCAGAGGAATATCAGTTTGCAGTCAGAGATTGGGTTATGCATCAGGAAAATAATCGAAAGCAGAACAACAAGATCACCTCAGAATGGCTCAAAAATTAAATTAAATTAAAAAAATGAAGGTTTTGGAGTGGAGAAGTCAGAGTCCATATTGATAGAATTGCTGATGAATGGCCTTAAACAGGATTCTCATGCTCCAAAACCCTCCACCATGAATGATATAGAATGATTCTGGAAAGAAGAGCGGGCTAAAATTCCTCTGGGATTTAAAGCGCTCACTTTTAGGTGTCTCAAACACTAGTTGCTGTTGAGAGGGACATTTGAGAGGGGATTTTTAAACAGGAAATGAGGGATTGGATAGATTTTTTTTTTTTACTTAATAAATAAAATAATCCTTTCAGAACTGCCTAATGTATTTCATCAGATTGTCTTTGAGAATATACAAGGATCTGAAATATTTAGGTTCTACAAGAAAAAAAAGAAGAAATCTAGGAGGCAGAAGACTTTTTACTGCAAAGAACAGCCAGGGAAGGTCAAACACAAAGAAAGAGGCCACAATTAACAATAGAGCTCTTGTCTTTAACTTTTCGCAACTTGCCTTGAAGTTGGTCATTAACAACCACTGGCAAAGTGTTTGTGAGCGGTCACTGCTTCCTGTTGTTGCTCAATTTGAAGTTTCCTTTTATTCCCTTATCGACACATGACAAAACAATAAAACTAAATTTAAGACGCCGTTCTGAACCACTCCCGCTGTGACAATATGTCTCTGTTTGTTCTCAGCAGATGGACACTGTGTTATTTGTTTCCTTTTGGCTTTTAAAATGTTGTTCAAATAAATAATTATGAAGAAAGAACTAAACCTAAGCAGCTTTTTAACAGCTTGTTCTGTTTCAGTCGTTTTATCCAAACTGAGCCAAAAACTATAAAAGTAGTTTCAAACCATACAGCATTACCTTATAGTAAAAGTCAAAGCTTTACGATGTTTACCAGAACCTAGGCTAACTTTTCCCTTGAATTTTATGAGCGAATCTTGATGTCGGTGGATATTGTCTTTCAGACACTTAGACTAAAGAACCAACTTTTATGTAAGTATTTCAGTTGTTTTCCTTTACTTGCGCTATCTCAAAGTTAGCCAGTTAGTACAATGAGCAGGGGAAAACTATGTTTCAAACTGAATTCTTCCAGTTTTCTGATTATCTTTTTTCAGTGGTAAATATTTTTAGGACTGAAAAAAATTGATGAACATGTGTTGTTTAAGAATTAAAAAAGAAAAGATTAAAAAAAGATAGTTGTGACTTGTCAGTAAACTGTGGAGTGTATACATTATTATTCAAAGAAATAATTTATCTGGTTATCCAGCCATCCATCTATAGACTCTTATCCTTGCAGGGCACCATCTAGACAGCTCGCCAATCCATCAAAGAGACACAAAAGACAAACAAACATGCACACAAGCATTCATACCTAAGAGCAATCTAGAGTAACCAATTAACAGTCATCTTCCTGAGTTGCAGGTGGAAGCCGGAGTACCCAGAGATACTGGGGTAAAGATTGACCTTCTGGAAGGAAAACGACCTTAAAAATCCAGCCAGACCCTGGAAAGGGTTCATTAAGGTAGGATGGCCCAGTCAAAGTCCAGATCTCTATTTAATTGACAATCTGGGGCAAGACTTTAAAAAACGTGTTCATAAGTGCTGCTTATGCGTTGGGGTTAGCTGAAAACCTAATCAGGACAAACTTTTCAGATATTTATTTGTCAAATAATTTTAAACCAATGTATAATTTTTTCCACTTCACAAGTGGCAAGACCTCTTGTCTTGCTCTATCAATTAAAACCCTAAGAAAACATGCTTGAAGTTTGTGGTGGCAATGTAGCAAAACATGAAAAAACTTCAAAGTTCAAATTGTTAACTAGCACATCAGCAGTAAATAGGAGAGGTCACTAAAATGGTCTGAATAGAAATGGCCTGCATTTGTATAGCGCTTTTTCAGTCAGAGGACCACAAAGCGCTTTACACTACATTCAGCCATTCACCCATTCACGCACACGCTGATGGTGGCAAGCTACTACATTGTAGCCACAGCTGCCCTGGGGCACACTGACAGAGGCAAGGCTGCAGGACACAGGTGCCACCGGGCTCTCTGACCACCACCAACAGGTAACAGGGTTAAGTGTCTTTCCCAAGGACACAATGACCGAGACGGACAGAGCGGGGACTCGAACCAGCAACCCACCAATTACGGGACGAATTCCTACCACCTGAGCCACAGTCGTCCCCTGACAGAAATAGAAACACAGTTATGACCAACAATACAGTAAACCCGACAATTTAACGGCTTACTCTTGAAAGTAAGAAACAAACCCCTTATATTAACAAATAAATAAATCTGTTCATAACACCTGTTTTTAATACCATACCATACCATTTATTTGATAAAGCACATTTAAAACAGCATGAGAGCTGACCAAAGTGCTGTACAATTTGGACAAAGACAAGAAAAAAACAAAAAAAACAATTACACTAACTTGCAAATATAGCATTCAAAATTATTGCAAGAGACAATTTATTTGAATATCAAATAGCTGCTCTTCTTCATTCCTGGGATTTGTTTAATGATCATGTGCACTCACCTGACGGCTCAGTCGTCCTCTGCAGAAGGCCTTTTGCACGCGCACACACGCGCACATTGCAGAGGTATTTTGCATGCAGTGTGGGTGGAACGATCCAGAGAGATCAGGTTGCCAGAGAATGCCCTCGTGCAATCAGACTGAACTGCATAGGTCAGCGAAATGTTATTTGATATCAAAGATGCTTTTTCACACTCTTTAGGATTTTCCCCCCTCTTTTTTCCCCAGAGGATCTTGCTCCAACAAGCCACAGGTGCCTGCTGTTGGCAATATACTCTGTAGGAAAAGTGCAGCAGTAGCAAAGATTTTTGGTCATACTTACTTTAAAATTAAATTAAAACTGATTAACTTAATGTTTTGTTTTTTTTTCATCTGTCACTGACATATCTGTACCACCACTAATTCACATCATAATTCATACAGTTCCTCGTAAAGGTATTCACGCCACAAATCTTTACCAAAAACTTTAATGTATTTTATTTTATGTGCAACACCATGTGGCCCACAGTGTGAATTGTTTGATTTGTTTTTTTACAAATATAAATCTGACAAGTGTCTGCACTCAGCTCATATTAGCCGATGTTTTATAGACCCACACTTTGCTGCAGTCTCAAGGCTTTTGCAGCCTTTAGCAGGTTTTTCTACAGGATTTTCCTGTATTTACGCTTTCCCATCGCCCCCTTCTGCCCCAAAGCATGACTCCGCCACCACTATGTGTATTCAGGGTTATGTGCCTAGAATGTTTTATTTTGATTTCATCTGACCAAGGCCTTTTCTTTCATGTTTGCTGTGTCCCCTATATCACTTGTGATAAACTGGAAACAGGACAACCTACGGCTTTCTTTCAACAATGACTTTCTTCTTGCTCCTCTTCCATAAAGGCCAGATTTGTGGAATGCATGATTCACATTTTTTTACCAACATATCCTACCAGCTGATCTGTGGATCTCTGCACCTCCTCCAGAATTACCTTGGGTCTCAGGTGCTTCTCTGATTCATGCTCTTCTTGCCCAACCTATCGGTTTAGGTAACCTTGTAGGTTTGCAGTCGTGCTGGTCTCTTTCCAGTTTTGGTTGATTGATTGAACATTGCTGCAGAGATGTTCTAAAACATGAAATATTGTTTTATAACTTAAAAATTGCTTTTTAACTTCTCCACAATGTCATGATTTTGTTCAGCTAATGGTCTAAACCAAACCTCTGAGGAAAAACTGCATTTATGCATTTGTACTAAGATTAAATTACAACTAAGAGGACTTGGTTTACTAATTAGGTGAGTTTTGAAGGTAATTGCATACGGATTTTATTTGGTGGTTTCAGAATAAAGGGTGATGCATACAAAAAAAATGCTATTTCAGATTCTCATCTAGAATAATTTTTATAAAAAACATTCATGAATTTCCTTCCACCTCAAAATATTGCACAATAAAATCCCAAATAAAATACATTAAAGTTTCTGGCTCTAATAAGAAAAATGTAAAAAAAAAATAATAATAATAATAATCACAAAGTTCAAGGGTTTGGAATCCTTTTGTATGGTTCTATATCTTTACGTGCAGGGCTGAACAGGTGTGTCCGAGGAGACATTTAGGAGATGTATGTAAGTAAGTAAGTATTCTGGTTTATAAATGACATTCTTTATTCACACAGACTTTTGCAGCTTTACTGTAGAGGAAGCTCTTCTGCTTCTGCGTTAAGGAGAATTTTTACATTTGTGCTGTGTTGTTGTTGGGAGACCAAACAGATTACCCACATTCTCCTTTACCCTTGACATTTTTTTCCGTCCTAAATGTTAAAGGAAAAAAAGTACAACCACATGTAAATATAACACGTGAACCGCTTGTTTAAAATGGCTTCCAGGAAGGACACTGCTGTTTTTTATGGTGTTCTCGGCTTTAACTGTTCAGCACAAAGCTAATATGATTCAAATCTGCTGCGCACAGCTAATAGTTTAGCCAAAAAAAGATATTACAAACTGTTTCTGAATTTTGCTTGTGACTTTACAAAACTGTTTGTGGTCTTGAAGCTTTCACAAACGTAATTTATGCCACTTTGGACTTTTTGGAGGCTTCTTCTGTTTCACCTTTTACCACAAAACCAGCTGGGTTGGATTGTCTTCATCCAAGCCAACTATACATAAAGATTTGACATTTGCTCTTTCAAAGAGTCTGTTTGACATGCACTCCTAAGGCAATGTTGACGATCTAGAGGACCTTTACTTGATGTTTTTAGGGAAATTGATTGTGACTGCTGAGCCCTGGAGGCACTAAACAAACCTTCCCATTGCTCCCTTATGCCGTGTAATCATTTACCATCGATCTTCTAAAATGTTCTAAAATGGATGTCAGGCTTCTTCCATTTCTCAGGGTATTTATCTTGTGATCTTATTCATTTGTACTAATATTCCCAAACTGTTTCTACATGGATTAGAATGACCCAACTAACATTGTGACTGATCTCTCCTGGAAGTGTCCTAGCAGAAAATACAATTAAGAATAGAGTCAGCAACTAACACTCACATTTATTAAATTTATTCTTTTGTTCTCGGTGGGAAATGAACATTGATCCAACTGTTCTTGCAGTGACATTTTATTGTTCCATTAAGTTTTAATTTCTAAGCAGAGGGAGCTTGAAAATTCCAACAAGTATTGCTGCACAGGTTTTCTTAGTAAGTGAAAAGGCAGGTTCATTAACATCACGATTATCTCTAACCTGTCTGTACTAAAACAAAACTCCTGAAGTAGCAAGGTTTTTAAAAGAATTCATTAGAACGTGACCAGCAGGCACAATTACTTAAACCTGTCAACAATTTGTACAACTAGCCGTTAATAGTCACTCAGGTTTAGAACAGGATTTACGTCTGGAGACTGACTGCCATGGAAGAAAGCTGATTTTGTGTCTGATAAACCATTTCTGCGATGATTTGCTTGTACATTTGGGATCATTTTCTAATGTACACTGGCATCTGCTGTACGATTGATTATGTGGATAGTATTTTTGACCGTCAACAGTGTGCTTTTCACCATAACCCCTTGTCCCCTATATGCCTTTACCAGTGCCACCTGGCAATTATTTACTACATATTCACGACACATTTAATAAACACTCAGTAAGTTTACATGCACATCTAAAGTGAGCTATTAAATAGATGATATAATACCTTAACCAGAATGGGAGCCTTCATCCCAGTTTACGTGTCCCTCAGAAAATTGAATTATTTAAAAAAAGTGCGTTTGACTCCGCGGCGCTAGGTGGCGACATCTGCCCCATCATGTTGCCATTCTTCCGCTTGGCCTAGAGCGTCACACTAATAGCAAAGAAATGCTGGCGGCAGTGAAGCAGACTGAGTAAAAGCAGGATATGCACAATGAGCAAAGAAATGGACAACAACAACGCTGCAGCGCAGAACATTTCGTAAGTACTGTACTGTTTCATTGTGTTACACTCACTGTTGCCACTGTGCTGTTATTCCTGCTTCCGTGGTCTCGCCACTTCCGGAAGGGGGAGTGCCCAGGCTGGGAATAGCTCAATTTAGCTGGATGCCGTATACATGCAGAGAAATTAGCTTTCTAAACCCATTATCTTTTTGTGTTCGCCTCATTAAGAGTAGGCCAGTTTGGTTCGCTTTGATCGGACTAAGGTGTATACATGTATTTCAAAAGTCCAAATTCAGTCGGACTAAAGCAATAATTTGGTTTTCTCTTCATGCGTTGTGTGCTGGTGAGTGCATGAAAACGCACTCACCAGCACACAAAAACGGGGGTTTACCCATGGGGCGAAACTCCGCTGGCCAAATTTGAAGCCAGTACGGAAGAGACAAAAATTTTAGTTCCCCCCTCATCCGCTAGGGTTAAAAGGTTAAAACTTTACACTGCACCTGAATTTGAATCGGGCATTGCTACTGGCTCAGCCACTATGGCTGATATCTGCCATCCTGCCGCTGTGGAGTATAAAACAACCCCAGTCTCGGCCACACCTCTGTAGAGAGTTGGAGTTGGAATAGCAAGAAAATGTTGACGCCGCCCAGTCCTCTCCCCCTGCGCATCCCTCGGTCCACCGGGAAACGCCTCCTTTTGTCGCATTTTTCAAACCGGAAATGTAGGTGGAGTAAGACTCTGGTAGGGGGGTGAGTTCCTCTTTAAGGACTATGTGTATATTTATATGCCTGACTGCACGGCTTGAGAACAAAGAAACTGGTGGTACAACTCCAGATCCCAGCATTCACAGCATGTCACACCTGGGTGTGAAGTAAATCCAATGGCCTAAGGTAGTGTTACACCAACATTTCAAGATTATGTGAATTGATCTGATTAATTACATATTAGTAAATGCTTCTAGAGAAGAGTCAGTGAAGAGGTCTTTCACCTAGCCTGATCTAAGTCTGATCTAACTGCAGTGAGGAGTGTTTTAGTTACCCTTACAATGAAAACATAAAATTGGGAGACTGAAGGGAGAAGCTGCTTACAGAGAAGGGAAACATGATATGGGGTGCGAGAGAGTTCGAGCATTGGCCCAGACAGGCTCATGTATAAGGCTTTCCGTAATAAAATATAAGACACACCGATCCAGACTTCAGCCTCATCCTTATGGAAGGAAGAAGATATTTTATTTCCATGACAGGTAGCGCCAAACAAGAGCGGTCCCTGTGACATCATGAAGCAGGAAAAGGCCATCCACAAAAGGATCACAGAGTCAGTAGCATGGGATTGTCCAAAATGCCTTGGTATGCTGAAACAATTAACCCTAAAAGTGGTGATCTAATACTTTTGCTGACATAGAGTAGCTTTACCAGGATTAACAGCAAATGTGACCAGCACATTAGATTAGGGCAATATGGCCAAAAGTATTGTTTAGCATATAAATGGAACAATTTCTTCATAAAACTGTTAAAATATTTAATGTATTGTAAGATTATCTGTGATGTTAAGGTCTGGTGAGTGCTTCCTCTGTGTTCTCTTAGTTTTTCAATAATGAGTACAAATTCCTTGTTTTTAATAGGGAGAAGGAGGGGGACGGAGGAGTCAATTGCTCTGAACCTGGATCCCCATTAATCCTGAAGCTGCCTATAAAATCAAAGAAAATGCAGTTGGCTGTAACAGAGCACTGGACCTGTGTCACACATTGATTCACTCTGTTCGATGACTTTACTTTGATAGAAAACCCTGCAGGTTGTTTCGACATTGCAACAATGGGGAGGGGAAGGAAGATGAAGGAATGGGAGGAAGGCAACTCTTTGGCCCCCACATGCTCCAAACTTTGATGACTTTATTTACCCAACCCGCAGCACAGACATCATTCATAAATGTTAGAAACAAATCCACGCTCCATTTAGAAACCCCAATGTGAGCTGAGCCAAACATAGGCCGTGCTCCTCGGTGGCACATAATCACCGGTCAGCAGCGACAAGCTCAGCCCAAAACACACCATTACAGACGAGAGATGCATTACAGTGCTCGTCCCACATCTGTCATCGCTCAGCAACTGCTCCGCGCCCCCTACGCTCCCCCTGAAGACATGGCAGCCACGCAGACAGGGCCTGTCATAACACTTGACTTGTGGTTTAACACACTGTGGCAACACTGGGAGCTGGTAAATGAGATTGCTTTCTTTATTTGTATTTCTGTCTTTGGGAATAAATCAAACCAGCGGCGTGGACGTTATGCGTTATGAATGATGTGGAGCCAAATAAAATCAAACTGCCCTCCAGTTACCCATCAATTTCTTGACAGGATAAGCGCTTTAATTTCAAATTCTGTTGGACTCTGAGCCTGTCCCGTAGGCACAGGTGTCCAGTTTCAAGACTCGTGACAGTCGCAGGATGCTGAGTTGGGCCGATGGCGACCATATTGCGCCTGTCAGTCATGGGGGGGAGGGGGGGTTAGAAAAAGTGCTGTTGTCAAAACCTTTGTCAAGCGTTGATGTTACAAAGGGCGGAAGAGCTCAATTAAAAGGTCATTATTGCATTAGTAAATCAACGCCCATCAGTCCTGTCACTTCAAACAAATGATCTGTACCTCCTCTTCATTTTCTGCATCTGAGCTCAAGATAAAGGATGCACTCCATGTGGCTGCTCGGCTGGAACGTTCAAGAAGATGAGGAATGATTCCAAATTAAAGCAGCGCTTTGTCTTCATGTGGCGTTCAGGGATTACCGCAAGTTTAATTGATGACTAATTCGAATGATCACGTCATGCCTCAGCCTGATGCACAGAATATAAAGAGTCAAGAATTATTCTCCCGATCAACCAACCACCACCACTAATGTCAACCCCCCCCCCATTTTGTTAGTGATGACAAAGTGCTCTATTTAGGAAGTAAGATTGAAATGTCTGGGGCCTAATTTATAACAGCAGGATGAATACATGAATGAGAAGTAGTGCCATTTTTCACACCCACCACCCACCACAGGATGGAATATTGTTACTGCTGGCCCAGAAAGTTGCAGAGAGTTCCGTTTTTCACCTGAACAAGCATTACGGTGTCATGTTGAGGCATTATTCACAGTGTGCTGAGCGGTCTGACAACGCCGGTGAAATATTTTCTGCGCTGACCTCGGATTTCTGCAAGTGGGACAGTTTCCCCTCCAGCTCAAGATGTGCGCCGAGCTTTGGAAGGTGAAATAATGCCGTGATTCTCCGCAGCATCATAAATACAGATTAGACCCGATATCTGTGACGTATCGCTCATCTTCCCCTGCTATTTCTCTCCCACTTGCTGTCTGTTATTCATATCCATACAGGATGTTGACTCAGTTATTTTCCTCCTCACTTGGCCTGCTGGCAGAGGCAATGATAATTGCTGCTCAAAGACACATCTGCTGAGAAATGCAGAGGTTTCAGGTGTCAAATGGTGCCTTGCAGAAAGAAGTAGAAAATGAAGGAAATGGTTTTCCTAAATTAATTTTATATTCAGCCCCCTACAATCTGATACCTATAAAAAAAAGAAATAAAATACTCAAACTTAACCAATTGTTTTCAGAAGTCAACATAAATATTGAATAGAGTTTGCCTGTATGTCAATAAATCTTTTAAGGGGTTTTCTGTGAAGGCCTCTGAGGTTTGTTAAAGAACATTATTGAACTAGAAAAGCATTCGGAGAGCGTAGACCCCCGCCAATTCATCAATCACGGATGAAGCCGGCATAAAAAAAATAAAAAATAAAAACAATCAAAACCAACAAACCCTGGCGATAACATAACCTCTTTGGGGGAGATAACAAACAACATCATGAACACCAAGCAACACACCAGACAGTTCAGGGTAAACATTGTGGAGACATGACCGACCCTAGGTAAACCCCTAAGTAAACCCCTAAACAAGTCTAGGTAGTGCTAAGATGGTTTTCACTGTGTGTATTAATGCATATTAAGATGTGTTTGGTGTTTAGACTATTAAAATAGGTAGTTAAAAGTGTTTTTAGAGGGGGTCTCAAACATTCACAAATTTTGGCTTTTTGTTGTGGTCCCTAACACCATGTGCATACTGGGGGTCCACTGAATATTAATATTGATACCAGCCCAAATGTTCATATCAGTGCATCCCTAATATAAAATACCAGGAAGCTCAAAGGATATATTTTGAGTGCTGCTTTTTTTTTGGGGGGGGGGGGGGAATTGGCTGAAATCAGTATTGACAGGTCACAAAGAAGAGATGGGTGCATCTGAACTTAGCAGTAGCTTTGTGTAGAATTAACCTTTAAAAATGTTGCGTTTTCCTAGTCCCAGCAGAGCAAGGGTCTCCAATTCCAGTCGTCGAGAGCTTCTGATTGAATTACCTGTTCTGCATGCCATAAAATATGGCAGAGACCTGGTATCGAGTAATTTATTTGACTCAGGTGTGTTGGAGCAGGCATACATCTAAAAGCTGCAGGACGGTGAGTCTCCAGAACTGTAGTTGGAGACGACTGCTATGGAGGAGGGGTCTCCAGGTCCAGTCCTCAAGTTTTAGATGTGTGTCTACTTTTAGATGAGCAGCTGATTCCAATGGTCCAACTATGTCCTTAGGATGCAAAGTTCTGCATAGGCCTGCTAAAGAACCATCATTTGATTCAGGTGTGTTGAACCAGGGAAAGCAGGATACTGGCCATTGAGGACTGACTTTGGACACCCCTGCTTTAGAGTTTGTCTCCCATTTTACCTAATACTTTATTAACATACTTTTTTCTTTTAATTTCCATTTTACACCATCACTGTTTGACTCTACTGAAAAATATTTCTATGCAGGGTCATTGTCCAACTCCACTAGCTTGAGATCAACAGAAAATTGTAAAAGAGGTCTTTTTAGAGAGGGAAAAAAAAACCATCTTGCTGGCAAAATGTCTGACACATCTGGCAAGAAACACTTAGAGTTTAAGGTGTTGTTTTGTGGGTAAAAGTGCAAGTCTTCCCCTCACTTCCTGCCACATGCTGCTGTAAATTACTCACAGCACGGCCGCAACCAGCCTGCCTGGGTTTTAGCGGTGTCTCATGTATCCATGTACATTTGTGTATACATGTGGGTGGTGCTGGCGAGAGGGATACAGCGGATTGTCACGAGGATAACACAACTAGCGCTTAGCTCTGCTGTCAGGTATGATAAATGGGTTTCAGAACCAGGCTGAGCGTATATTATATCACCTGTACAGTGTATACACCTCTGAGACTATAACTCTCCTTCTTTAGCAGAGAAAACCTGAAGTATGGCATTGTATACTTCCCCGCTTGACATATTTACGAGTCCTCCCTGTTGTATAAACTCGGTGATTGGTATTTCAAAGCAGCTTGTCAGGCTGAATACGGAGTCCTGCCAGCTGCCTCTGCTACCTCAGCAAACAGAGGGAGCTTTTTAGAGCAAAGTAAGACCGAGTGAGAGGTATTCCCTTTGCAAAGTTGAGTGCCTATTACAAAATCTCTCTGCTGGCTGTAAATTTATTGTGTTTGTGCTCTCTGCTGTAAAAATCAAAACCACAGCCTGGCCATTGTTGTTCATTCAACTGAATATAAAAAAAAAAAAAAAATACTGTATATAGATGCATTCTTAGAGGAAAGGACTGCTTGTTTTTAAAGAGTGGTGCTACATTTAAAAGGAATGCAGTTAAACTGATTGTCAGATGATATTTGTTTTTACTTCAGTTTAGGAAACAGAGTTTTAATTCCTTGTTATTGCTGTCCATCAACATCTTGCATACATTTTTTTTACAATCTTTGAATACTTACTTTTTGGAGTACCGTGATAATCCATGCGTTGAGATCAAATCTGAAGTTTACAAAGGATATAATGGCTTGGTGTATTGCTGTTGGATGGTTTTAATCAGTCAGACAGCTCACCTTTTTGTGATTTTGTAAATTGGTAGTTTTGGTTGTTTCATACTAGAATTTTTCAGGGCTGAATTTCAGCTATGTGTCATGGGACATTTCATACGACTATGTGTCAGTTCCTTTTACTGTACCTTTTACTCTATGTACCTTTTAAATAACTAATGACTTAAAGTACTTTTAATCTCCTCATAATTCTATTTCACAAAACAGCTCCATCATAAACTCTCAAAGACAAACCCCTCTCTGTGCTGAGTCTGGATATTCATCAATCTGGATCAAGTCGGCATTTTTAAAACAAAAAGTCAAGCCAGCATCATAAAAAACAAAGAAGAGTTGAGTTCCACATTGTCAGTACTAGAATATTCCTCTGGGAGAGCAGACCTCCGCCAAGGCAGCTCAGCCCCCCCACCCCACCCCTTCCTCTTCCCCGGTCGGTCACCTGGATCACCCCCAAACTCTGATCACATGTTCCTGGTCCCATTGCTGACATTCCCTGAAAATGTCATCAAAATCCACCAATAACGTTTCGAGTTATATTGCTAACAAACAGACAAACAAACAAACACTGGCGAAAACATAACCTCCTTGGTAGCGGTATAAAGTGTTACACGAGATGAACCAGTTAAAAGACCCTTTTCAGTTTTCTTCAGTTTTTCAAGCAAAACTGCTCCTGAAGAAATGTTGCTAAGCTGATGTCCAGTGATCTGTTCAGTCTTGATTTCTTTAGCTCGATATGTCCATTGTTGTTGATGGCAAAAAATGACTCATGCTAAATACACACATCAGTTGGTCCCTGTGTTTTTGTTAAAACCTCCTGCCAAGTTGGTTGCACAGACCATCTGTAATCGCTACTTCGAATCCTCGAGCCACAATGCTGGATTGCTTATGATTAACTCAACTGATATCGGGATCTGACTACCTCGCTTGGTGACTTGGGGTCACAACAGCAGCAGGTTGACTTTAAGCCCCTTTGCTACCTCAGTCACAAAACACAGATTTAGACTCTAATAAATATCACTCCGACCTAATTTGGTTAATTAGGGTCAGTTAACCAAAATGGGCCTCAGAACCAAAACAAATGAATGAGTTCTAATACAGTCTTCATAATACTATAATTTACAATCAAGATAAATAATACATGAAATTCATCATCTTTTTATTACTATGCATCGCCAAAGTTCATGAAAACCTTCAAAAAAAAAGAAAATTCAACTGATTAGCAATGGTGTAAGTACAGTGCGGCTATATAGTATTGGGCAGCCACCAATTTGTGCAAGTTGTCCCACTTAAAAACATGAGAGAGATCTGTAATTTTCATCATAGGTACACTTCAACTGTGAGATGGAATGTATAAATAAATTCAGGAAATCACATTGTATGATTTTTTTTTGAAGAATTTATTTGTATAATGGTGCAGAAAATAAGTATTTGGTCATTAACAAAAGTTCACCTCAATACTTTGTAATGTAACCTTGGTTGGCTATGACAGAGCTCAAACGTATTCTGTAGGCCTTCACCAGGTTGGCACACAATGTAGCTGGTATTTTGCCCCATTCTTCCATGCAGATCTTCTCTAGAGCTGTGATGTTTTGGGGCTGTTGCTGGGCAACACAGACTTTCAACTCCCTCCACAGATTCTTTATTGGATTGAGGTCTGGAGACTGGCTAGCCCACTCCAGAACCTTGAAATGCTTCTTACGTAGCCACTCCTTTGTTGCCCGGGTGGTGTTTTGGGGATCATTATCATGCTGGAAGATCCAGCCATGTTTTATCTTCAATGCTCTCACTGATGGAAGTAGGTTTTGTACAAAATCTCACAATACATGGCCCCATTCACCCTTTCCTTAATACGGATCAGTTGTCCTGTCCTCTTTGCAGAAAAGCAGCCCCAAAGCATAATGTTTCCACCCCCATGCTTCACAGTGGGAATGGTGTTCTTTTATCTTTCGTTTATACCAAAGAGTTCTATTTTGGTCTCATCTGACCACATGGTATTCTACCAA
Source organism: Valencia hispanica (assembly GCA_963556495.2). NCBI lineage: Eukaryota > Metazoa > Chordata > Actinopteri > Cyprinodontiformes > Valenciidae > Valencia > Valencia hispanica. The sequence continues at coordinate 34,038,898 of OY747717.1, forward strand.
TCCTCCTCTAGAACATCCAGACTGTCTCTGACAAACTTTAGATGGGCCTGGACATGTGGTGGCATAGGCAGAGAGACCTGCAGGACTTTAATCCATGATATCGTAGTGTGTTACTAATAGTTACCTTTGTTACTGTGGTCTCAGCTGTTTTCAGGTCACTGTTTCCTCATCCTTCTCAAGATCCTGTTACCCCACGAGGTGAGATCAGGAATGGAGCCGCAGATTGAGGGTGATTGTTAGTGATCTTGTATCTTTTCCAGCTTCTAATAATTGCTCCAACAGTTGATCTCTTCTCACCAAGCTGCTTGCCTATTGTCAGGAAGTCATCAGCTCCAACCCAGACCAGCCGTGTCTGATGAGCTTCCTGACAATTACTCCACTCTCCCCTCAGTTTAAAAGACCCTTCCACTCACCTTCACATCGCTCAGTCATCGGTAATCCAATGCCCAGAGCTCCTACTCGTCAGACCAGAAGTCTTCCTCCTACCAGTCGTTTGCCAGTTATTTCCATCCAACCTAACCAGTCTCTTTCATCAGCTCAGCAGCCTGCTCCACCCTGCGCTCTTAATCCAGGGGGACTCCCATCCGCGTCTGGAGCGCCAAGCTTCACCCGATCGCCTCTCCCTGTCCACCGGTGATCCTGACACCTATTGTAGATTGGCTCATCCCAGTTTAGTGCAGGTGTACAATCTTGTCCCTGGTGTCATTGGACAGCTCTCTGGTCTTGGCCATGGTGGAGTCTGACTGTTTAATGGTGTGGATAGGTGTCTTTTATTCCGATAACGAGTTCAAACAGGTGCCATTATTACAGGTAAGAAGTGCAGGATAGAGGAACATCTTAAGTAAGAAATAAAAGGTCTGTGAGGGACAGAATTCTTGCCACACCTTGCTGTGCGGAAGTAGTAATCTCCAAAGCTTATATCCTGCTGCCACGGTGCTGATATCATGTACATACCCAACATCCTAGAAGCTACCAATCTAAAACACATTGCGAAGCATCACATGGCTCTGTGGTAGAGCAGGCACACCATATGCTGCGGCTACAGTCCTCAACACAGCTGTCCTGGGCTCGATTCCCGGCCCTGGTTCATTTACTGCTTGTCTTCCCTTTCTCTCTCTGCCCTAAAGGTGCTTGGCTATGCTGCCCATTATCTATATGACCCATTAGAACCTATTGCATTGCAACAAATTTGGGAAACCTCCCTAAAGGCAATTACGAGCGACCACAGATTTCCCATCATCCATTCATCAGATGCCTGTTCCCACAGTCATCCCACAACAGGTCTACCATGTGCAGCCAGGATTACTCCATACCGGCTCTGATGTAATGTGACTGCATTAGGATGCAACTACATGTCAGAAGATCACGTTACACCAGCACAACACTTCTGCCAGGGGTATTACATAGGTTAGGCAATGACTATACTATAACGATGGTAGTGTGGCCAGTCTCAAATCAGATTCTGCCACTGTTGCCACAGTAATCCCCATGAACCACCTATGGCCCCTGACTCATGCCAGAAGATTTATAAACCAACACAACCCTGCTACAGAAGTCTTGTGCATGTTCAAAACTCTAAAACTCTCATTGTGCTATCACTCTCAGACATATGTAATCGGAAGCAAACAGCATTCTTAATCTCCTTCTAAAGACCTTACCAGGACTGTGCAAACACCATATCCACTCTGGCAGATTTTCCTGAAAGGTACCCCTAAGCGCCATTCAATGAAACTGCACTATGTCATTATAAATCTGCCAGAATATGGATTGCCTCTGTAGGGTCTAGCAGGGGTATTCTTAAATGGTTCAAGAATGCACTACCCTTGTCATGAACTAAACGCACAGCGAGATAGTTTCTGGTGATATTTATTTTCAAGCACTTAGACGCAGAACTAGGGACCAACAGGAGTAGAGACAGGAGTTGTCGAGGGAGCGGCTCTGGAATGATCAGGAGGATGCAGGATCGGCAGGCTGTGGCCTCGGCAGGAGTGCTCTAATCTGGAGGACCAGATGATAGAATGATTAGAGGTGAGTGAGAGCTCCTTAAATACAGGATTCAGGCCAAAGAGAGAGAGATTGGCACAGGTGGAAGTGGATGGAGCTGATGGTTTCCTGACAACCCTACCCATTATGTTTGATGCAGCCACGGAGTGAGTAGATTGTGGTGGTTCATTATCTTGGTGGCAGCATAGCTATGCCCTAAGTGCTGCGTCGTGGAGTTGCCTGGTGGCAGCATTGGTCCCTTGTCCATGACTCATAGTCAAAGGCTCTAAGCCCAGCCCAACATTTTCTTATGCTACTGATAAACTCATGAAAGTCATACTGGTTGTTTCTGCAAAGTTGAAACCAATCGCAGGTTCCAAATTTATAACACAATTTATTTCCATAGATTGTGAAGAAACATTTGCAGATGTGATAACAGTGAAGGAACCAATGGTAGCATTGCAAGAAGCAAAACCCTTTGGCAAGAACAAAGTGCAGCAGCATCATTGTTGCATTCTCACGGGAAAATTAGGTTTTGCAGATTAGTTTTGATCTAGCGATCCTAGGTAGTCTTAATCTGATGTAAAGACAGTCTAACTAAAATCTTGTTAATTGTATCTTTTCAGCATTGGTCAGAAATGGGTTTCTAATCACACACAAAAATGTTAAACTGTCTTTTGACTTCATTCTCACATTTTATCCTCTCTTTGCAATTTGATGATGGAAACTAAATTGCTGTGTTAAATCAACCATTGAAGTTTGTTATGTCAGTATGTCTGGAATCTAATAGTAAAGTAAAACAAAATTCAGACAGTAAAACTCAGAATGTTCCTGCTTTTGCTATTTAGCAGCTGTGATTGTGGGCAAACTATCAATATTCATTAGGCCAATTATTATTTACTCTGGAAACTGTTGCTTCGTATAACATGACTGGATAAAACAACAACGATAAAAAGTCATGTTTAAAAACGCAATCCCTTGTTGGAATCAAAATCTTCTTCACAGATTAAAAATAAAAATTATAACTTTTTAAAGATTTAATTTAATTTTAATCTTCCAATGTTTTAACATAAGTTTCTCTTCTAACAGCTCCATACAGGGCCATAAATGATAATTTTCTCACTTTGTTATTATTCTGCATAGTATTTATTTTTACAATAAAATAAAAACATTTTTATTAATATCCTCAATTTATATCATTGTAAAACGTGACTACATTCCAGAAACCCAGACATTGCTGTCAGCTCAGAGCAAAATGTAAAAAACTACAATTACCAAATGAAGTTTTAAATTAGGCTGCCACACAGAGCACACAGAGGAGTATTATTTTGACACTCTGTCCCCCTCCAGGGGGGAAACCGACCTTTTTGATGTGTGATCCGCCAAGGCCTGCATTGGTTGGCAGATTTTATCAGCAAACACGACAGGCAAGCACAGCAAAGACTAAATAAAAGGGGGGTGAATGATAAAAATGTCAAGGATTATCTTCACTTTGCGGGGAGCTGTGATGTCGTATCAACACGGATTTGGTGGAAATGATTTGGCAGGAGGAGAAGAGATGATGGGTGGAGGCAGGTTGGGGGGGTTGGGTTAGGGAAGACACAAAAAGAGAGGATTGTGCTGTTCGTGTTTCTGAGTTCATTTTGCATATTTAACTATTCAAATTGTTCCGCTCCAAACACAAAAAATGTTTCTGTTCTGACTATAATCTCATTATTTGGAAATTACATTCATAGACAGAAAACATTCAGCATAAATACATGATGCTACAAGCACTTAATTCAGTATACATTACAGATGCGAAAAAGAGACAAAAGCTTATCGTAGACAGGTTAAAATAAAATCTTAAATTCCACTTTCCAAAGCATATCAATACTCTGTCTTGGCTTTGATCCCTAAGCTTGTTCGTTTAAATTCTACCAAACTTAAAAGCTGTGGAAAAATCGAAGCCACTTCGCTGCTTATCCAAAAAGGCACAGATTGTTCCTGATCTAATCTGCTTTAATATTCCAGGGCTGCAGCCATCTTCCTGACAGTGCCTCTGGCACTTCAGCACATGTGGAGACTATGCAGGATATTAGGGAGCTGTGGCTCCCAGCACTTGTGCTTCACTAAAAATGTTATGGTTTTTTTTTATTCCCAGTGTGCTGCTGGTGCCAGGAAACCACCTGCAGTCAGGTGAGAACAGAGCATTCCTAAAAAGTAGCTGTCTGAAGAAAGTTGAGGTTATTGTGAAAGTTTTCTCTTTCTGATTTAGAATAATTAAAATAGTTGAGAGCAAAGTAGAATGTGAGAGAATACAAAGGGTTTACCTCATTTTGATTGATAAACATTAGAATTAAAGAGGAAATAAAAATGGTTTAAAAAAGAGTTTATAAAGTTTTTGGGACAGACAGAGTTCTGCTACATGACTGAAAAGAAAGTACTTTGAAGAACCTCTAATTAATTCTTTTTATGCACCATATTAAAGTTTTTCAGGGTCACGATGGAGGCTGAATTGTTTCTCTGCAGTCCACACACACAACCAGCTGTGTAGACGCCACATTTAAAGGAATAGGTTTTGGTAGTCAATACCTGAAAGAGTCAGCAGTTTTATGAAAAGTCATTGTGCTGGAAACAGGAGAATTTACATGCCAGTCAGGTTAAAGAGAGCAGTTTGATACTGAAATGTCAAAGTTTCACCCCAGTTCGAGCCAGAGACTTGACTGACTTGACCAACTTTTTAACTGAGCTACTAATGCATTTCAGAAAACCCTCTCAAAAACTCTTTGTGAGGAGTTTGCAGACCACTTCAGAGGGAAGGTAGACACCATCAAATGTAATATTTTATCCTCTCAATCTAACATGGTTTTAGACAAATCTGAGCATGTGTCTTTACCAGAAGAAGCATTGGAGAGTTTTGTGTCTGATACTAGCTGAGATTCTTGACAAAGTTCTCTCTTCAGTGAGGCCCACCACATATGTTTTGGACCCAATTCCCACTTCCTTTTTTAAGCCATTTTACGGATCTTTTAGAGATTAGATTTTAATCCTGATGAATTGCTCCCTTCAGACGGGGGTCTTTCCTGCCGCCTTTAAACAGGCAGTAGTGAGGCCCCTGTTGAAGAAGAGCAATTTAGATTTTAATGATTTTAATAATTTTAAACAGGTGTTCCGACTATCTGTGCTACCCCTCAATCCGTGCTACCCTGTAGCACTGTGCATGCGCAGTTGGATGTTGCTTCACAATTCGCTTACTCAGCAAATCTGTCATCGAGAATTCCTACCTGAAAGCTCAATTTTGTCTGTTTTATTTCTTTGAAGTTTACGGTGAGTTTTATTCAAATTATTTTATTTCTGGCTAATTTTAATTCAAAATATTTTAAGGCTTTCCTTAACTACTTGTTTCAGGTTTACATGATAGCCCTTGTATGTTAGTTTCACTTCTGTGATATTGTTTTACTGCATGTAAACAAGTCCCATTAATTAGAGTTGTAGAGTAAATGCAATGTATTCTGTGGGCTATTTGTGCTTATAATCATTCTACATTTTAATATTAGAGTCCTAGAGTAAATGCGGTGTATTTTGCGGGCTATTTGTGCTTAGAATCATACTATATTTTAATATTCTGGAGTATATAATACTGCTATCAGCTCTACGTCTTACTGGCTTGGTATATAGGCCTATTCATTAGCTGCTTTACAAACTAATAACAGATTTACAGAGTTATCATCTACAGATCAGTTCGATCATCTACATGTGCATCTATATGTGCTACCCAGTATATTTAACTGGGAAGATATTCTATTCACTGTTTTTAGTGCATTTATATGTGCTACCCACGTATATTAACAGGTAGGATATTCTGATCACTGTTTTTAGTGCATGTTTTATGTGCTAGTTTTAGCTTTATATTAAACAGGTAGCATGTTCTGTGGATTGAAAGAAAAGTTTTCGTATTCATATAAATTGTTGCTATGTTAAACATTACTGCTAAACTGCCACTTCAATCCCGTCACTTCAAAAATATTTTTCGTTGATTATATTTAACATCATAAGCTAACAGTTGTTTTCGGCATGTAAACATACCGGTAGCACTTTTCGAGGGTTAGCACCGACAGATAGACATAGCCATCTATGCGCGCTACTGTAGGACATTCTGATGAGGTAGCACAGATCTTCAGAACACCGGTTTCTAACTTACCGTTTTTAAGTAAAATTTTAGAAAAGCTTGTTTTAATTCAACTTAATGATTTTACTAATGCACACAATGTCCTGAAGAAATTTCAGTCTGGTTTCAGGGTGAACCACAGCACAGAGACGGCCCTTCTGAAGATTTTAAATAATTTTAGATGAAACTATAATGCACAGAGGGTGACAGTGTTGGTTCTACTGGATCTAAGCGCTGCCTTTGATACAGTGGACCACACTATTCTTTTAACCCGTTTAGAAAAGATTGGGCTCTCTGGTGCTGTTCACAAATGGTTCACATCCTATCTCACAGACAGGACTTTCATGTTAAGTTTAGATACCTGCTCCTCTAAGGTCCACAGAATTACATGTGGTGTGCCCCAGGGTTTAATTTTAGGCCCAGTGCTTTTTAACCTTTATATGCTCCCTCTTGGCAGCGTCATCAGAAGACATGGAGTTAACTTTCACAGTTATGCTGATGATACACAGTTGTACATCTCCATGTCTCCCAATGACACACGGCCAATGGATGCACTTTTTAACTGCATTTCAGAAATCAAATCCAGGATGGCAGAAAATTCTCCAGCTCAACCAGGACAAAACTGAAGTTTTAGTCATTGGTCCTGAGGCTCAGAGAGAAAAACTTTTACCAAAACTACACTTACTGTCTTTTAATCCTTCTTTACAAGTGAAGAACCTGGGCGTGATTTTTGACTATGAGCTGACCTATATCCCTCACATTAAAAACATTACTAAAATAGGTTTTTATCAACTAAAGAGCATTGCCAGAGTCCGCCCCATTCTCTCTCGGGCCAACACGGAGACACTGATGCATGCTTTTATCTCCAGTAGGATTGATTACTGTAATGCCCTGCTTTCTGGTCTTCCCAAAAAGAGTATATCAGGTTTACAACTACTACAAAATTCAGCGGCACGTGTCCTGACAAAGACCAGGAGATGGGAGCACATTACACCTGTCATAACCTCCTTGCATTGGCTCCCTGGATGTTTTAGGATCAATTTTAAGGTTATTTTAATGGGTTTTAAGTGTCTTAATGGTCTTGGGCCTTCTTATTTTTCAGAACTGCTTTTACCTTATGTACCCTCGCGGTCTCTGCGCTCCTCTGGCCGCCGTCTCCTTGTCATCCCAAAAGTCAGGACACACACTCACGGTGAGGAGTCTTTTAAGTATTATGGCCCTCACCTTTGGAACAGGCTGCCGGAGGATCTAAGGGCCACGTTCTGTTCATGTTTTTAAGAGCAGGCTCAAGACTCACCTTTTTAGCCTAGCTTTTAACTGCATACTGTTTATTATTGTCTGTTTAATTGCTCTGTATGTTTTAATTGATTACATTTCATCAATGTTTTACTATTTAATCTCATCACATTTATCCCAGTTATTTTTATATCTTAACCTGTTATTTTTTAATCTTCCTTCCAGGGTTTCCTCTGTGGGAGCCCTCTGCCTCGGGAGTGGTGGTCGGCTGTGGCTGCCTAGGTGCTCTCCAGGTAACGCTTGGGTGGAGGTGGGGTCTTGACCTTGCCACCACTGGGCGCCCTGTGTCGGTGCCTCGGCTGCTGCTGTTGATGAACTGCTGACTGTGCAGATGGCTCCTCTGATGGCGTTTCCTGACCTGGCTCATCTGTACTGTGCCCAATGTCCTTTTTATTGTTGCTTTTAAGTGTATGTGCATGAGGGTTGGGTTGGGGGGAGCGGGATATAACTGTGATCATGTTTTTAATTCTGTGGGGGAAGGATGGGAATGTGGCTTTATGTGGGGTCATTTTAATCTGTAAAGCACTTTGAGATGCAATTTTGTACGAAAAGTCCTTTATAAATAAAGAATGATTGATTGATTGATTGATTGATTGATTGATTGATTGATTGATTGATTGATTGATTGATTGATTGATTGATTGATTGATTGATGCTTCATTAGTTGACTGCAAACCTTTTCACTTTTGCATAAAGTTGTTATTAGGTATGTTTAGGGTTCAAATTACGGGGGAACTAAGGGGAGCTCAGCTCCCCTTAAAGGAAGATGGGCTCCCCTGAGAACCCTCAAGTGACACACCAAGGGGGAGATCTAAAATACACCAGTTTCCATTTAGTTTGCATTCTTTTTTGTTTTTGTTTTTTTACAAGAATACTAATATGTTTTAGATTAAAATAAAATACATATTTGTCTGCTTTGTGTGTTTAATTTTTCACATTAAATTTTCTGAATACTGACTTCTCCTGAAAAAACCTTTTACTTAATTCCTTCTTTGACCACTGGACTGTTGGCCAGTGGTCCAAGGGCTTCTTTTCCGGTGAAATTTTTTTTCATTCATGAAATAAAGGTCCAAGGGTTTGGAGGAAGACTGGTGAGGAACAGAACCCAAGCTGCTTGAGGTCCAGTGTGAAATATCCACAGTCATGATTTGGGGTGCAATGTCCAGTGCAGGTGTTGGTAAACTCGGCTTTCTTAAATCCAAGCTCACTGCAATAAGTTTACCAGAATGTTTTAGAAGACTTCATGATTCCTTCTGCTGAGGATCTGTATGGAGATGCATATTTCATCTTTCAGCAGGACCTGGCCCCTGCCCATACCACCAGAAGCACCAAAACCTGGTTTGATGCCCATGCCTTCCCAATGCTTGATTGGCCAGCCAACTTGCCCGACCTAAACTCCATTGAGAATCTATGGGGTATTATCAAGAGGAAAATGAGGGGCACTAGACCCAAAAACAAAGAAGAGGTGACAGCAAGCATCGAGGAAATCTGGGCTTCCATAACTCCCAGGCAATGCCACAGGCTGATTGCCTCAATGCCACAGCGCATCAAACAGTGATTAAGGTAAAGGGATTCCTTACCAAGTATTGAAGATTGACATATTGTTTTAAAAGTGCCATATTTTGATTGATTTGATGTGAGCCTAATTTCTTTCTTTTATATACAGTACAGACCAAAAGTTTGGACACACTTTCTCATTCAATTGAATGAGAAAGTGTGTCTAAACATTTGGTTTTAGCAATTAGGTGCAGGTGTGCGGGTGCAGCAGGCAGGCTCCACCCCTGGCTTGATGGACAGGTCCTAATCTAAGATCCCCCCAATCAAAAGGATGATAAGTAATAATTGAGGTCACCAGGAGGAATTTCTATGACTTTTGCACATGAAATGCTAGCCGTTACCATTCACTTACATAGTTCATGCTAAGCTAAAGCAAACAGACCACCGCCAGATTAGAAGAATGACTGGGCTGGTTACAAAATGCTTTTTCTTACTTATTCCTGTTGCCTTGAATACATTTCGTCTCTCATCCGAGAGGCTTCTTCAGTTCTGAAATCTGGATTGGGAGTATCAGATTTATAAGTCTAAGGTTTAGGCTCACTTTTCTTACTTATCTAACTCTGGGGAATGTGGCAACAGACTAAATTTCACTTAGGGGTGGAATATCCCTTTAAGAATAGGGTGAGTGTAAGGAGGCCTCCCAACCTCAAAGACTTGGAGCTCATCGTCAAATATTAAATGTCAAAGTACCAAAACCTTTTTCAACAACGTAGCAATGATCCCAGCAAATGGTTTGATTGCTTTAGTGCTAATAAAGTTTTCTGTTGATTAGAAAAACTTGTGTTCACTCTTCAGGTTGCTTTATTGTCTTTTGAGAGACACCTGGCCTATTTCTCATCAGGAAAAACAAACTTGAATGGAATTATTATATTTCCTGGCTTAATATTTTTCAGTACATTAAAAATGATCTTTTGTCTGTATGACCTCACGAACACCTGCGAGGGAATTTGAAGAGTTAATTTTCTTGCTGTGAAGTCATTAGTAAATTGTTAAAGGATTGTGCAAGTACTGTTTTGCTGCTGCACTTCCTTCCATTGCTGCACAATCATTTGACCTTTCACCTCACCACTTACCACTAAACCGTCCTTTCCCATTGCCTCCGTCTGGCCATCATGTTGTCATAGAGTCTGACAGCAAGGATTAGAGTTGCCAGTTCTGTTTTGCGTGTGTGTGTAGCAGCAGCAGCTGCAAAATAGCCCTCACAGAGTTACCGCCCCCCCCCCCCACACACACACACACACAGACATTTTTTCCAATACGAGGCCTGAGGCGAGCAGGATGGGTTCAGGTAATATGTGCCAATGTGTGTCAGTGTGTCACTCCAAGCTTGTCATCTATGCTCGACTGAGTCCAGACTACGAGAGGATTATCGTTGTCATCACCTGAGAGGAATGAAGCTCATTCTGTCGTGTTCGCTGTTTTGATCTTTGAAGTGTTGCAGAGAGGCACACACACACACACATACATACACACACGCATGCACGCACACGCACACACAGGGTAGCTTGAGCAAGGCACCGAAGGTAAAACCTAAAAAAATAAGACAGAGAGAAAGCCTGCTGACGCCTAGATGGGAAAGTATTACTGAAAACTTAAAGAGTTCTTTGTTTTTGATGTCGATGAGAGGAAGGAATGAATGTTTAGTCATGTCTTTGTCTCCACAGGGTGAAATAAAGCGTGCTCTTTCATTCTGTTTACACTAGTTGTGGAGACATCTGGAAAAGAGATCCTTTTGTTTTCCTCAAGATCGTGTCCCACGTTGACAGCGAGTGTTTAGCTGAAACTCTCTCAGGTGTTTAACATTAAACAGATGGACGATAAAGTGATGACAAAACAGGACGCACACATTCAAAGAGAAGAAAAACATGAAATAAAGTCAGTATGAATTAATTTTCACTTTGCCTATTTGTGTTTTCAAGAATAGAATTGATAAATCCCTGCGGGGAAAATGTAATTACCACAACAGCCACTCAAATACATTCATGTGCTGTGTAATTTCCTATCACATTTGGACATATAGATACATTATTTAATATAATTTAAGACGGTTTCCACTGTGTGTGCTAATCCATATTAGGCTATATTTTGTATGTGAACTTCTAAAAAAGGCTATTATAAGTGTTTTTATAGGAGGTCACGAGTATTTTAGCTTTTCCCTAAGTTGATCCCTAGACTGCTTCATCATTGTTACTCAAAATCTAAAATTTTTTTTAAATATTCATGAAGAGAGCAAAAACAGAGTTTTTTATATCTTGACTTGGGAAAGCATTTTCCCAAATTTGTCTAAACAAGAGCTCAATTTGCATGTGGATGATAGGTGCAAACTTCAATAAACATCAGCGTTCTCTTGGACGGGGCCTTATTCTTCCCCCACTCTTTACCTTTATTTCTTTGCTCTTTTGAGTCTATCCTCCTTTTTCCTCACACTGCCCTGCTGTCCAGGCAGCACATCCATAAACAAAGCCCAGGCAACAAACTGCTTTTGAATGGGTGCATCCTGCTGGCAAGATCTGAGTGGGCTGTTTATAGAGGAGCTTGTCAGCTGTTACCACTGGGACGTTGTGGCATGTGGAAACAGTGGGGAGAACCGGCCTTTGATGCCTTCCCCGCTTGGTTCTCCCTTTCTGCTCTTCTGTTCTTCTGCTTTCTCTTTGATGGAGCTCTGTGAAGTGTTTGTTAGCGACAGGAGGGCGATGTGTCGACACCCACCCACACACACATACACACGAGAGGAGCAGGTTGAACACACATGGCCTCTACAGTTTGAAGCCAGACATGTTTTATTTCAGTGCACACCTGCACAACTTCAGCAGTTTTTCCCCTTCAGGTGCTTTTTGCCAAAGTGAGCAGTGCTGTTCGAGTGCTTTAAATGGGAATGGGAATTGTGAATCTATTCATGGGTCTAAAGCCTCTTATCACTCAGAAAAACAAGTTTAATTGAAGCTGTAGCCTGCCTAGTAGTAGCATACTGATAACACTACCTCAAGGGAGTGCAAGCAAAATCTGAAAAGTGTGGTGTTTATTTGTTTAGACGCCTTTATTCTGAAACTCCAAAGTAAAATCTATCATAATGCACCATGAAGATCAAGGGACATGGCACACAGTTCAGATTCAGTTTGAAGCAGGTTAGATTATAAAGCATTAACAGAAGCTTTGAACAAACGCCATTGTTCTGTCTTTCCTGTGCACATCCATCAATGTGTTTGTTTGGCTTGTCCACAAAACAGGGCAGGTCCAGACTGTAACAAACAATTAGGTAAGCGGAGAGGATCATTAGGAGTGATTTTCCCTCCATCCAGGACTTGTACAGGTCTAGGGCAGGGCCGTTGCAAGAAGGCAAGCAAACCAAGCAATTGCTTGGGGCCCCGAGCTGGCCTGGGGCCCCAAGACAACTGGTTAAGAATAAAATGCAACGACAAACTGTGTGAGCGCCCCTTTGATAGTTAAGGCAATAAAGTGCAATGACACTGTAATCGGGATCCCCCTCAAGGGGGCCCCTCTCAGTCGTCCCTGACAGCAGCCAGCCAGCCAGCCAGCCAGGTTCGTGATCTCTGCTGCCGGCAAAATACAAAACCTCGGAAGTCATAATGAAGCGGAATTATCCATCAGGAAGCCAGAAGAGAAAGAAGAAAAAGGAAGAGGATAAGAAAAAACAATATAGTGGCAAATCATAAATTACACTGGATAAAATAGCTCTACTTGTCTTGTACAAATGGTGTCATTTCGCAGCAGGTAGCCATGTTTATGTTAGCTACCTGCATGACGGCCAGTGCTGCTTGTAACAAACTAGAACAGTCAGTGCAACTTTTTTTTTTTCGAACGGACGGAATATGGTTACATACTGTAATATGTTTATTAACGGGATAAGGAAGATCTGTTCCATAATCACTGTTTATCGTATTTAATGACATGACATTGCTATAGCTTTGTAATAGGTCTTAATGAAAGTGGGATAGGTTCTCTGCCATACTAACTATTCCACCGTGATAATCGATTTACCAAATGGGGGTAGTAGGAAAACCACACGATAAATTCCGTGCATCAAAGCAAACTGGACCATTAATGGTGGTGTTTTATTCTCTCACTTTGTGAGAACTGACAAATATTAACGTGAGTGTATGTATGTATTAGGGTTGCCAACCGTCCCGTAAAAAAACGGAATCGTCCCGTATTCAGAGAAAGTATTATGCGTTCCGTATTGCGGTGAAAAGGAACGCGGTTTGTCCCGTACTTTAGCTACAATTTAAAAAAAGACACAAAGGTGGAGTTATTCTGTGTCCTTAAGCTGTGCAGCTGCCTCGTCTTCTCTCATTCTCTCCCCTCCCTCTCCTGTTGCTCCTTCAATCATGAAACTGATCAATGACCAGCTGATCGGCTTTTCTGTCGGAAGTACCGTCTCTATCTCGCTCTTGTTGGTTTATCGCCCACTTTGCACAGAAAGAGGAAACCAGCGGATGTTGCGCTAAACAACAGCAGCACGTTTAATAACCTGTTAGAACTGATTTAATAGGACTTTCTAGTATCAGCTGATGTTTGCTGGAGCCACAGACGTAAAAGCTGCTGGTCATGATATCGGTTTGGATATGTGGTGAGATGGAAACATGAAGATGAAACCAGGAGATGTTCTTACTGAATCATCAGAGCTGAACAGGTGATGGAGAAACAGGTTTACCTTTTAGGTGACATGAATGAGTTGAAGGGAAGTTATAAACTGTTTCTGAGAGACAAATAACACCAGGATCCTTTTCTACTTCTGTGCAGGGGCGGCTCTAGCAAAGGGCATTAACAAGGAAAGGGGGGGGGGGGGAGTAAATACTTTTCTTTTGTATTCTCATTTAAAATGTCTAGCTTTTAATAAAAAATATCTGAATCTTACAACTAAAGTGGTCATCTGTGAAATGTATAGAAATCCATTATCTTAAATAGTAAATATTATTGAGTCTAATATATACTCTAGTAAGCTATAGTACTTTTTCCTTCGGGAAGGTACCAACTGTGCAGTCTGCAGTTCTGTCAAAGAAAGATGTTGAATCTATTTAATTATTATAGAAAAATAATTAATTTCTTTGTTTGTTTTTTTACACGTGCATTAAATTAAAATTGATTAGGTCGATTAAGCATCATGAGGCGGAGGGTGGGGGGTGGTTCCTTTTTTTTCTGAGAGTTGGCAACCCTAGTATGTATGCATGTATGCGTGCGCGTGTGTGTGTGTGTGTGTGTAGGTGTGTGTGTGTGTGTGTGTTTAAGTATGTTGGATTTAGTTATTGTGCACCTTTTTGGTGGTGTTTTTTTGCAAATGTTCAAATGTTTTGCTCAGAATATGCAACAGCAGTATTTTCACTATTTTATTTATATAAAGTGTGGGTGAACTTAAACTGTATGGCTATGCTGTGGTTCCTGTAGGCTTTGCGTGGGGGACCTCCACGACCATTTTGCTTGGGGCCCCTAAATTCATTGAAACGGCCCTGGTCTAGGGTCAGGAAAAAAGGTTGCTAGCATCTCTGCAGACCCCACACCAGTGAACACCGGCGTACAGCCTAAGTAGTCAGCGATGCTACCGTATAGCATATTTGCACCGTCACGACAAGCCATTCTTTTGTTCTTTTATACAGCACCAATTCACAAAACGTCATCTCAAGGTTCTTTACAAGAAAAGTCATTTCAATTTAATCATACATGCATTCCAATTAATCCTACTTATTAAACAGTACATTAAGTTCAGTTCATTATTCAAATTAGTTTCAAATGTTTTCTATCTAAGGATTCCCAGTAGATTCCACCAAGATATTGACTTGCAGCATTCACTCCTAGTGGAGAGAAAAAAAAAACCTTTAACAGGAAGAAACCTCCAGCAGAACCTGGCTCCATATGAGTGGCCATCTGCCATGGCCGACTGGGGGTTCAAGAAGACAGAGCAGATACACACAAAAACAGAAAAACTGATCAGAGTTTATACAGGAATCCTTGAGTTGAATGTTTTACTACCTTTTTTCTACCTCTAAAATATGTTTTACTACCAACACGACATCAAGCAGCGGCATTTTTGGGGGTGGATACGCAGCGCTGACCAAGGATGATAATGGCCCATCCCTCACCCAAGACAAAACGTTATCCCAATTACTTGAAGGTATAAGTGTGATGCTGCCTTGACTAAGGCATCGCTCACATTAAACATTCCTACTCCAATTCCAGAAGACTTGGGACATTTGGTTGTAGTATAACTACTCCTAAAAGTTTGTGTTTTTTTCTAAAAAATTACTCAAGTAAATGTAACTGAGTGGATGTAACTAGTTACTACCCACCTCTGGATGGGAGACAAGGGAAGCAAGAGACAAATGGACAGGGGGGGGTGAGACAGGTGACCGCACGGTCTGCTGCCTGTCTGCTGCAGCCTTCGCGGGGTGCTGGTGATACAAGTTTACTGCTGATGTGTGACGACAATACTAGTGCTCATAACTGAGCTTGTGTTTGCAGGTGCACTGCTCTTGGTAGCACCAAAACATGAATACGGAGCTGCTCCCCCCCCCGCACCCGAATTGCTGAATCCACTGCTGGTAATGGTGGATATTCTGTGTGATTTGATCACCGTAACAATGGTCCAGGTCACATTTATGGGTTTTTTGTACACTTTACAAAAAGCTTCCCGATCATTTCCCACTACTGGCTTAAGCCAGTTTTTAAATGCCGGGTCAATGAGCCAAAGTTGGGAGAACGTTCCCATTGTGAGGCCGAAGGTCGCTTGCTAACGTCAATATACTGTCCCGACACCACGCATGCGCACAGCAAATCTGACAGCGGAATCAATCGAGGCTATCAACTAGGGATGGGCATAATTAATTGACGATCGATTAATTGATCATTAAGAATTTCATTGATGACATTTTTTTTTACCGATCAATTAACGCATGTTCTGTTGCGTAGTGTGAGTTTTGAAGGAATGCAATTAATTTTGCTATGTGGCAGTAATTGAACACTTTACCACACCAGGGCGATGACTGAAAATAAAACCCACAGGCCGACTCAGGTTCTTGCCAGTTTCTGTGTGTTTCTGTCTAAGAGTTAGCAGCAAAGTGTGGCGTGGGACCACTTTGACTAAAAAAATAAACAAACAAAAAAGTCTAGGTTCACTGCCAAGACCGCGAAGCTGTGTATAATTACTTGAACGCACTTCTATCCCTGGTTAGAAGCGGAGCATCCTGCTCTTGGTCTCAACCTAGCATCAAGTCGGTGTTAGCACGGAGGAGCCGAGATGCACAACGAGCAGAGAAACTTACTCACCGATTACTTTCTGAGGGAGGCTCCGCCACCCCTGGATTGCACCCCTACAGACTGGTGGAAAATGAATTAAACAAGATTCCAGAGGCTTGCCAAGTTAGCACAGAGGTGTGTGTATCGCAGCGACGTCTGTCCCTTCACAGCAGGTGATCTCGGCGCCGCAGGTCAGACGCGAAAGCAGCCTGATGACCGTCAGTCTGCTCACCAGGCTGCTTTCACTTCTGACCCCAGCGCATGTTAACATGCTCATCTTTCTCAACAAAAATCAGTAGACTCATGCTAAAGTTGTATATAAGTTACGGTTTCTTTTTTTTGGTCTTTTTTACTCTGTTAATGAGACTAATTTATTGTTAGGTACGCTTATCTCTCTCATCCTCTTTCTCGACTCTTTTTGCCAAACGTAACACAAAACAGACCTATAAGTATTATATTTTTTTTATTAACTTATTGTTTAACATGACTTTTTTTTTTTTTTTTTACTTTTTTGGAGAAGAAAAAAAATATGAGCGTCAGTTGTGTAAAGAGTACTGTCTTTTAGCTGTCGGCTCCGCTGCTTATAGCGTATATTTTCTTTGTGCAACTACCTTGAATTAACTGCCACAAGAGGTGTCCCACTTGTAATGAAGATCTCAATGAGGAAACACGCTATTTTTCTATTCTCACTGCATTTTAATATAGCCTATGAACACTGAATTTTAATATAAAAATATCAATGATTAATCGAAAATTGATCGTTAACTCTCCCGATGATCGATGAAGACAGTTTAATCGAATGCCCATCCCTACTATCAACGCTAGACCATGTTATGCCATCCTGTCTGCACATATAAATATATTTTTAGTTAAACCTTTAAAAAAAATTACATAAATTGAAAAGTTACAATATATTAGAGAATTAACAATATATGCCAACAACGCATAACAGCTGAGCAGAACGCCAAATCAGGTGTAGCTTCTATGGAGAGAAAAACACAGAGAAAACAAACAGCAAACAGCGGAAATATCGGCAAATAATGTTACTGGAGTGTAGTAGAAGAAGAAAGTTAACCTTGCGCTGCAAGCTGGATTCTCGCGAGATTTGGATTTTTCCAAACCCACTGACTCTGACTCCCCTCCAGTAGTGGTGCGGACCAATCGTTGGGGCGGGCGCATGGGTCAGTGTTCAGGTATGATGACAGTAGCAAGTGCCCAGGCAAAGGAAAACAAACATGGCTGCGCCGGTGGATGTATGCGTAGAAGCGGCTATCGAATTTGTTTTAGGAGAACTAGAGACGATTTCTTCTTTGAACAAAGAGACAGGTGTTTTATACACATATTCTCCGTGCAAAACCAGCAGAAATCACCCAAAGACATAAGTGAAAGTGAAGCTTTTTTTTTTGGTTGGGCGATTTGTTGTTGTTCCCCTGGCGCACATGGTATAAGTCATATGGGTCGTTACCGTGATTGGCTGACAAGTCATGGTAGGCGGACACTTGCTGGCACGTCCTCCAATCAGCTCAAAATATACAAGACGGCCCTTCCTTTTTCAGACGCTTTCTGCGGGAGCAGTTCCAGATCGACCCATACTTGAATTGATTGTAATTTATACATTAATACTTAGTATATTTATACTTAATGTCCGTATACACTGAGAGCTTGAAAATCAAAGTCAAATTTATTGTTTGTGCACACAATCTTGGATTTTGATTCTGAACAACCTGCAAACCTAACAAAACTGGGTGAGCATTATTGAGAGAAGAAGGCAAGAGACCCATGTTAACTCTGGAGAAACTACAGAGATCCCCAGCTCAGGTGAGAAAATCTGTTGACAGACCAACTGTTAGCTGTGTGTAACCCCTGACTCACGTTAAGTAGGTAAGGCTGATTTAAAAGTATCGACCAGTTACTAGGTTCAGCAGGATTTACAATAGACACTGGGGTGATTGTGCAAGGAAATGGCTGGAAACAAAGAGTAAGTAAGAAAAAGTATTATTTAGTAAACAAATGAAAAGCAGTTCAAGATAAACAATATTTAACAATAAGCATAGCCGGCATATGCAACAAACAATATATCCCCAGTCCCATTGAGCTCAGTTTGTCCTTTGTACGTTATAAGTCAAGTCAACTGTCTTTATGGTTCAGTTCTTTTTCCTTTAAAGGGGTATTTTAAGGTGTTACCACTCTGCACTGTAGGGAAGAAGGTGGTTCTTCAATGTTCACTCCAGTTCTGGGCACAGAGAATCCAGGAAATCCATCCAAGGTTTTCTTAACCATGTAATACTAGCCTGCACAACAATAATGGTATTATTGTTTACAGCTAAATAAATGTCTGTTATCCTATCTCTTCTCAATTGCTATAGCTTTGTTTATCGTTTCTCTTATTACCATACTAAAAATATACAGTAATATTTTACATGCATGTTTTTAACTCAAATATCCTTTGTAAAACATGAAGCTGTATAAACATGGCAATTCTCTAGTGACCTTTAAATAAATCTGATTAATTACAAGACTTGATAAGATGCTTCAGTGTTTAAATTCAATAAGGTGAATTAGTTGAAAGCACAGAACCAAACAGTTAGACCCTTCAGGGTAAATATCTTGACAACATTATTTAATTTTAATGCCTTAGGAGGTGTACTGCGTTCTATTTTTTTCCTGGATATATTCTAGGGCAGGTGAGAACATGCTGCCTGAAAGAAAGCGTTGTGTGAAGCAGCAAAGCGAGGTAGAAGTTTATCGTTTTATCGCAATGCAGAAAGCAATGCTCTCCAAGTCAGAGGTCAATATTGTTCTGTCAACAACACTGTTGGTCTAATTTAACATATTAAAGCAAGCTGCTGGTGCCACAAGCTGAGGTCAGCCAGCAGTTGTGCAAAACTAAGAACATGTGACATGCTGCCATATGTTCTCACTTCTGTGAGAGTTCATAACTTCAACTCTCCTCATAAAAACTTTAATGGGAACAATGCTGACGCTGTTTGAAAACACAAAGAGACCCATCAAGTGTTTTCATTTCGTTGTGAAGGTGTAAATTACGCCTTTTGAAAGCAACAAGCGCTTTTACAGATACAGATATACTTTATTAATCCCAGAGAGAAATTCCTGCATTGCAGTGCTCTTAAAAACAATGAGATACGGTGAGAGAAAGAAACCGAAAAAAAGACAAAGGGATCATGTGAAACATAATAAAGTAAGACAGATAAAAAATAGAACAAAATGCAAATATAAAAATATAAATAATACAAGACATTATTATAGAAGTTATGGCTTAGACATTCTGTAAGTGGACACCTTTGCTCTGAAAAGGTCGACTTTACAGAGGAAGTTTTTAAAACCCCAGATTCAGGATGAAGTATTTGATTTATTAAAATTTTCAGCTGGTAAGTGTATTATCATTGTCACTGCAAATTATGAAACCGAAGTGATGTAAAAGAAATAAAACAGAAACATAGCAGAATTTATTGACACCCATTTAGTTTGTTCCAGGTCATGTGCGGAGACTGGTTGACCTCTGCAGACTCTTTTTAATATCTCAAAAATGTAATGTAAATGTAACTTACTTACTTTTGGCATATTTCATGTAGAAGTACTTTATTCTTCTTAAAAAAACAAATTAAATGAAAACTTCTGAGCTGTTTTCTTTCCACATCCAGATCATATTTCATTCATTTCTAGACATGTTTCGTATCAAATATAATATACTGCCCATCTAATGTTGTTTATTCAATGGTAAAAGTTAGAAAAGTGGTTTTCATGTACTAGGTATATTAATTCTTTTGAGATTTTAATAAAAATGATCATGGCTGTAGCTGGGGTAAAATGTGCATTTAAAAAACTAATAATTTTGAAATACAACCTGTGCTGCTTTCCCACGTGGATTTATAACACTTAGGAAGTGAACTTTTCACCCAGAGACAAGCACAGCGCAGCTCAGTTGCTTCCAGAATGGCTGTTTCATCTGACAGATGAGCGTGGTGGAAGCTCCTGGTTTTTATTACCAAAGTAAAGTCCGACTCAAATTTGAACACATTCAACTTTTGCCCCCTTTAAAAAACTTCCAACAGCCCAAATTTAAACCAATGCCAGGTTTTTGTGTCAGTTTCTTGTTTCTAAGTGTTGAAGAACGTCATCCGAATGTTTATCTTCACTGGAGCTGTTGAGTGTTATTGCACTTCAGAACACAAAGCAATTAAATCCACATTTTGTGGAGACAAATTATAAATAATGCAAGGAAAAGTATGTGTTTGGTGTTTATTGGCAGCTACAGTGGCCATCAAAAATACTGTAAAGAACAGGTTTTTATGATAATAAAAATGTGACCATCATAGATCATTTCAAAGCGTTTTCAATTTATAATGTGACATTTATCCTGTACAACTCAACTGAAAACAAGTGACTCTTTTACAAGGGGAAATAAAAGTGACATGACTCAGTTACATAAATGTGCTTAAACTAATACTTTGTAAAAGCACCCTTTTTATTCAGCTTCAGTATTCAGTCTTCGTCTATCAGCAGGCCACATCTTGACATGGCGATATTTGCTCACCCACCCTGCAAAAGTTGTCTAAATCAGATTGTGAGGACATCACTTGTCTACAGCCCTCCTCGGGTGGATTATCTGTCAGATTTATTTCTGGATATAAAAATGTTCCTTCAAAAAGTCCTTCTTTTGTTGATCTGGATGTATGTCTGGACTCACAGTTATGGTAAAGGTTAAATTCATCTTAATAATCAGCTTTCTGTCAGACACATAGAGGTTTTGTACCCAAATTGACTAGCAACTGTGAATTTCATTCACCTTGATAGTGTGAACCCCCCCACCACCAGCTTTTTTTTTTATCTTAAACAAAGTATCCCAGAACATGATGCTGCCACCGCGGTGTTTTACTGTGGACATAGTGCTCTTTTGGTGATAGTGTTGTTATTGTGCCAGATCTGATTGTCTTCCCTGGAGAAAAAACTAACAAATTAACATTTGTCCTTTCAATTATTTTGTAGAAACAGACCCCTTTTAACCTCTCTGCCAGGGCAGCACAGTATATTGGAAATATATCAGTGTGCGCAATATTATGTAAAATCACAAAGCACTGTTTGAAATGCAAGACTTTTTTGCAAAGATAGCCAAATATTTCCTGCCTATAGGCGCGTTTCCACTAACAGAACTTCAGGGTAATTTAACCAGATCTTTTTCTGACGGGGTCATCTGTTGGCCCACTCCTCTCAGATGCCATGTCTCCATACACAATCGGCCCTTTAAGGAATCAGCTAAAGATATCCGCATATCACGACAGTTTCAGCAAGGAGCATCACTGATCAGTTTAAAAAGGAGCTCAGAACAGCAAAAATAACAAGAGATTGACATGGAAAAAGCAGGGCTTGTTGCTGCGTTTCTGTTTGCGGTTATGAACTGCTTCGCCAGCAACTCTTCTTATTTTTATAAAGCCGGTTGTTTGGCGACGTCTGCTCATTTCCCTCTGAATTACCACCAGTCAGCTCGACTTAACCACAGCTCCCGCCGAGCAACTCGATCGGGCCATTCCGAGTACATACCCCCATACAGGTACTCCGTTGATTCCTGAAATGGCCCCGAAAACGGCCCTGTCAGCCCGGCCCGAGGAAGTGGAGACATGCGCATATCTGGAAGGTCCGGTCAAATTATCCTTAAGTTCCGATAGTGGAAACGCGCCTAACGTAATATTTAGCCCTTTTGATGGAGTCTCTGCATTAGATGCTTATACCTGACACATATAATCGTGCCCAAGATGCTAAAGGACTAGAAAGAGTGCTGGAAGCACAGAGGGAAAAACAGAGGAGTGAGGAAAATGTGGATTCATATAAAAATTGAGTTGGTCAGATTCCCTCTAACTGACGGTAAGTGTGAACACAAGACGACTGAACATTGGAATTGAATCAGAAGGCGCTTCAACACAGTATTAGTTTATGGGTGTGCTCTCCGGCAATCGGGTTTTGCACTTAGTTATTTATTTTACACCCCTCCTTCCTAAATCAAGATAAACTGTGTTATCCCCAATAGGCTATTTGTTTTAAAGCCAGCAGAGAACAGCTGAAAAGAGAAATATGAATAGAACTGTTAGAAGTACAAAAAATAACCACAGCATTTATGATGCAACCAGGGTGCAACACATAGGCTCCTACACTCTATTCGGGCCTATCACATCAAATTATTAATGAGGTTGACCCAAATGGCAACAGGACAGAGGCAGGAGCCTAATGGAGTTTGGAATGATGGATTTAATATTGGAAGAAAAATGTAGGAACTTACAGGAAAACCACAAGGATAACTTAGGAGAAAGGAACCAGGACAAGAACAACAGTAGAAACTAGCAACATGCCAAAGAAACCTGGGAGATTAAAAACTGTGCAGGTGTGATATGTGTGTGATATAGAAAACAGGTGAGTATAATCAAATGAATGAATGCCAGCTGAGTGGGGAGGAGTGCTAAGGAGCCGAGGAGAGTGGAGGAAAGGCAGCACAGAACTATGGAACAACTGCAAGTACAAGCAAACACTGAGAAAACAGAGCAAAACAGAAAAAAATACAGAAAAACCCAAAATACAGAACTCAGACAAAATGCTGAAATGTACAGGAAAAATTTTAGACTGTGCTTGGAAAAAAAATTTCATATGACTCATTGATCCTGGTCTTGTCAACTAAAAAACCTGGCATTTTTTAACTTAGGCATGTACACTGTTGCCATCATGTTTTTGTTTTTTTTTACAGTCATTATGCATCACATTCTTCTCTATATGTTTATCACAACAATTTGTCCCTAATTATCACGCTTGGCTCTGAACATGTTGGCTGGGCCCGAAAAAGGAGGATGGGATGTAGGCAGCGTCCAGGCTAACTCATGAGGACAGAGCTGTGCTCAACAAACCCTTGAAGCATTGTTGTGATGAGAGCACAGCTCAACACCTGACATATGATTTACTTCAGATTAAAGAACAAACCCACACATTGTTCTCTCATCTTTCTGCCTCCTTTCTCTCACCTCATTTATCCCCCTAAGCAAACCATTGATGCCATTCATGCCCCTGAAACGCTACGCCACTCTGATTTTCTCCCCTTCTTTTCTTCTCCCCTTTGCTTCTTTTCTTTCCTCCTCCTCTTTTTCTGACCCAAACCATTCTGGGAGCACTGAGGTTTCTCTTCTTAAATTTTTTCTTTCCGCTCAGATTAAGTGTGACAGATTGGCAAAGGGAGCACATGACGGGAGTTCAGATGGCAGACAAGAATGAGATCAGACATGTGATATGATATTAAGAGGTCACAAGAGCTGACGCAAGCACACAGACGTTTTTTTTTTTTTTTTTTTTCACAGACAGACCCTTTCTGTCCACAAACTGATTTTAACCATATGATTCACAGCCGCACTATCAAAGAGCACGTCCTCACATCTCATCCAGTTTTTATCTCGGTGCTATCGCAATAAGAAAAAGAAAAAAAAGAGAGAGGGTGCATGAAATGTCTGTGGTGAGAAATTTAAAGTGAAGGTTTGACACCCGCCTCGACAGCCATAATTTGATTAGATTTGGGTGGCATTCTTTCACACGACTCAGAGCCGAGAACGACATCTGCTACTGCCAAATGCATTAACTCCTGTGAACTCGCAGACAGGAAGAGTGAAGCATTGTTTGAATCTGCTCTCTTTCCATTTGGTCAAACAACAGGCATTTTAATGCCTTCAAGACTCTCGCAACAGCTCGGCCAAAGATTTATAAAGCATAAGGACTGCGAACACATGTAACTAAGAGGAGTTAAATAATATGACCCAAAAGACAATAAGGACAGGTAATAAGTACCTTCTCAGGAGTGAATATATAGGAGATTTTACTTCATGCTCTGCACACGGTTTTAATTTTACCAGGAAACGGTGGCAAGAATGAAACGCTGTGCGCGTGAAAAATTTGTTAAAATTTACAAACGAGAACCAGTTAGACAGAAACAATGAAAAAAAGGAGCTAAAAAGCTCAATAAACAGCTGTTTCTACTTTTTGCTGAAGAAATTGTTCTCATTAAAAAATCAAAAAAAAAAAAAAAAAACGAAGAGTAAAGAAAGGGATTAGTTACTGTGTTTGGCACGTGAATGGGGGGAACAAATTGGCCTACGGCCGTCACATCAGCAACACCAACTCTGACTTACAAAGTTCCCGTTTTTGGTGATTAAATATAGGCCTCGAGCAGGCAGATATA
Organism: Valencia hispanica; assembly: GCA_963556495.2. Taxonomy (NCBI): domain Eukaryota; kingdom Metazoa; phylum Chordata; class Actinopteri; order Cyprinodontiformes; family Valenciidae; genus Valencia; species Valencia hispanica. Next base: position 34,063,356 of record OY747717.1, read on the forward strand.
CATGTTTGTGCACAGACAGTAAAAACACGTAGCAGGAGACGAAGAGAGGGAAAAACAGGTGATTGATATCTCAGCCAGAGTTACAGGGAACACGATACACCTCTGCAGGATGCAGGCATTGGGCCGACGTCCAAAGGTTTTAAAAAGTTCCAGTTTCAAACCCGCCAAAATGTTCCATTGCATTACTTATGTTTTCTAAAGAATTGGCATGATTAGGCACCAGAGGAAATGTTGGAGCTATCTTTGGGTGTATGGAGCTTTAGCGTAACAGTCATAGCTGTTATGACTGTTAGCCCAAAAAATTTTCCCTTGCTTGCAGGAAAGAGAAATTCAGCTTTTCGGGTTATTTCCTTCTACGAAAAAGACGGACAGTAGTATAGAACTAAAGGAGCGCCCCCGCCATTGCTTGTGTTAAAGACCCTTTATCATCATCATAGGTAGAGGTAGCAAACATCTGAAAATTAGCATGAAGAATAAATATATCACAATATATTTTGTTTTTCATCACAAATAGCTAAGAATGCACTACTCTGAAACAAGATGAGCTTTTTGAGCTGGGCCTATAAAAACAGGAAGCACTTCCATGTATGGATCACGATCTTGTATTATGGGTGACGAATGTCATGTACTGGTGCTAGAGTATAGTGATACGTAGTCACTCTTCATCAACTTTTGCCTGTGTTTTTAGCTGCCTTCAGGTCTCTTTTATTTTCCTTTTAAGATTTTTTGCCAGAGGAGGGGCCTCTGCTCGCAGTAATCAAACTGGAATTTACCAGAGAGAGAAGAGGGGAAGACATGCAGGAATCAAACTTTAAGGCAGCTTCATTGAGTGTGGAAATGCACGTAACAATCCCAATCTAAAATAATGAAAACCGTTAGAAAGGAACGGTTGCAAAAAACACAATATATGAACTTTAACAATAGTTGGCAAGCTACAAGCACCATGTCTGTAAAGCAGCCAACTGCAGGCTAGGTACTCATGTAGCCTAACAAATGAACCAGGTAATCTCTGCTTGTTAGGCTTACGTTGCTCTATAAAAGGGCAAAGAATGTATGATATTGTGTGCAGAAACTACTTGAAAACTACTGAATGGATTGAGTGTTTATATTTTTTTATTAGGTCCATGTATTAGAATGAAAATAACAATGAGAAAATGTATTATTTCAGCAGCAGCAGGGCCCATTGTTGCTTTTCTCTTTACAAAGCAATGAGATTATAAGTTTTGATTAAAAGAAATTTCTGTGAATATGATAGTGTGAAATGGTACCATGGTGGGCTGGAAACTTAAACCAGCTCATGTCTAGTGGGAAGTAAAAAATAAAAATAAAAGTGCAACAATAGATACAATAGTTTGATCTTAAAGAGATAAATTCTGAGTGAACTTTGCAAACCTAATACACTCCATAAAGAAAAAAGAGAAAAGTATTTCACAAGAGATATGTTTGTGCCAATGTTTTTATTCTTATCCTGCTGTCCCATTTTCATCTTACTGAAGTGAGTTTCCAGTAATAATCAAATAAAAACAACTAATCCAAGCAGACAATAGCTGTTTTGTGACTAACAAGCCTTTCTTATACAGTGCAATTCTTTCTTTGGGCATTGGTTGGCTCTTTCTAAACAAATAAAATGCCCTCCCTATCTGTTTCTATTGTGAAATCTCACATAACAAAAAATTTAATGGACTACAAACTTTGCATGTGTTCCCCCTTTGTTCATGGTCATTTAGGTAATAGATTGAATTACTTAATACCACACGCAAGGGTCTCAAAGGCATGTGACTATCCACCTACAGGACTTAGCTTGACTCCATTATGAAGCAATATCTGCAAGTAAACATTTGCAGTTACTGCTGACACATCTTAGATGTCAACTTGAATTCAGTTCTCTCTTTGTTTTCCTCACATGTACTTCTCATTTCTAGTCCCTGGACAATGTTTCTACTGGTTTTAGTTCAGAACGTTGCTGTGGCCATTCCAAAACAGGCATGGTTTTCTCCAACGTTTCAATCCACTAACAGATGTGAGAAAAATTCTTTGGTAAAAGTTTCATCAGTGACAGCAACCGTTTCTTGGCAAAGTCGAGCAAGATCCATACAAACTATGCTACAATGTTTTCACGGATGGGGGCGGGATTTTATTTTGGAGGGTTTTTTAGTTTCATCAAACACAATGTTCCATAATGTTCAAACCCCAAATTCAAGCTTTGTATGATATATGCACAGCCCACTCTACAACTAAACCTGTAGAATAGGTGATGTTTTTTATCTGAATTATTGGCTTTTATTTTATATGTACGGATAAAGATTACCAATACTTCGCTGAGAATGAGCCGAATAGTAGCTTAGAAGTGCCTTTCAAAATTTTCTAACAAAATTGGCACGATTTTTGGTGGCAGAACACTTCTGTTGACTTTAGCCATGTTGTATATTATTAGATCGTTTCCTCTCATAAATGATGAGTTGATGATATTCTATGCTGGGTGTACTCAATTGATTGATTGCTGCCTTTTCCTAAAGACAAAGTTGCCAACAACATGCTGCAAAGACGAGATTAAGTTTCTCTGGATTGTGAGTGAAAAGTCAGAAATGATTGGTCCCTTTGTTTTCTTTGCAGAACTGCTAGAAAATATATGGCCCTCCCCAGCACTTAAAATGACAAAGCACCAACCAGCTTCTGTAAATTTCATTAGATCTGAGCATGCATGCAGGCATGGAAGTCAGGGGGATGTGGAGCGATAGTCAAGAGTAAACTCTCCAGACATTCTGCCTCATCTACAGGTCTTGATGGATCATTATAAATGACAATATAATCAGTATCCCAGCATAGCTGGTGTTCGTGAAGTACATTTTTTTCAATTCAATTCAAAGATACTTTATTGATCCCAGAGGGAAATTAAGTGTTGTTATAGCTCATATAATTCATTCTTTGAGGAGTTTGTTGTAGATGATGATGGCTATGGGCAGGAAAGATTTCCTGTAGCGGTCTGTGTTGCAGCAAAACTGAAGAAGACTCTGACTGAAGACACTCTGTTGTTGCAGGCTAGTCTCATGAAGAGGATGCTCAGGGTTGTCCATGATTGTTTTGATTTTATGAAGAATCCTTCTTTCCATCATCATCTCCAGATGTTCCACAGTTGTCCCAAGAACAGAACCAGCCTTCTTTATCAGGTGGTTTAGCCTTTTTAAATCCCTGGCTCTGATGCTGCTACCCCAACAGATGATGGCTAAAGAGATTACACTCTCCACAACAGACTTGTAGAAGATCTCCAGCATCTTGCTGCAAACCTTGAAGGACCTAAGCTTCCTCAAGAAGTCCAGTCTGCTCTGTCCCTTCTTGTAGACTGTTTCACTGTTGCGCCTCCAGTCCAGTCTGTTGTCAAGGTGAACTCCGAGGTATTTATACTCCTCAACCACCTCCACTTCTTCTCCCATGATGGAAACAGTGTTTGACTTATCCCTGTTTCTTCTGAAATCTACAATTATCTCCTTTGTTTTGTTCACATTCAAGGTAAGACGATTATTTCCACACCATGTCACAAAGCGGTCCACCAGCTCTCTGTATTCAACTTCTTGTCCATCTCTGATACACCCGACAGTTGCAGAGTCATCTGAGTATTTCTGCAGATGACAGGTCTCTGATTTGTACTGGAAGTCTGAGGTGTACAGAGTGAAAAGGAATGGTGAGAGTACGGTCCCCTGTGGTGCTCCTGTGATGCTGACCACCTGGTTTGACACACAAAAAGAAATAGTACCGAATGAGCATGGGGCCATTACAGGGGCCAAAGTATACCAAGGCTTTAAAAGGTATGGTTTTAAAATCACTAGAAAATTCTCCCATTGTTCCAGTCCTCTCAAAGAGACGCCAGAGAAAGTGCCAAAGTGAGTAGATTTTATTTTTAATGGAGTAAAAAGCAATGCAGCAATGCCCCCCCCCCCTCCACTTATTGCATCAGCTGGTGTTTCACCTCTCGGTTACAAGACAAACAAAATTATCTGTTTGGATATGTTTCCTGTTTCAAAAAACACAAACACTCATGGTGTGAAAATTCACAGTTAAGTCACAGAAAAGTCAAGTGGAGTTTATTTGTATTGCACATTTCAGCAACAAGGCAGTTCAAAGTGCTTTACTTGATAAAAAAACAACACAATAAGCAAACAAAAAAGGAAACAATACATTACAGTACTACAAAATAAAGAGACGCAATGAAAAGCTGCAATCCAGACTAGAATAATGATGGTGTAGAGATTATTGATCAAAGGCAGCTCTGAACAGACTGGTTTTTAGCCTTGATTTAAAGGGAACTCAGCGTTTCAGCAGTTTTGCAAATTTATGGAAGTTTGTTCCAGATTAGAGGTTATTGAAAGTGAAAATAAATGAAAATGTTTCAGTCGATTTCATAACAGATCGATATTATGTCTGGTTTAGTTTTGTTCAGCCGAACATCTGTGAGAATTGCCTTGGTTGACTCTGTGTGTTGTAGCAGTCTGCCTCAGCAACTGATTTTAAGTCCACTGGGATCATTTTCAGGCTACTATTAGATTTGATAAGCACAGGAATATAGGATTGACTATCGAGTGTCAAGACATCTTTAACAGCAAGAAAACAGGATTTTATAATAAATCTGTAAAATAGTAAAAGGTGGAAAAGTGCAGAGGTGTAAATACTTTCTAGTGGCCCTATGTTAGTTTGTGTAATCTGAAGAGTATTTTATGAACCTGTAGAACAAAACTCTCTTACACTCAACCTGAACCCTTATCGCAGAGAACTTGTGTGGCCTTTAAGTAACTTCATCAATTTCAAGAGTTGTATTGGTGCAAAGAATAATGTCAAACCCACCTACTGTGATGCAAACATAATTTGAAGAAGAATTATTTCAAATCTGTCAGCCAGTCACTTCAAACAATATCAGCTCCAGACTGTCACCATCAATCGCCTCTTTTCTTTCCGTGTCAGTGTCTTCACCTCTCTTGCTGTTTTTTTTTGTTTTTTTTTCGTTTCTGACAAGATGTTACTGGATCCCATGTCTCTAAACTGTACCTGACAGGGTGTCGCTCCGAGCAACACGGCTAATCTTACAGCAGCACTCAGGAGCCAGACAAGAGGGAGTGGTGAAAATAATAAAATCTCACATCTTCGGTGTTTGACATTAAAGATGACATCTTACTTATTTTCCCTCTCCTTTTGTTACATCTCTCAGTATTAAGTTGCTGTAGGGGTTTCTTATCCCAGCGCTGGCCTCCACACATGAGGTCAACGGCAGATGTTTCCTGAAAATCGGGCAGAGAAGGCGAAACAAAGAAGGACAGGCGTGCAGTGCTGTACAAGAAATCTGCCAGAACACCAGTCTGAGTTCATCGCTCAAAGCTTAAGCACGACAAAAGCAATATGGGTGCTCAGCTAATCTTTGAGAATGACAAGGAGGGACAGGAAGCAAAAGAACAGGAGCGGAGAGGCCTTTTGTGCTTTGAAAGCCTCTTTCATGGTAAACCTCTGTCATTAACGCTCTTCAGAACTATTTTATCCTTCTCGTCACTCTAAATCCTGCCTTGGAGTTTTGATTGATGGCCTTTGAAGTAATGTTGAGGGCAAGGAGGAGAAACACCTTTATGTCAGTAGCTACAGGACATTAAACACACTATCCGACCTGTCGTAGGTTTCTGTAGCATAATTAATTCACTATGCTCATGTGAGCTGGAAAATAATGCCGTGCAACACAGACAGAAGGCGAGGTGAACAGTGCCGTCAGTGTCTCGCAACGGCATGTCTGGGCCAGCTTATCTATCAGTCTGTCAGAGGGCACTGAACGGTGATTGTTTGGCTGATTTGAGCCAGATGATCCTCATTGTCACACCCTAAACTGAGTCCTCACACGAACATGGCCGGAGGGGGAAGGAGCTATTTAGAGGCCGTGGCCTGTCTCTCAACTCAGGAAAGGCTGCAAATACTGATGGGAGAAGAAAATGTCAAGGAGGATGTGCCCAAGAAAGGCATTCATTACAGATGAGTCTGTCATAAGTCTTGGTGTAGTTGAACAATTGTATGCAAAAACGTGCAAAGGTTTAGGGCAAACAGAATCTTCACTACTCGAAATAGCGAAGCAACTTGAAAATAGTCTTACCTAAAAAAAAATACATTAACCTATTCCTTTTAAAGGTCCTATATCATGCTATTTTACAACTACACCTAGGCCCATATATGAAAAAATATTACTGTTGGAACTATGGAGATTTCATTTTTCTGAAATATGTGGTATTTTCTTGAGAAATTTTTTCAACATGAAAATCAGATGCTTGTTTGCTGAAATCCTGCCTCCACCTGTGTGAGTCCCGCCCATTTTATGATGTAATCCTAGATCCCCAGCAAAGTATCAAAAACATTGTCACTACGTATATAATTATAGCAGAAATAAGTGGCTACAATAGCCTACTTCACACTGAGTAGCCTACAGTTACAAAGGTATAGCTTTACACAGAGGTGGAAGTAACGGATTACAAACACTCATGTTACTGTAATTAAGTATGTTTTTTGGGTACTTGTACTTTTAAGAGTATTTCTTCATGTGTGTAATTTTACTCGTATTCGAGTACAATTTACACCATGTAATCTACTTCGCTATTTTTAAAATCATAAATTGCTACTGTGTACGCCAACAGTTTGCACCTCCAGGTGACCATACTTTTATCCACATCTTTGTAGACAATAAGTCCGTCCGATCACGATTAATTGGCGCCAATTAATGTGAGACGTAACGAAAAGTCTACTCAGCTGCAGCAGCAGTTACAGGTTTCTGGAGGCAACATACGTAGATAGTGCAGCAAAGAAGCGAGGCAGAGAAGCAGAGAAGTGGAGCAGAGAAGAGGAGCAGAGAAGCCAAAATGGAAGAAGACAGAAGACAACACTGTAAACAGTGAAAATGATGGAGAAAATATTTTTTTCATGAGCAGAGGGAAAAAAGGAGACGGCGTTCAGATGCACTGCAAACTTTGTTTGACCTCTACAATCATATCAGCTTAGAAAACTTCAGCGTCTGATCTGAAAAAAACACACATTGCAGTAAGATGTTTTAAAACTGTACTTGTATGATATTGCTTTCTCATCTTTCATGTGTATTAAGTTTATTAGTTTGGCTAAGATAAGTCAGCAAAGATGTTGTCGCCGCCGTTGGTTAGCCTGGGAGCTAGCTAACGTGCGCTCATGCGTGAAAGCATTATTTTTTAAATAATTAAAAAAAAATGTTTTCTAAATATAAGCTAGTAGGACACTTTCCTGCCTGTTGTTTGCAGTGTATTGGGAAAAGTTTAAACTGTTCTATGCAGGTTCAAAAACATTTTTGTCACTATTTTAACATACAAAATTTCTGCTTTATGTCTACATTTCTTTACAAAACAATTTCCTTCGTGCAAGTTTTTTATACATTGTTCATCTGAGAAATGTGCTTTGAACGTAGATATTTTATACAGGTGAATTAAATCAAATGTCTGCTATTGAGGACGCAATAAAACATCCAACAGTTAAAAAGTAAATAATACTCTGAGTAGTTTTTGAGAAGGGTAGGCTACTTTGTACATTTACTCAAGTATTTTTTTAACACCAGTACTTTTACTTGTAATTGAGTACAATTTAAGGAATGTAACAGTACTTGTACTTGAGTACAAATCTTCAGTTCTCTTTCCACCTCTGGCTGTATATCACTTCAGACATACCTGAAATAGGGATACTGTCACCCTTGGCTCATATCTTGAGTAATGTGGCTAAATAACAGTTGATGTAATCCCTGTGAAAATAAAACATCGCACTTTTAAACAAGAATGTTTTTACGACGTTGTACACACAGCTTTATTATTGGCTTACTCAACATTGAAATCCTTTCAGCTAGCGGTCAGCAGCTAGCGGTCAGCAGCTAGCGGTCAGCAGCTAGCGGTCAGCAGCTAGCGGTCAGCAGCTAGCGGTCAGCAGCTAGCGATTAGCAGCTAGCGGTCAGCACCTAGCGGTCAGCAGCTAGCAGTCAGCAGCTAGCAGGTAGCAGTTAGCCCCTAGCGGTCAGCAGCTAGCAGTTAGGACTGCTCTGACCGCTCCACCGGGTGGTTTTAACGTCGGAATGGCTCCGGTTTGAAGAAGTAATCTGTCAGAAAATCTTCTCTGGTGCTGGCGAACATTCATCAAGCAGTCATGTGAAACGACGGTCACAGACAAACACATTCTGGCTCGGTTTTTGCAAGCTCCCGAAGATAAAATCCAACCATTTCCAACTCTTCTTTAGGAAAGCTGAACAAATTCTTGTAACTCTCACAGCTGAAAATACATTTAAGCATTCTAGACATTATTTAAAAGTGCAGACTAGATAAGAAAGAAATCACTTCTTCACAGCTGTGGCACTCACCGCTAACAACTTGTAGAGAGTGGGCGTGAGTGTTTACAGTACAGGGGAAGAGCATGCAGGTTAAGTTTGATGGGGAGTAGCAGGGCAGAATGACATAAATAGGCCCCATCAAGCCGTTTGGAGGAGCAGGGCGGATCAACAGCAGATCTGCAGCTCAGAGAGCAGGATTCATGTGTAAAGTCAAAAACCATTTTGGGGATGTTCTAGATGAGGAAATAACAATATTAAATGTTTAAAACTTTTAAAAAGTTGACTTTACATGATATAGGTCATTTAATTAAGATTAGAATAATAATCTTGTTAGAAAATGGGAAAAAGAAAAGAGCCATATTCAAGACGTTGGGCACTCCTCAGGGCTGTGGCTTGGTTGCAGGTGATATTTTGAAGAGGTAACACTTGAAAAGCATTTTTAGTTCACTTTGGCTGTACTCAGTTGGACGTACTACTTCCTCAGAACTGCCTTTTGATCGCAAAGATTCTGCAAAGTGTCACAAATATTTCTACAACACTTGTCTATATTGACATGACAGCCACTCTTAGTTGCGGCCCATTTGCTGAACATCCATGATGTGAATCTCCCGTTCCAGCTCACCCCAAAGCTGCTCTAATAAACTGAGATCTGGTGACTGTGGAGGCCACTGGAGTACAGTGAACTCATTGTAATGCTCAAGAAACCAGTTTGATCTGAGCTTTTTGGAGTGGTGCATTATGCTGTTGGAAGTAACCATGAGATAAGTATACTGTGATTATAAAGGGAAGGACACGGTTAGCAACAGTACTCAGTGTGTAGAGTTTAAAGGAGACTGAGGTTGTACTAAAGGACCTGAAGAGGGGAAAGAAAATATGCCCCACACATTACACCTCTACCACCAACCTGAACTCTTGATCTTCTATAAGGCAGGAGGATCCATGCTTTCTTGTTGTTTATGTCCAATTCTGACCATCTAAATGCCACTGCTGAACTTGGAACTTATTGGACCAGGTAACATTTTTTTTCAATCTTTTATAGTCCAGTTTTGTTTTACCTATGCAAATTGTAGCCAGTTCTTGTATGACATTAATCTAGTTTGGTTAATTAAGAAAATTAAGACCATGTACACACGTAGCCGTTTTTTTTGTTTTAAAAAAATATTCTCACCATCTCGTTTAAAAAAAAATCTTTGTTCACACCTAACTGCATAAGTGCATTGTTAAGCACATTCATAGACATCCCAGACCTCTAGGGGGCAGTAGTTCCCCCAAATCCCATCCACTCAGAGTAACTTTCCATGTTCCAACTTCAACATAGAGTACTAATTGAGTTTGCAAAAACAAGCAAACAAAAAGTGCTTGGACAATCGATGATCCCAACACATCTCTGAGGGCTTAAATGCTGTTTCTGAGTATAAACACAGGTCGCAAAATTGATGTGAGAGCATTTTTGTATGTTGTAAGTGACGTTGCGGACCCAAAAACTCCGGTTATTTCTGTCCACACGCAAACGCTTAAAACAGATCTTTTCTTTGGCCGGAGTTTTTAGAAAGATTAGTTTTCCATGTCACAAATCTGCGTTTTCGTGTGGATGACAGGCCAAACTGTAGAAAAATATCTTCGTTTTGTGAGACACCTTGCGACGTGTGGCATAAATCTTTGTAGATGTCATACCTTGACTTGGCAATATTTGCCAACTCTATATTACAAAAGTTCTCCAAAACTATCAGATTGTAAGGAGATCTCTTGTCGACCAACCTCAAGTAACCCACAGATATTCTGTGAGTTAGTTTTGGGCTCTGCCTAGGCCAGTGAAAAATTTAACTTTTCTTCAGGTGAAGTGACTTTTATTTGGTATTTTATTGTTGTTGATATAGATCTATGCATGGATTTACTGTGATACTGGAAATAAAACTTATTTTTGTCTTCAGGTTTTTAGCAGACATCTGAAGATTTAGGATACAAAGAATACGTACAGTACTTGGGATTGTATATGCTTTCATCCACCAAGACAAAAACCAATTTTCCCTGAGGATAATTAATCCCTGAGTATGATGGTGCCGTCACCATGTTTTACTGTGTGTAAGGTACTTTTTTGCAGGTGTGCTCTGTGGTTTTAATAAACTTTTAGACCATAACACATTCTCCCACAAGGTTTTGAGAGATTTTAGCCAGGCCTGGTTGTGTTCTTTGGAAGATGGAGAATACAATAGCATATTGTTAAATTGAACAAAACAACTGCTTACCAGATGTTCCCAAAGCTCCTGTAGGGTTGCTGTCAGCCTCTTAGCAACCTCATTGACCAGGTTCTGTCTAATGTTTTCATTCATTTTTTAGAAAGACTCAATTTTCTTTATTGTTACTGTTGTCCCATATATTTTCCACTTTGCAACTGCTGTCTTCCCTTGTTTTCGTAGCGTTTCAACTGCTGTTGGATTTTTCTGCACCTATCCAGAATGATACCTTAGTGCAATACATTCTCCTTTATGTCTTTACAATTTTTTTTGCGAATTATGTCTTTCTTGGAAATGGGAATTAGCGAATGTCAAGACTGTCCTAAAATAGGTTGACTTTATTTCTGCTTTTAGGTATAAACCAATTAATGTATTCAGTAGATGTCCAAAAGACTGGGGGGGGGACGAATAGTCCATAGGCCGGAACAAATATTTAGTTTCGTGTTTCTAGCCACGCCTTGTTTGTGACGGACATAAATCCGGTTATATTGATCAGCACCGTTTTTAGTGTGTGAACAATATAAAAGAAACTAATGCTAACCCTATGAGTGCTGTGGTCCACGTGTGACAGTTGCTAACATAACTTCAGTTCTGTGGATTGCTGTTTATTTAATTAGCAGTTTATTTCAATGTATATATTATTATTCTCATAGAGGTCCTTTTATGTTTCTTTTCTAGACCACTTCTACACACGTTTGTACTCTATTCCATTACAGTGGACCTGCTGTTTGAGATTGGCAATTATTAAATAGGCTGAAACTACCTCCAGTTTCCTTGATTTTCTGACCGGAATCAACTGTCCATATTTGCCGAGTCCAGTTTAAATCTCTAATAAGTGTGGTGGCTACTACATTAAACAAACGAGCAAGTTATGCAACCAGCTTATTGAGCTTTATTACACTTTTTAATAAGGATGCACGATATACTGGCATTAAGATCAGTATCGGCCGATGTTAGTCCTTTTTTAAGTGGTCTGATAATTAAAGCTGGACCAGTGTTTATTTTTAAAGTTGTTGCCGTTTGTGTATGTGTTTCTGGAAGGTCTTTGCCATGTGGAAAGTTAAGGGGGATTGCAAGGTTTTTAACTGGAGCAGATAACCAATGTCAGAGTCTTGGTCGTTATTTTTATGGTGTGGGAAAGAGTAGGGAAATATTGATAAATCTATTCGGTTATCGGCCATAACTATGACACCAGTTTCAGATATCAACCCACAATTTAATATCGGTGCATTCCTACTTTTTATGCACCTACCCTAATCCTTTTTAACAGATGTGTGCATATATGTCACATTAAAGGTGGAAAATGTTTATTGATTATTCTGTATGATTTCATGTTTTACATCAAAAAAGTCTGACACTGTGTGCAGAAGAGTTTTAAAATGTGTGGACTCTCATGAGTTACAGTACATGCTGGTCTCATTGGTTTTTTGGGTGGAAGATGAAATCAAACACCTCAACAACAACCAATAGTTTGCTCTTTGTTGTCCTTTGAGACCATTAGGCAGATGAATTACCTCCTTTCACCATTAGCATTTTCTGCGTTGAGCATAATATCAAGTTACTCGAGTGTCTACCCTCTCCACATGCAAATCACACCAAGTTAGACAAGCCATTTAGCTTCAATATGCAAATCGTAGGTTGTGGTTGGGTCAGGTCTCAGTTCGACCAGCTCCCCTCAACAACCACAAACAGACCACTCCTAAAATTGCTTGAGACTGGACAGAGGACAGACCTTTCAGAGGATCTCTCACTGAGGCTGTTTATATTTCTGGGTTAGGACACGAAAACAACCCCAAAACAGGAAAGAACAAATTAAAAACATCTATTTTTACTTTATTTTCATTTAGAGAATTAAGCCCTGAAAAGAAATGACAACAGCGCCTTCACAAAAGCATCATGTGCCGCAGATTCTGAAAGGGTTGGAAAAATGTTGAATTATGTCCAGAATTTTGTTGTCCTTCTTATTTTTATTTTTATTTTTTTGGGGGGGGGAGGGGGGTTCCTGCCATCTAAATCAAGCAAACCATTGTACTTTGCTGAACAGAAGAGCTGCCATTTCCTTACTGACACAGAATGAGGACTCTTCTAAACTGCCTTGGAAAGGTATTTGTACCACTTGACCTTTCCATATATTTTCACTTTATAACCAGAAACTTCAATGTGTTTTATTGTAATTCTAAATAAATAAAAAAAAGCAGAGTAAGGCATAATTGTGATTTGGAGGGAAAATAACATATGGTTTTAAAGAAATAAAGCTCTAAACCTTAAAAGTGTGTCACATGTTTGTATTCAGCCCCTTTTACTCTGATATCCCACATAAAGAGAATAGCTCAACTGCGAATATACCAAGACATGGTTGTCCACCTACATTGACAGGCCAGACATTATCGAAAGAAATCCATTAGATACATTGGTCCGCTCAAAGTAGAATTTTGTGGTTAGCATTCAAAGCGTTATGTGTTGCAGAAAACGAACACTGCACATCACCCTCAACTCACAACATGGAATTTGGTGGTGTGAGCATCATGCTGTGGGGACGCTTTTCCTCAGTAGAGACATGGAAGCTGGTCAGGGTCAATGAGAATTATCTTGCACATGTCAAATATTGCTTAGTTTTTCTGGCTTGAAGATCAGGCAGTGACCTGAAGCGACATGAAGCGGCTCCCTGCTGCTCCAAAACACAGTGGAAAGTTTCTGTAGCTGCTTTTGTCTTCAGTTTGTTTTCAGGGAATTTATGGTTCTCAGTTCAACACATATCCATGAACTCTGCAGAAATTCTGCTCACATGCAAGGAGGGCGTGTTAAGGGGCTAAATGGTGAAATCTTGGTATTTCCATCTTAAACACACAGAAACTTTTTTTTTAGCTTCGTTATCCTCTCTAACCATAAATAATTAAAGACACGGTCGCAAACATGTGGACAGCTCTAGACCCAAAGCATCGGCGATGGCATTGAAACCATGTGTTTCCACTCCTCTCTTTGACCCAGGGGAGTTCTCCCAAAATCCCCGGTGTAAGCCCCTAGCGGTTGCCACTAGAGTCAGCTGACAGTTGATTGCCCTGTTTCAAAGCAGATTTTCTGCCTCTGCGACCAAGCAGCTGCCATATCACATTTTTTATCAGAATTTGATGGGCCTAATGCTGGAATCCATTATCACACTTGCATTCATTGTCAATTCATTTAGCTGTTTTTTTGTTTTTTTTTCATCCTTATTGTGTGTTATGGACCCAGAGCATACGCCTCTAGGGGCCCCCGGGCACCCGATCTTGTCTGAACTGGGCCAGCCTTGGGTCATCCTCTGCTTTAGTCCACCCTTGTCAAGAGACATTCTCTTAGAGCCAGGAGATGGAATAAGAGACAGTTGGTTCAATGTAACGGGTAGGGACAGAAATAAAAGAAGTTTTGTTGAATGGAAACACTCCGTTTTTGAAGTCTTTGAATAGATATACTTGACCTTTCTGTGCCCAAGGCTGAACAATCGAACTTCTGTTTTGCAAATTGTCAAACTCTGATATGCTTCCTAAGCTATAGTCAGACTTTTACCACTATGCATAAATGCGCCCCATATACAGTATATCAGACTGCTGCCGTATGTGTGTAGTCTTTGTCTGCTCCACACACGCAGCGTCTGTTTCTCTCCATGAACTCTTCACCCCAGCTGCCACCAGAAGGCTGTCATGCTAAATTATACCCATGTTGTTTTTTTGGCAGCCCTCCACATCAATTGATGGGCAGCCGGTGAGTTCAGAGATAGAGATTACCTCGCTGTTTATGCCTTCAAAGTTTTTCCTTCCACACTTTTACAATCAGATTACAGCACGAAGGTTCAGAGGAGCTGGCAAAAATAAAAAGCATGAAAACGGCACTGCCTCCATCATAGACCCCGACTGCAGTGTGTTTATCGAGGAAGTATTTCCAGGTTGGGATTCCTTTTTCTGATCCATTAAAAGTTTTATTTGTAGTTGAAAAGAAAAGATATATATAACAGAGTATATAACTTTTTTATTGAAAAATGAAAATTTTATCTGTTACTGGATCCGACTGGAAAACAAAAGATTAAATTAAAAGACCTCTCCATAAACAACCTTCAGTCCAGAAAAACCCAGAGTTCCCTCTCCTATACTATAGAGTTTGAAAGAAAAATCACCCTCTTCCAAGGGGTACTGGACAACCATAAGGCTGCAGTGGCTAAACTGGCAGAGCTCCCAGAGGGAAGGATCCCCAAGAAGGAAACACTGGAGTTAGTCTGTATAAAACAATTTGTAAAAAACACTACAGTAACGCATACTAATAATAATAATAATAATAATAATAATAATAATAATAATAATAATAATAATAATAATAATAATAATAATAATAATAACAATAACAAACCGATAGCAAAAAATAATAATTGAAAATAAATAAATAAAATAAAATGAAGAATAAGATAATATAAGAAATTAAAATTAGATAATTAAAATAACTCAATTAATATCGAAGCAAGAAAGGTAGGTCTTGAGCTTCTGTTTAAAAACATCAGTAGTTTCTGCGGCCCTGAGGTTCTGTTCCACAGACAAGGGCCGTAGTGATAAAAACGAGGCTTTGCCATATGTCTTCGTTCTGACTTGTGGAACAACTAAAAGTTGGTGTAGCTCACCTCAGCCTGGAAGGTCTTGACTCGGGACTTTGGAGGGAGGACCATGGTCAAAGGCATCTGACTGCTGACTGGAGAAGGGCTGTGATTGTCAGTGGCTGGAGGAGGGAAGTCCTGGAGATTAAACATGTCAAAACGGTGTTACAGTGGAAGTCCATTTGTTGGCAGGTGGCTACTTCTAGTCTTTTACCGGTGATTTTTTTGTGTGCATTTTTAGTAGTCCACAATTCTGTACCCAGCGAAGGGGAGTTAACTTGGGCTTTGGTTCTGGCGCCAAGCTGGATCCAGCTCTCTCCAGTAGGTGCCTGCACAGTATTTGCAGGAGGCACGATGCCCGGCGGGGAGACCAGTAGACTTTGTTGTAGCAGCCTTGGTGGGTAACGCACTTGTAGGAGTGGAGCTCACTGGAGGCTGAAGAGCTATTGTGTCAGCCAGCTGCTCACCAGTAGCAGGAGCTAACGTTCGACCAAGGATAACAGTATCCAAGTCTATTTCTGCTTTTTGGATCTTGTACTGATCAGATATTATTTTCTTAAGCTCCACCCTCTTCTTTGACATGAGAATACAACTCTCACAACTGAACGGTGAGGTGAGATGTGCCATTTAAACACATAAAGATACTTGAAGAGGTTATGTTGACAGATTGTGAAGAGGAAATGCCCTTGAAACACAACAATGTCTCCACACAAGTAACTGAGCAAGATCTTGGTTCTAGTCCAACGAGATTAACATTATGGAATGGCCAACCCAATGCCTGGAGCTTATTCTAATAGAAAACATGTGGGGTGAAATCAGACATGCTGAAATACAAAGACAAACGCCTAGAAATACAAAGAAATTATGAAATGTAGTCCAGTCATCCTGGGCAGGGAAACCTGTACACAAGTGGTGGAACACAATGCAACACAGATGAGTAGCAGTTCTCAGAAGCAGTGGTTAAATGACTGAATGTTAGTTCAGTGATTCACACAAAAGCTAAATCTTCAAGCAAACGCTGCCTTTTTTACCCTATTGTCACTTTTCTCTTGCTTTCAATAGATGAAACAAAATGAATAAATTCTTCTTTCAATGTTCTGATTTATTAATTCACTTTTTATAACCACACAATTATCATGTTGATTTCAACTGTACACCTCTCAACATACAGCTGTAGTGCATAGAGTGTTCAGACATATTTACACACTAGCAGATTCATGTGGGAGCCAAGATTATGGCCAACAAGGGAAACTAAAGAGGTGAAAACAAGACTTAGCTCACACAAACACACGGCCCTTAAGACCATGGTGAAGAAAGTGTGACCTTTGACTCTGTTTGTTGATCCAGACCCAGGCGCGAACCTTAAGCCTCAGGCCATGCCGGGAGTTGAACTATGGGCCAGAGGTCTCTGACTTGGGCGGCGTTGCGGCCGTGAGGTGACAGAATGGTTAAAGAGGGCCAATGGGGGAGCAGAGCTCTTTTATTTCTCATTTGGATGGGATTACTGTGTTCTTTAGAACCCCTCATAAATTTTTATTTTGGTGGGGGGGCACAGACTGAAATTCTACATTGCTATTCTATTGGTCAGAGAGAAATTTGATGTTGATCAATTATTCATGGTCCCATGAAGAACAGTCATACAACTATTTTCCAACTTTACCTCTAAGGCCACTATGACTTTGTGTCGATTAGTCAGCATGTCCTTAGAGACTGCCATGAAATTTGATGGAGATCTTTATCCTCCCCAGATAATGAATCTGCATGATTTTAACAGTCTGTTGGATTTGATCTGGGACTTGCCTCAGGCCAAAGTTATTCGTAATCAAAATAAATATCTGAACATTCAGTTGATAGATTGGAACAGAGTGTTTCTCAAATTAAGTATCATGCCATCATTAGTGATCATTTCTCTTTTTTCAGCTTTCTTACAAAAGCTCAAGGGATTTTATGAGACTTCACTTAAAACTGCTGCAAGTGTAGCAATGTGGATTAAAACCCTGAAAAAATGTGTCCTGCTGACTTTTCAGCATGGTTCATTTTTGATTTTTAAAGTTATGCTCTATGAAGGTATTGTATTTGATAATTATACATAATTTAGCTGGGGGGACTGTGGCTTATTTTGGGGGACCCAGTAAACAGTCTTTGTATTTAACCCCTTAGCGTTTTTACGTCCCATTAAATCTACCTTTTTTTGCAACACCCTTTCTATGTGCATATACATCTTATACATAACTGGAAAGCTTGGATTCTTGGGATTCCAATGATATATGCCAATTAAGGAAAACTTAATAACTGTAGACACAGTAATTGCTTCTGTCAAACCACTCCGAAAGCAAATAATGTGCAATTCACCGTTCAAAGCCTTGATTAATATGAACATAGGCATCTTGAACAGAAACTGTCCTTTTACTTTTGCAACGATCCAATGAATGTTCTCCATTAAAATAGCTAGTCCACAACAAGTGAACACAATCCAAAATAATCTTTGGCTCAGAACCTTCTTAATTTCCTTCATTGAGTGTATTTCTCACAAAGATTTAATCAAAACTACCATTAGCATGCTCACATTAGCCTAAAGATTATATAGCACCCTTCTTTATCTTCTTTGTGATGTTTATTGGTGGCTGGCAAACAACAAATTGATACATTACCGCCACTGACTGGTATAGAGTGTGGACCAGAATGGCCCTGTCCCAGTACCCACACTCCTCTTCGAAGTGCACTTGATAGAAGTGCATGTAAGGGTTTTGAGTGCGTAGTAAACAAGTATGCAAATAATTGCAGAATTGGGACAGTGAGGATTACGTCATCGAACTGCGCCACTCCGTCGTATCTCCGAGACTTCCAAAATGCTGGTGCCGGTCGCTGTTTGTGCTATTTTGCCACTTGAAATGATAAAGCTGCAACAAAATCATCAAAATTTAAAAAATATAAAATTGTACCAAGCAAATTATATAGCGTAAAGTTGAGTGTTATAGAACATATTGCATTTAAATCATTAGAGGCACCAACTGTAATCGCTGGTAAGAAAGTCACTTTAGAATTTTAGAAGTGGCGGGGACAAAACAGACATTTATAAATATTGATGGGGACATGTCCCCAGCTACTGACGCCTCAAACCATTGACGATTTTAATATTGTGTACATGAATTATTACAGTCGAATGGTTAGCTGTTGGAAAGATGGATTGCATATCTGTTGAAACATATTTACTGATAACAATATGTGTATTTTCGGACATGATATGCAAACAATTTAATCACCTTTTGCTCTCGGCAAGTCTTAAAAAAGCCAACTTAAACGTATTACAATGTTACTCTATTTTATCACTAATGTACCTCCCTGTATTTCTAATTAGTACGTCAAATTGGGGAAATCATCTCCATGTACAATTTCCACCACCACTTGCTGCTTCTGCCCACAGTTCTGATTTCAGTAATATAATTACAGATTTGTGGATTTCTTTGTGCTTTCTGCTATGAGACGTTATTGTTGCAAATTGCAGAAGTCTCATCTGTCTGGCCAACAATGTATGAGACATGGCAGAGCTAGTTTTAACCCTTTAAAATGCTGTCTGATTCAGTGTCTTTACCAACTGTATATATCTTTTTGTGACATTGTTTTGTTTACAGAAAATATATAAAGAAGAAAGACCTTTGATGTATTATTTACAATAATTTGTTTATTGTATTCTTTACATTTTTCAAACCTGCTGTGTGAAATGAGCAGACACAGGAATGCTGGAAGATGGTCTTTTTTAGGAGCAACACACAAGCCCGGGAACATTTCTAGATTAATTTAATTGTAGAGGAATGGATATTCTTTTTTATTTATTAACTAGGCAACAACCTAATCATGATTTTAAGGGAAGTTTGAAAAACAACACAAAACAGGTAGGCCTATGGCTTTCTGCTTTTATTGAATAAAGATACGATTTCCAACACCTGTTAATACACTGCAGAGCATGTTGTAATGAAGAGTCAATCAGATGAATACAGAGCCTATATATGAATGAAAATGTATTGTCCCCAGCAATCTTCAAACCAGACTCAAGTTTATGGATATTGTCCCCGGCAATTTTAAAAACAAACTTCTGCCCTTACACTTGAAAATAACATTTCTGGAAAGGGCACTTGAGCCATTTTTCAGCCTTATGTCTCCAAATTCACATCCAGCAATGGATTCCGGGTAATTCCCTTCACGTAAGTCTGCACCGATGAGGGCTTCGGCGAAGTGCGGAGCTCGGGTGAAAAAGAGGCGGGGCCAATGTCTTGATTCTCCACTCTGGGGAATCGAGACACCCCTTGACAGGAGTTCAGGGGCACAAACGGTGGAATTGCAAGAATTGAGACAGGGCCAATGTCACTCAAGGTTGCCCTTGCCTCTCTAAGACTGGTGATGTATTAGTACTGTCCCTGCTTGTGGTTGCTTTGCTCTAAGCTCTAATGTCCATTTTGGCATACAACCACAACAAAGTATTATCTTTACTGCCACCAAGTCCCAATTAATAGCCAACAGCTCCCCCTGTCAGTTGTCTTCTGTCAACACATTGCATGGTTGCAACTTTATTTACACAGCTAAAGGTATGGGAGACTAATCCGTGTATGGTTCGTTCTTTGGATTTTCCGTTTCAAAATAAAATCAGAAAAACCACATAATCAGTTTGGTTTTTGTTTTTTCTGTTTTTGAAAGCCAAAGGTAAAAACGTAATATTCAACAAACGTAAAAACCACAGTGATGGATTTTTACATTATGTTTTTTAACCTAAAATGCAAAATCCGGAATTTGTTTTTTAATTTGTTGCAATACCGGAAGTGAAGTGCTGAAACTTGTGGTAGAATTTTATTTTTGCCCAAGTGCGAAAACTTGGCAAGAATGGCTGCCCTCGAGCCCTTTACAAACTTCATACACAAGCTTTTGGAAGATGGCAAAACCCACGCTGAAATCAGTGATGCTTTGCGTCGCCATGGAGCTCCACATCATTCTGTAATGAGTGTCAGAAGGTTCTGCATGGAGAACAATTTAAGAAGACGCAACCATGTGTCCGACGCTGACTTGGAAAGAGCTGTAATTTGTTCTGTTAATCAGGTATGTTGTTTTTTAAGTTATACTTCTAATAACCTAAAGAATATCATGTTTCACTTGTGTGTCTCTGTGTTTTTATTACAGACAGGTCCGACCTACCGCCGGAAGTTAATGACTGGGTACTTGTCATCCATTGGCATCCAAGCAGGAGAAACGAGGGTGGGTAGGGTCTTGAGAGAAGTGCACCAGCCTTACCACCGTCTGCGACAACATGTAAGTGAAAACAGTTATTTTATTAAATGTATAAAAATGATCTCTGCCAATCCTAAAATAACATTTTTGTATCTATTTACTTCAAAGGGTGCGCGTAATCTAAACCCCATCCCGTACCATGCAGAAAATACAGGCCATAAACTGCACATGGATCAGAACGAGAACGACGCACGAGGTTATGTTTGGAGTTACCCGTGTTCTTGCGGTGGATGGGTACAGCTCAAAGATTGTAGCCCACACTTCTATGCCCATCAAAAAGAACCTCATTATTTATGAGAATGTGTATAGGTTAGTAACATGCTCATCCGCAAATGATATTGATCTAAATACATATTATAGCCAGAGGTGGGTAGTAATCAGTTATTTACTTGAGTAACTTTTTAATAAACTATACTTCTGAGGGTAGTTTTTCTCAGCCATACTTTTTAGTTTTTAACTATTGATATTATTCAGAAATAACTGCACTTTTACTGGAGAAAAATCATAAAACATCTATTAGTAAATCCACTTTTACCCACCCGAGTGGGTATTTGGTTTATTCTTAAGAAATTTTGGAATTTGCTTATTTTTTAAATAGTTTGTTAGTATAGTTACAAGATTACAACTACATCTGACTTTAAATTTAGTTACTCAGTACCTGGGTAGCTTTGCTTGAATTAAATTATTTTAAAGTAGCTGTTGTCCTATTTGGGTAAAATAATCTGTCACCTCTGATTATATTCCTATAACTGTAAACTATGTTGTGCTGTGTACTGGATGTACTATACTGAAAATAATCTTATTATAGATCTGCAGTTGTCAGTCATGGAATGCGGGACCAAGTAAGGGTGGACTATGGCAAAGAATTCTACCTCAGCCTGTACATACAGGAAATCCTTTCAAGGCATAGGCATAATATCAGCAGGCCACCTTACGTCCAGTCTACATCTTCTAGGGTATGATTCTGGAAATTAATATTAATTGGGAGTCTTCTATCTTAGTTTCTTCTAATTATTTTATTCTTACTTCAGTTGTGTAGTCTTTGTGCATATTCCAATGTAGTTTACAGTACATTAGTTGTCTTAAGTAATTGCTGATATGTACATGTAATTATGTGCTAAATTATTTGTTCTTTTTACTTTGTTATTAATGCATATTAAATGTGTTCTTTTCTTTCAGAATCTCAGGGTAGAGCGAATTTGGCCAGAGGTGAACAATCGTGTTAACTACCTTCTAAAGGCAGCTTTGTTGCATCTGGTGGACCCAGAGACCATTGACATGCAGGACAACACCATCAAATATTGTGTCTCTAACCTTGGGTGCCTTCTCAGCCAAATTTGATTAAACCGTGTTGTCAGTGCATGGAATGCTCACAGGATTCCAGGCTGGTAAAAATTTGTATTAGTTATGGTCACTAGATTATGTAGGACCTAATAAACCAGTCACCTCTCAGATGTGTCAGAGTGTAATCAGACTATATTATTAATTCATTTACTAGGCCGTGGCATACCAAACGAGCTGGCATCTGGTGGATGTGCTGCCAAAATGGCTGAGAACTTATTACCCAGTGCAACTGATGCTGCTCACCGTTATCAGTGCGATGTGGGATCTTCTCTGCAAATGGAGTCAACCTTTGGTTTGGACCCATTTCCTAATGAAGAGGACAGAAGCCTGGCAGAGCTTGAGTTTGGGACCGCTTACCCAGACCTTTCTGTTATTTTTGACTATGTTGTCAACCACAAATTTGATGTTTTCAATGAAGCACTTTACTGCCTGCCTAATGTTACAGAGAGGCATGTGTAAGATGTAACAAACTATGAAACATTAAAAGTCTCAAATTAAAAATGTGGTTATGGTAAATTGTTTAAAATGCTTTAACATTAAGTTTTCAAAAAGACCAAGATTACTACAGTGCAATGCAACTGTATGTTTTATTGTTTAAGAATGTATGTATAAAAACATACTATACATATTCTATAAGAACTTACAAAGACCTTTCGAGAACAAGGTACTTTCCTTTGAAACAGTAGAACATTGTTCTTTTAAGAATGACAGAACTTTTCCTTTCCTCTCACATATAACTGATTTTTTTTTTAAAGTACAAAACAGTTACTTAGTAAGGGTTTTTGGACATCCATGAACATCTAAATAAATTCAGTATTTCAAACACTGATCCCACTTAACAAATAATGCTGCGCAGTCCAGCCACTGCTTCATCTAACCCCAAAACAGTTTGAACATGATCCTCAAAATGATCGCCACGACATTTGGGACAGTGATCATGGTTGTCCTGCCACTGCTGTAGGCAAAGTCGACAACCCAGCATACTTCGGCAGCATTCTGCAAACATTGGCTCCTTCATAGGATCTGCATAAGTAAAGTGGAAGATATTATTATGAATGCAAATTGGTTTCTGTTTAACAGTAACATAACTCCATACACTTACCACCACATATGATGCAGGCAAATGCAGCTTTGATAGATGCAGCCTGACTGGCACTGAGGCACAGAGAAGTGTGTGGACTGGCCTCCACGTACTCAATCAGCTCTTTCACAGTTTTAGATATTTCCTGCAGACCTTGGGAAGCAAGAACAACCTCCTCTATTTGCTCCAGAACAAGTGGAAGTCCATTGTCCTCTTGACGACTAAAAAATAAATAAATAAATAAAACACTGTTGTTAGCAAAGAGCTTGACAAACGTTTTCTGCCCATCAGCTACACAGTCTAGTATTCAAATTCAATTTAGGACTTAAGCTTGGGTGTGTTCATTATATAGCATGATCAACTATAATTGTAAATGGAAAATATGATTTTTTTTTTCTCAACTAATCATTTATAGATTTTGGAATGACAACTATAGGCCTAACAGTAGATAGTTAGCCCTATAGTTGTTAAAAATTAGGACTGCACGATAATTCGATAGCAGTATATATCGATCTATAGACATGTGGTGCGATAGAAAAAAAGGGGTCGATAAAAAAGTTTGCTAGAAAAAAAAAAGTTTCCCCTTATTTTTTCATTATAGCCTATCAGGTTGCTTAATACACCAGTCACTACCTACTCCAAACAAATCATTAACGGCCCTGCAGCAGGGCCGAGCTCAATTTGCGGCACTGGTAGGTCGGACTGGCACTTCCGCTGGCAGCAACTAACCTTTCTCTCCTTCTTTTATTCCCCTTTAGTCCATGCAGTTGTCCTTTTGGCACGGCATTAATTTTTCTTGCATGGTCCTTCCAGAAAGCAGGTCCTATAGGCAACACCAAAACATGCAGTTGTTATTTCAGTTAAGCTTGTTTCATGACATATTTTCATCATATGAATGCAAGACAAGTAGCTATTAAGGATTGTACTATAGCAAGAAGGATACTGAGAGATATACAGTAGAAGCAGTATTACAAACTTCATCCATGAGTTAGCAGTTTATATTAAGAAAAACGATGGTATATATATATATATATATATATATATATATATATATATATATATATATATATATATATATATATATATATATATATATATATACTACTAGTAAACTACTATGCAGCACTAGTGACACTACTAGACCCAACTAGTAGGCATGTGTCACGCACTAGTAGCCTCCTGGACCCTACTAGTAGCGCAGAAATGCCCACAAGTAGCACTAGTAAGGCATTTTTGACCTCACTAGTGCTACTAGTAAGACACAAAATGCACACTAGTAGTACTAGTGGGGTGTGTTTTCCCTTACTAGTACTACTAGTAACAGCAAGGATGCACACTAGTAGTACTAGTGAAAGCCAAAATCTCCACTAGTAGTTCTAGTGGACATTTTGGGTGATACTAGTAGTACTAGTAAGCTTAAACGAATCCCACTAGTACTACAAGTGGACATTTTTTATATCACTAGTACTACTTGTAAGGGCCAGAGCAACCACTAGAAGCACTAGTTGGGGTATTTAGGATCTTACGAGTGCTACTAGTGAAGGCAAAAACGTCCACTAGTAGTACAAGTACGGGTCCAACTGTCCACTAGTAGCACTACTCAAATTAATTCAATAAAAATGCTAATTAGGAGGTGTGGACAGCATGCACTGAAACTTCTTGCTATTGGCTCTTCAGAAAGAATTGCACTCAGCCAAAATTTAACCCTATAAAGCCTGATGAACTTTCACTGTTTTTGGCAATAACAATAATGAAAATTAATAATATAATTAAAAATAACTATTATATATGTACTATATACATAATGAATTAAGTCATACTAATATATGTCTGAGAGGAAAATGATTAATGATTATGTTATAGGCATCTCTTTCTTATCATGAGGAAGTTTAAGCTGCGACAGTAAATAACAGCTAGTGCTGATTGGGAAAGAGAACATTTTAATTGTAACTGGTAGTCTTACCTTTTTACATAACCTATAATGGTTGTTTGTTGATTATATAATGAATTTTACATTCAGATTCAAGTGTATGCCTATGCTTCATAATTATTCACTGTCCTTAACACTTAAAATACTCTTTTGGAAACATGATGTCATTTGATTTTGGTGCCCACTAGTGGCCTGTTAATGCCCACTAGTAGCACTTAATGGCCACTAGTGCTACAAGTGGGCATTTTGAGGTCACTAGTAGAACTAGTGGGCACTTAACGGCCACTAGTATCACTAGTAGCCATATAGTGCCCACAAGTAGCACTAGTGGGCATTTTGAGGCCACTAGTAGGACTAGTGGGCATTTTGAGGCCACTAGTAGAACTAGTGGGAACTTAACGGCCACTAGTACCACTAGTAGGCACATTGCGGCCACTAGTAGTACTAGTAGCACTAAGCTTAGAAGCCACTAGTAGGCACATAGCGGCCACTAGTAGAACTAGTAGCACTAAGCTTAGAAGCCACTAGTAGCACTAGTGGGCACTTAACGGCCACTAGTAGTACTAGTAGCACTAAGCTTAGAAGCCACTAGTAGCACTAGTGGGTACTTAACGGCCACTAGTAGGCACACAGCGGCCACTAGTAGCACTAAGCTTAGAAGCCACTAGTAGCACTAGTGGGCACTTAACGGCCACTAGTACCACTAGTGGGCATTTTGAGGCCACTAGTAGCACTAGTGGGCACTTAACGGCCACTAGTACCACTAGTGGGCATTTTAAGGCCACTAGTACCACTAGTAGCCACATAGCGGCCACTAGTAGTACTAGTAGCACTAAGCTTAGAAGCCACTAGTAGCACTAGTGGGCACTTAACGGCCACTAGTACCACTAGTAGGCACATAGCGGCCACTAGTAGAACTAGTAGGCACATAGTGGCCACTAGTAGCACTAGTAGGCACATAGTGGCCACTAGTAGCACTAGTAGGCACATAGCGGTCACTTGTAGCACTAGTAGGCTTTTCAAGGCCACTAGTAGCACTAGTGGGCACTTAGCGGCCACTAGTAGCACTAGTGGGCACTTAGAGGCCACTAGTGCTACTAGTGGCTTCTAAGCTTAGTGCTACTAGTGGCCGCTGTGTGCCTACTAGTGGCCGTTAAGTACCCACTAGTGCTACTAGTGGCTTCTAAGCTTAGTGCTACTAGTACTACTAGTGGCCGTTAAGTGCCCACTAGTGCTACTAGTGGCTTCTAAGCTTAGTGCTACTAGTTCTACTAGTGGCCGCTATGTGCCTACTAGTGCTACTAGTGGCTTCTAAGCTTAGTGCTACTAGTTCTACTAGTGGCCGCTATGTGCCTACTAGTGGCTTCTAAGCTTAGTGCTACTAGTACTACTAGTGGCCGCAATGTGCCTACTAGTGGTACTAGTGGCCGTTAAGATCCCACTAGTTCTACTAGTGGCCTCAAAATGCCCACTAGTGGTACTAGTGGCCGTTAAGTGCCCACTAGTGCTACTAGTGGCTTCTAAGCTTAGTGCTACTAGTGCTACAAGTGGCCGCTATGTGCCTACTAGTTCTACTAGTGGCCTCAAAATGCCCACTAGTGGTACTAGTGGCCGTTAAGTGCCCACTAGTGCTACTAGTGGCTTCTAAGCTTAGTGCTACTAGTGCTACTAGTGGCCGCTAAGTGCCTACTAGTGCTACTAGTGGCCGCTAAGTGCCTACTAGTGCTACTAGTGGCCTCTAAATGTCCACTAGGGCTACTAGTGGCCTCTATGTGCCCACTAGTGCTACTAGTGGCCTCTAAATGCCCACTAGTGGTACTAGTGGCCTCTAAATGCCCACTAGTGCTACTAGTTGCTTCTAAGCTTAGTGCTACTAGTGCCCGCTAAGTGCTTACTAGTGCTACTAGTGGCCGCTAAGTGGCTTCTAATGCTACTAGTGGCTTCTAAGCTTATTCTTACTAGTGCTAATAGTGGCCGCTAAGTGCCTTCTAATGCTACTAGTGGCTTCTAAGCTTAGTGCTACTAGTGGCCGCTAAGTGGCTACTAGTGGCCTCTTAATGTCCACTAGTGCTACTAGTGGCCGTTAAGTGCCTACTAGTGGCCGCTAAGTGGCTACTAGTGCTACTAGTGGCCTCTAAATGTCCACTACGCTACTAGTGGCCATTAAGTGCCTACTAGTGCTACTAGTGGCTGCTAAGTTCCTACTAGTGCTACTAGTGGACTCTAAATGCCCACTAGTGCTACTAGTTGCTTCTAAGTTAGTGCTACTAGTGGGCACTAAGTGCCTACTAGTGCTACTAGTGGCCTCTAAGTGCCCACTAGTGCTACTAGTGGCTTCTAAGCTTAGTACTACTAGTGCTACTAGTGGCCGCTAAGTGCCTACTAGTGCTACTAGTGGCCTCTAAATGTCCACTAGGGCTACTAGTGGCCTCTATGTGCCCACTAGTGCTACTAGTGGCCTCTAAATGCCCACTAGTGCTACTAGTGGCCTCTAAATGCCCACTAGTGCTACTAGTGGCCTCTAAATGGCCACTAGTGCTACTAGTGGCTTCTAAGCTTAGTACTACTAGTGCTACTAGTGGCCGCTAAGTGCCTACTAGTGCTACTAGTGGCCTCTAAATGTCCACTAGGGCTACTAGTGGCCTCTATGTGCCCACTAGTGCTACTAGTGGCCTCTAAATGCCCACTAGTGCTACCAGTTGCTTCTAAGCTTAGTGCTACTAGTGCCCGCTAAGTGCTTACTAGTGCTACTAGTGGCCGCTAAGTGGCTTCTAATGCTACTAGTGGCTTCTAAGCTTATTCTTACTAGTGCTAATTGTGGCCGCTAAGTGGCTTCTAATGCTACTAGTGGCTTCTAAGCTTAGTGCTACTAGTGGCCGCTAAGTGGCTACTAGTGGCCTCTACATGCCCACCAGTGCTACTAGTGGCCGTTAAGTGCCTACTAGTGGCCGCTAAGTGGCTACTAGTGCTACTAGTGGCCTCTAAATGTCCACTACGCTACTAGTGGCCATTAAGTGCCTACTAGTGCTACTAGTAGCTGCTAAGTTCCTACTAGTGCTACTAGTGGACTCTAAATGCCCACTAGTGCTACTAGTTGCTTCTAAGTTAGTGCTACTAGTGGGCACTAAGTGCCTACTAGTGCTACTAGTGGGCACTAAGTGCCTACTAGTGCTACTAGTGGCCTCTAAGTGCCCACTAGTGCTACTAGTGGCTTCTAAGCTTAGTACTACTAGTGCTACTAGTGGCCGCTAAGTGCCTACTAGTGCTACTAGTGGCCTCTAAATGTCCACTAGGGCTACTAGTGGCCTCTATGTGCCCACTAGTGCTACTAGTGGCCTCTAAATGCCCACTAGTGCTACTAGTTGCTTCTAAGCTTAGTGCTACTAGTGCCCGCTAAGTGCTTACTAGTGCTACTAGTGGCCGCTAAGTGGCTTCTAATGCTACTAGTGGCTTCTAAGCTTATTCTTACTAGTGCTAATTGTGGCCGCTAAGTGGCTTCTAATGCTACTAGTGGCTTCTAAGCTTAGTGCCACTAGTGTTACTAGTGGCCTCGAAATTCCCACTAGTGGCAACTAAGTGTCCACCAGTGCCAATAGTGGCTGCTAAGCTAACATTAGCAGGTACTGTATACAGTCAGGCCATGTTGCCATAACAGTACATACTGTCTTAATTCAAAAAATGACTAATAAAGCTGGCAACAATTAGCTGTCTTATTTTCTCACATTGACAGCTTTAGAAAACTTGAAAACATAGCACTACAAATGACAATAATATACTGTTATGAACCAGAAAATAAGAAATAAGGGACTAAGGAGGAAATGAAACAAACTATTACATTAGTAATTCTGTGCATATCTTAGCCACTAAAATGTCAAGGGTGCCACATGGGCTATTTTATGGGTCTATCTGAATAAAATAGTTCTGATTAAGTTAACAAAAAAATTGGCACATCTTTTAGAATGACTGCTGTTAAACACTTTATCCAGCGTGGCCACTTTAAGGCTTTAAGCACACAGTTTGAACATCCACCAATCAAAATCCATGTCCCACCTTCCTCATTTGCATGCAGTCCACTAGTCCTACTAGTGACACTAGTGGCTGCATGTTGCAACATACATGTTAACTAGTAAAGGCTAGAATGTCCACTAGCAACACTAGTGGACAGTAACACACAATATTATGGTTTTACTAGTACCACTAGTAAAAGCCAAAAAGTGTACTAGTAGCACTAGTGAGACTTTTTTGATTTCACTAGTACCACTAGAAGAGGGCAACATGTCTACTAGTACTACTAGTAAGGGCCAAAATGTGTACTAGTTGCACTAGTAAGTGGCAAAATATCCACTATTAGCACAAGTAGGGGACTTTTACACCTTACTAGTAGTACTAGTGAGATCAAAAATACTCACTAGTGTTACTAGTGGCAAGGTTTTGCTTTTTACTAGTGTGACTGGTAGAAGAAAGTTTGTCTCACTCGTGAGCTTCTGAACGTCACATGTAAAGGCTTTGGCTGTACTACTGCTCATCTGCGCATCACTAGTTTGCAACTAGTATACCACTAGTATGCAATTACACACTACTAGTGCGTGACTACACACTACTAGTGGAACATTCCTTTAACATGTGAGACATTTCTGCACACTGGTAGGACAACTTTGGCATACTAGTAGGACAGCTACATCTTACTAGTGAGGGAAAACTGTGCACTAGTTGACAATTCTGTACCGCTAGTGCTACTAGTGACATCATAAATTTCTACCAGTTAACATCTAGTGCTGCATTAGTAGTACTAGTAGCATACAGATGTCAACTAGTGCAAAGTTTTGCCTCACTAGTAAGACGTAGCTGTCCTACTAGTATGTCAAATTTGTCCTACTAGTGTGCAGAAATGTCTCACATGTTACAGAAATGTTGCACTAGTAGTGTGTAGTCACGCACTAGTAGTGTGCAATTGCATACTAGTGGTAAGCTAGTTGAGAACTAGTGATGGGCAGATGCGCACTAGTACAGCCAAAGCCTTTTCATGTGACGTTTAGAAGCTCACTAGTGAGACAAACTTTCTTCTACTAGTTACCCTAGTAAAAAAACAAAACCTTGCCACTAGTAACACTAGTGAGCATTTTTGATCTCACTAGTACTACTAGTAAGGTGTAAAAGTCCCCTACTTGTGCTACTAGTGGATATTTTGCCACTTACTAGTGCTACTAGTACACATTTTGGCCCTTACTAATTGTACTAGTAGAGTAAAACATGCCTCACTAGTAGCACTAGTAGACATGTTGGCCTTTTCTTGTAGTACTATTAATATGATAAAAGTCTCACTAGTGCTACTAGTAGACTGTCTGGCTTTTACTAGTTTTACTAGTAAGGTAAAACACATCCTCACTAGTACCACTAGTGGATATTTTAGCTTTCACTAGTACTACTAGTGAGCATCTTCGTTGTTACTAGTAGTACAAGTAAGAAAAAAACCACCCCACTAGTTCTACTAGTGGACATTTTGTCTCTTACCAGTACATTTAGTGAGGTCAAAATGCCTTACTAGTGCTACTAGTCGGTATTTTTGCGCTACTAGTAGGGTTCAGGAGGCTACTAGTGCGTGACACATGCCTACTAGTTGGGTCTAGTAGTGTCACTAGTGCTGCACAGTAGTTTACTAGTAAGGTTTGATTGCATACTAGTAGTCCAAAAGTGGCACTAGTAGTGGAAAAAACGTGACAAGTAAGACACAGTCGTTATACTAGTGCACCCTAGTCGTTATACTAGTCTGCCAAATTGTCTTACTAGTGAGGATGAAGTGTGTACTAGTACATGGATTTAAAGTTGGATATCAAAGATATCTAATAAATCCTCAAACGGCTTTCCATACCGGGCTGCGACGCTCAGCGCCGAGTTACTGCTGTTTACAAGAAGTCAAAGCACAAGCTTCATGTACGAACCACAAAAGATATACCGTCCAGTCGCAACAAATGGGTGGCAGAGTGCACCATTCACATAGCTGGCATGTGTGTTTCTGTGTGACAAAAGTGGCAAATATCCCAAAGATCACATGGACACAATAACTATAAAAAGCCTGAGCAAAGTGAGAGTTGATCTATAAACTGACTGTGGAGGATGAAGATGCAAACTTAACAGAGTAAGCACTTTTTTCTTTTGTTTTTGAGTCTGCAGCTGTTTACTTTTATTATAGTGAAAAGAAAATAATACTTGTTTTCTCAGAAGATTGTTTCAGATTTTTCTTCAGATTTTGTCCAGTGCAATTTAAAAAGTAAACTAATATTGTTGCTGGTAACTTTTTTTAATTCAGAAGAGTAATTATTTCTATTATAATTTTTTTCCAGAAATTATAAAATCATTTTCTTCTTGTGAAAGCTTTTTTGAAAGTTGTTATTTAACTAAACTTGTCTAACCACATTGAGAATGCACACTTTAAATATGTTAAAATCAAAAGTCTTGACCAAGTCCTGAAAGTGTTTCAGTACTGTGCCAGATGTCCTCTTTTTTGGAAATCAAAATATGGTCACCCTATGTCAGTTGATATGCAGGACCAGCTTATTGAGCTGAAGAGTGACAGTAGACTGAAAGAACGCTTTGGCTCCTCCCCTCTTTCGTCATTCTGGGCAGCATTGATGCAGGAATATCCTCAACTCTGTGAAGTCGCCTTGAAGATTCTCCTTCCTTTCACATCAACATATTTGTGTGAGGCAGGATTCTCATAAATGACTGCACTCAAAACAAAATACCGCAATAGTGCACAAATCGAGGATGCACTGGGGCCCCAACTGCACTAAACCAGCTTTGGGGGGCCCAGCTTGCAATAGGTTGAGAACCCCTGCTCTAAGTGGACTAAGAGCAGACTGGCAAGTCTCAGCCTGGTCAGTAATAATGGAAGGTTTTGTTTTTCTGCCCCCAGGTGATCATATAATTTCTTAACTGAATTCATCAGAAAATGTGTCAGACTGGCATCAAGCGTTCACCATATAGAAGTAACTCAATCTTCCTCAGTGCAGACAGAGTGTCCAGATAGTGTAGCATGATACTTAGTAAGGCTCTTGTTAGGTCTTTTATTTGAGTTGTGTAAATTCCATAGTAGTGGTAGTAGTGGAATGCACCAAAATTATTGAAAAATCCCAGCCGGGTTCAGCTGGAGATAACATTAGGCATGCTACGATACAAAAGACAAAGCCGGATGGTTATATCCTTATTTGTATGCCAATCAATCACAAAACAGATATGGAACATTGTGACAGAGGTATAACCTACACTGTCCAGTAAACCTCTAGATTTCATAAAATAAATAATACACTTCATTTACATTGCATTAGCCTACTCTGATGTCGAGTAAGGACAGTGCCTGGCCTTATGGAACCTGTGTGCATGAGATGAGTCAATACACAGACTGAACAAGATTCTCACAGCACACACCCATAAATCTACTTTATGACAGATTAGAGAGAGCAATGGCTTTTCCACTCGTTTACCCATAAATACAGCAACACGCTCAGCTGTTTTATGCCTCTCTCTTCAGATGATGGAATGGGTGAACTGATGTTTAAAGCTGTCATGGACCCGCAGTGAATATGTCTCTCACTGGCTGAACTTCAAAGCAACAATAAAAATCGAGCTGCTCTGTGATGAAAAGGGAAAACAGCTGTGTGCTTTACGATTTAGCTTTGTTCCAGCCATTGCCTCTGCTGTGAAAGGGAACACACACAAAAAAATGTCCTGCTGCACATTGGAGAGATATTATTTCCCACGCCACTTTCTGAAAGTTCATCTCTTGCATATTTAAAATGTGAAGAAATGAGCTAAAAAAAAAAAAAAGGCACACAAGCTCTCTGAGCTAGAGCACAGGTTATAAGAGGAGCCAGGCGAGCCATCAGATCAGATGTAGGCGTTTTTTTCTGACAGCTGTAATTCTCCGACCTACAGAATTTCATCACCGGCAGTTGCGTTTAAGCTGTGCCTCAGGGCAGCGGCTCTTTCAAGTCTCCTTCCTCTGACAGGTAGATTTATTAGTCCTGAAATTTGTACAGATCACACGTCACTCATGGCAGGCTGTCAGCATGTCAAAGGGGCCTTCTGGCGTTTTTCTTTTTAAGGTGGATCTGCCTGGAAGAGGTTTACCCATCACCTCCTTCCCTCTGTCCTAACCCCATAGTTAAAAAAGAGGGGCACAGAGGGAAGAAGGGCGGAGACTAAAAACTGTCATTTGTCTTTTTCAGAGTGAATATTAACATCAAAGAGCAGCTATGCTGACAGGTGAACAGATACTATGACTGGTAAGTAGTATAAATGAAGGGAATGGGAAAAGTATTTAAAGTAAATTCTACCACTAGAAATTAGGAAGACGGCGTCACTGATTTGTTTGTTCTGCTGCTTTTGTCAAACAAATGAAGTAATAATGGGACAACTATTCACACAGATGTAAGCATGCTGAAATATTAAACAAAGGATGGTGACATGTCAGCGAGAAGCCCAAGGTTCCTAGACCTGAAAAGTGTGACATGCATATGCATTCAGCCACTTTTTACTCTGATAACCAAGAACCAGACCAAGGAACAAAGCCGAGAGGTGAGGGAGAAAGTTGGGTTGTTTTGAGCAGGGTTAAGTTAGAAAACAAAATCCCGAGATTTAAATCCCGCTGTCTGAATGAGCTGCAGCAGTCCACTGCTCAGGTGGGATAAATTGTTGACAGGACAACCATTAGGTGTCCACTCCATAGATTTTTATGGGGTAATCATTATAACAACATTATGGCACTCTATGGAATAGTGGTAAGATTGTTGACTCTTTGAAAGAACCCCAACAAATTCTCCTTTGCGGTGCCCTCAAGCCATGAAGGCAACTCAGGGAAATGTAATAGGATGCTCAGATTACATCAAAATGTTAACTTTTGATCTTGCTAAATCAGATGAGTATTGGAATAGCAGCACATAACATCATCATGAACACACTATGTCCAACATAAAAAGGTGGTGGCATAGTATAAAATAAACTAGGAAGATTATGTGTCACTTTATATGTTTAACCGATTCTTTCAGATCATCCATTCTAGGACAGATATCTCGAAATCTGATTAGAATCTTAGATTTTACTTCATTTTACTGTCACATTATTGAATTTAAAGATTTTAAACAGATTTAGAGGCTGCATGGAGGATGTTATTGGTTCAAATTTCAGCTGGTGCTTTTTCTGGGCAGACTTTCCATGTTCCCCAAATCCATGTGTTGGTTTTCTGCTGTTGTTTGCACAGTTCAAAAAGTAGCAAGTTAGATGAATAGGTGATGATAAATTGCCCTTTGTGTCTGTTTATTTCTCTCTACATTGGTCCGCTGCTGGATTATATCCAGTCCAGGGTGTAGCCTCCTTCTGCCTGCTGACTAAGAGAGGTTACAGAATAAATGGAAAAAGTGGCTGGAATAAAATCAAAACATACCAAACTAATTTGAACTGACAGTTTTACAGACTCCTTGATTGAAACATATTTGTCTCATATTGTGTTTTTAATTAAAACAAAGAAAAGCACATAATGTGCAAGTTTATGGTCATTTTTGATAAGTGCTTGATTTATGATGAAATGAGGCAGCATTGTTGGAAAGATTACCAGTGGGTATTTGGAGACATTATCGATGGAAATAGAAACGTTTTGGAACACAATTTTCCTGCATTTTGTAGACCATCTGACCTATTTGTCAATGAAATAGTAATTCTCTAGAGTCTGCACTACAGACAAAACCAAACATTTATAAATAATTTACTCTATTTTATCACTAATCCTACCTCCCTGTATTTCTTAGTAGTTTTGAATTTGTGGAAATCATCTCCATGTACAATTTCCACCACCACTTGCTGCTTCTGCCCACAGTTCTGATATCAGTAACATAATTACAGATTTGTGGATTTATTTTTTGCTTTCTGCTACAAGACGTTATTGTTGCAAATTTTCAAAGTCTCGTCTGTCTGGCCCACAATGGATGAGACATGGCAGAGCTAGTTACAACCCTTTAAAATGCTTTCTGATTCAGTGTCTTTACCAGTACCTACAACCTTTACAGTTGCGTAGTGTCTGATGGGTGATTTCACTTCAAAATGAAGATCCAGCATTGTTAAAACAACGATTAACTCTGTGACAAACTAGATCATCGAAAGAGGCTAAGGGGCATAGAATTATTATGTTTAACCCGCAAAAATGTGCAATATAACAATAAAGACACATTGTTGTTCACCTTCATCGTTGAGATCTTAATTCTCCTCACATTTTCAGAAAACCAAACAATGTATCCAAACAGTTTTGTTATCTGTTGTGAATGGTTCATATGGTTCTCTTTTTAGAAACTTACAGACGTTTGCCTGTTCACAGCATTCTTGAGAAGATAGTTCAGGATTTTGGAAGCTAAATTCTGTTAAAATGTAATTAACACCTAATATACTACCTTGATTTCATCGTCTAATTTCCGTTTGTGGGACAATGATGGATTATTCTATTCTATTTAGTATAAATCCAGATTAGTTGGTACAGGAGGCTCAAGGTAACAGTTAGTCCGAGTGAACCCAGGATCAATGGGGAGTTCTACGATTGTAAAACAACTAAAATCTTAAAAACATCATTTAAGTTTGTGTAAAGGCTTTTTTTTTTTTACTTTAAATAACATGACGTTTTAAATTTGGTAACTATGTTACCAGAAGCTTTAAGTTCTTTCACAGGAAATTGAGGTAGGAGACGGTGCATCACCAGTGATCTTCCTGTGTGAAACACGAACTGAGAATGACACATGCAGAGCAGTTTTGGTCAGAGAAAGTGTAAAACTGTGTAAAAATCTGCAAAATAGCATTCAAATAAACCTTAATAATAGTTCTACTTTTACAAAAGTTTACTTTATATCAGACAGTTTCTCTGACCTTACAACACGTAAATTGGTATATATTTTGCATTACATTTAACTTTTTTCTCTCTAGTAAGTTTTTTTTCTGTTTGACTGGCTGCCCAGTGCAAACATGACAATGATTGAAAGGTTTATAAAGCAGCAATCTCATTAACCACAATTAGGTTTTTGAGGTTGGACTTGTTTTAGGATAGTGGAAGTGTGCTTTGATCTTGGCCCCTCTCAAATTGGTTGTTAACTTCAGCCTTCTGGAGCAACCAATACTAAGATAAGATAAGGTCATCACCTTTGAAAGAATCCATCCATCTATTGTCTATATCCACTTATCTATTCAGGGTCTCGGGGTACCTTTCCGCCGGCAATCATTTGGTGAGAGACGGAGTTACACCCCTGAAAGCTTGCCAGGGAAAAAACAGAGACACAGAGGCACTTGTTCACTGAGAGAGAAGGACAATTTAGAGTAACCAATTAACATGTTTTAAAAGAATCTATAATCTATGGGCTATGATTCGAAACTCATAACCCATGCATTAAAGGTCACACCACACTAGGCCTGGGTGATATGGCCTTAAATCTGTATTGCGATATAATCTGAAGCATGTGCGGTGACAATATTTATTGCAATATATTATTTTCTTCTGTTTATATTAGTAGTATTAATTCAATTCAGTTTTATTTATATAGCGCCAATTCACAACAGATGTCATCTCAAGGCACTTAACAAGAAGTCATTTCAATACATTTATACAAACATTCCAATCAGTTAAAGAGTTTCCTATTTAAGGAATCCCAGCAGATTGCGTCAGTCATTGGCGTGATGTTGGGCCCCGTTGATGCAGACTTTCCAACCACAGCAATCCTTCAGCAATCCCTCATACTGAGCAAGCATGTAGCGACGGTGGAGAGGAAAAACTCCCCTTTAACAGGAAGAAACCTCCAACAGAACCAGGCTCAGTAGGAGCGGCCATCTGCCACGACCGTCTGGGGGTTTGAGAAGACCGAGCAGAAACACAGAAGGAACAGAAGATCTGATATAAGAGAACTTTCTATGTTACAGAAAGTAAAAAGTTAATAACAGGACAGTATTAGTATTACATTATATTTTTATACTATATTTTTTAACATTCTCAGAAAGTATGGAATGCTATTTAAAGAGCATTTATTGTGCAAAATGCAATTTAAAATTAAAAATAATTTTTTCGAAAAATGCAACACAAAAATTCTCATAACATAAAGATAATAAGATAATACAAGCTAAATGTTATACAAATTTTAAACTTACAATATCTAGTGTAAATACAAGCATTGAACATCTGTATTTATCCTCCTTGCACACCTGGTACAAAGTTAGTAGGCAGAGCTCGATGACATCATCAAAATGCGCAATTGTGGTAAGCCGGTATAGTCAAAATCTGTACCGTTGGCTAAATTTATATCATTTCCACCTTATACTATTTATATCACCCACTACTACACCACATCATTTAAATCAGAGTTCTGAACTTTAAACCGGACATTTGCATTTTTCTTTTTGAGCCACTTTGTAAATGTGCTTATTTTTATGTTGATGGCCAGTTCATCAAGATGAACACAATTTATCTTGTTTTAGAATTTTATTTTGAAGTAAGACAGGAAGCAGTTGTTGAGTAACCAGGCTGTGTCGACAAATGTTCCTTGTTCCGGCCAACAAAACTTGGTCAGAGAAGCCTCACCACTTTTAAATAGTTTGTGCAGCAGTACCTTTGTGTACTTTGTAGAAAAAAAGAATCGGTGAAAGAGAAGTTAGGAGCTGATTTGTAAATGTGGGGAGAATAGCACGCTGGCAAAAGATTTGCTGCTAAAAATGCTAAAGTCGGCTTCCTAGTTTATTCGATCATCTCTTGTTCAACACCTGAAATATTTCGACTGATGAATCCTGTACTGTTTAATTTTACACTGAGCAGGGATTCTTTAAAATGCCATTTGAGGATGATGAAACGTTTAGTCTGGAGGTCAAAACACTATTTTTGGCTAGCGTAAACATAATGCAGTATACTGGAATGACTAGATAGGTCTGCCTGCATTATTCTATGCTGAATCTAAAAAATGTCAAGACAATTTGTGAAATATTTACTACATTTATGAAATAGAAAAATACTTTTTTTTTTTATATATAACAAAATCTTGTCTCGTTTTTCTTCAACTGAATATTGTGTATCGTTTTGTTTTGTGAGCTGTATGTTTTTAGTAAACTCCAACAGGTTACTGTTTTTACTTGCTTTATCTTGTATTTAGAGCTGTTGTTTTATTGGCCTGGACGTTGCAGGATTTCTTGTTTTATCAGGTTTAGTTAGAGCTCACTTTTTGTTTTTCCAACCTGGCTGTAGCTTTTTTGTGTGTGTTGTGTTTCTTATAATCTGAGCTGTTACACACCCGTTGTGTTACAGTAACATCAATACTGAGGTTTAAGGGACTTTTCAAGCCTACCGACAAAATTACACAGAATATTATGTAGCTGCTTTTCAGTTTAATAGCATCTATAAAAAGAACAGTGGTAAAATATGTCACCCATGAACACATTGGATACTTTACTTACATGCCTTTGCAGTTAAAAGAACATTCTGAAGGTTAACTTGGGTTTCATTTAAAGCTTTTGCCATAGTTTAGCTGTAAAGATGTGTAAAACAAGTCAAGACAGAAAATCTTTCATTTATTTGAACTTTCTTCAAAATCCAAACCGTCAGCTAAGTAAATTTGCTGTTTCAGTCTGCACAACATTTACATTCCTCCCTCAAACACGTTGTCATATTATCAGCAGAATTATAGCTGAGGGTTGTGAAGTGGCGAAGTAAGAAAAAAAAATCTCAAGCAACAATTAGAAAAACGAATGAGTCGGGCTGAGCGGGAGAGAAAGCACACTCTGGGCTCTGTCTTTTAGCTCCACATCTGGCCCTGATGTTTCAGAGTTAATTAGTCGTGCAGGGTTTGTGTGTAGATAAATCTATCATCCCGCGGAGTACAAACCATTTGAGAAATGAAAGGAAGTGAGGAGATATACACAGGCCTGGCTCCTTCATAAATCACTGTCCCAGATTAAAAACAGACACTGCCGTGATGAGAGCAAGGGATAGGGAAAGGGTTGGCCCTGGACAAAAGGACACTTCCATGCATGCACATGCGGCACAGGATACACTGCGCTGTAATGCACATTTTACCACAGGGATTCTATAAACACTAAGCAATCCAAGGGTGGTTTAAATTTTAGCAGGATAAAAGCTGAAAGAAATTCAAATGGCTTGAAAAGTCAACAGCAGACTGAGGCAGTTGAAAGGCTAAATTAAAATAGATTTTAACATATGTGGAATGGTTGCTATTTATAATGCAAACAATTGCAAAAATGTATCTCCATTTTTAGTCATTGTTGTTTTCTTGTCATCTTTCTGATCTCATTGACTCTACTGATCACCCTTTTCAATGACACATGTCCAGTAAAAAGTATCAAAAACAGCATGCGACCTTGACCAAACAGTATGGATTTACATTTAGAAACCAGATTTATTTTTTCCTTTACTTCCATTTTTGTTTATAGGAAGGTTACTGTCTGACAGCAGCCTTGGCGGAGGTCTGTGCTCTCCGAGTGCTTTTCTAGTTTACATTTAGTATGTAAGAACCTGGATCTAAATGTCGGATCTCATTTTTGTAGCCCAAAACTTCTTTCAAAAATTTGCTGAAATCGTTATATTACCCCAGGATTGTAGGGTTTTTTTAACTGATGGAGTCATAAATTATTGCTAAAAAGTCTGAACACCATATTACAAGCCAAAGCCCTTTAAACAGATTTCAAAGTATGTTCACGTTGCAGGAGTCTTTTCATGTGTCAACAATTTATTTGGGTGTCAAACTTTGTGAGGGAGATTAAAAACAAACACATACTGCTTCACATATATCATTCTTTTTCTCCAAATGGTCATTTCTTTCGTATTTTCCAATTCTTTCCTAATGATTTTCAACATCTTATGTTGCTGCATTAAAGATGCTAAAGGTACATCTAATTTTGAGGCGATGATATATTAATTTATCTCAAACTTTAAGAACTTTTCTCAAACTTTAAGAACTTTTCTCTAACTTTTCATTCATCAAATTAGTGCTCCCTGAGGTTTGTATCAACAGAGCTGACATCTGAGAACAGAAATCTAATTAACACATTGGGTCAAGTGTTAATCCCACATACAGTGATGAATACAATAGAGGAATGTCTAAAATAATCAAGCTATAAAATTTGCAGATGCAGTGATGGAATGAAAAGTGGATTACAAAATAATTACATAAAGATAAAGTGGGAAGTATAATAAATGTGGTGTGTAAGGGGGCTGAACTTTGAATCACCCCAACCCCTAATTGTGGCTAGTTTGGGATTTATAGTTTTAAAGAATTACGACAGGGTTCAGGATGAGGTTGAAGGTTAGGAAAGGGATGAGGTCAAAGGTCAGAGCAGGGAAAGTGCTGAGTATTAACAGGAACATGTGTGTGACTCCCAATTCTTTTAATATACTGAAACATTCCAACCTAATGAAATTTTTTGATTAGTAAAAGCAATCTGGCAAATTTTTTTTTACGTTTTTAGTTCAAGACACTGGTTAGAAGTTGTAAACTATCAGAGGAAAAAAAGGGTCATGCAAAGTTACTTTTGTATTATAAGACTAGCTTTTGTCCCTTTATTTCCATGTGGCGTCCAGCAGGACCAGAGCGGACATGTAAGGCTGCCGATAGCCATCTGACCAGGAAACTTTAAATCATAGATAAAACAGCGGAGGGGAAGCTGTAAATCAGACATTACAAAGACCCGGGTGAAAGCGCAGGAACGCTGCTCCGCCATGGGATCGTCCCTCATGCGCTGCCTTCAAAGCTGGATCAGGCAGGAAGCAGTCATTCCCATTTCCTGTCTGCGTCACCCTGGGGACCGTGGCACAACTGTGGTGTGAAGGGAAAAAAACAAAACAAAAAAAAACGACCTACTTTTTTCTTGGCTGGCTTCATTCTCCTTCCCAAGGACATTCAAGTTTGTGGTGACTGTGCTCACAACTGTTTCTCCGAAGCGATGAAAACAGATTCCAATGGCACAGGAATCACATTTGTATGAACATGAACTCTGACCACGATAAGGCTGTTGTCGTGGAAACACTGATGATGGGTTTGTTGGTGTCAGGGTTGGTTTGGTTGAAAAGTTAAACAAAACAAGACAAAGGTCTTTTCCAAACTTTAAAATTCCCGTTATGTCACTTGGGTGTGTGCTTGCAAGTAAGAACAGTTTTTTTTTATATCTTAGACCTTTCTGATTTTTATAGGGAGAAAGAGAAAAAAGAAACAAGAACGGGATTTTATGCAGAAAACAAAATAATCCATAACTCTATGAGCAGAGCTTGAAAGAACAACAAACACAAAAACCTTTCAGAAGGAAAAAGTCTTCAACTGTAATACTGCTGTAAGGCAAGGCCAACCCATGACACAAGCAAATTAGGCAAGGCAAAATTACTTTTCAGCAAAAAGACAATTTAAAGTCTTTACATGATGAAAACATAGAACATCACAAATTCTTGGTCAGACATTACATTTCAGTGGTATATTAAAGGAAAGTCAGTGAAAATTGGAATATAGAATTCATCAATTATGTTCCAGTTATTATAAGTTACAGCATTTATTTCAGTAATTCAACTTAAAACGTGAAACCAATAAATGATATGGACTCATTACATTTCAAGCCTTTGCTTGTTATAAATTTGATGATTATGGCTTACAGCTTTTGAAAAACTCACATTCTGCTGATGTGTAATGGAAGACCAGGATGCTTTGATAACGACCTTCAGCTCTTCTGCATTGTTTGGTCTTATGTCTCTCATCTTTCTCTTGGCAATGCCCCATAGATTCTCTATAGGGTTCAGGTCAGGCCAGTTTGCAGGCCAATCAAGCACAGTAATCCCAGGGTCAATGAAGCAGGTTTTGGTACTTTTGGCAGTGTGGGTAGGAGCCAAGTCCTGCTGGAAAATGAAATCAGCATCTCCATAAAGCTCGTATGCAGAAAGAAGTGCTCCAAAATGTCCTGGTAGATGGCTGCATTGACTCTGGACTTAATAAAGCACAGTGGACCAACACCAGCAGATGACATGGCTCCTTAGATCAACACAGACTGTGGAAAC
Source organism: Valencia hispanica (assembly GCA_963556495.2). Taxonomy (NCBI): domain Eukaryota; kingdom Metazoa; phylum Chordata; class Actinopteri; order Cyprinodontiformes; family Valenciidae; genus Valencia; species Valencia hispanica. The sequence goes on from OY747717.1 coordinate 34,105,246, forward strand.
TTCCAACTGGACTTCAACCATCTTGGATTGTGTCCCTCTCCATTCTTCCTCCAGACTCTGGGACCTAAATTTGCAGTTCTTTTTTTCTTTAGCCCAGGTAAGAAGCGTCTGACGTTGTTTGTTGTTCAGGAGTGGCTTGACAGGAAGAACACAACATTTGAAGCCCATGTCCAGATCTGTCTGTGTTTGGTGGCTCTTGATGCTCTAACTCCAGCCTCAGTCCACTCCTTGTGAAGGTCCCCAACACTTTTGAATGACCTTTTCCTGACAATCCTCTCCAGGCTGCTGTCTTCACTGCTGCTTGTTCTCCTTTTACTTCCACACTTTTCCCTTCTACATAACTTTCTGTTAATGTGCTTTGATACGGCACTTTGGGAACATCCAACTTCTTTTGCAATTACCTTTTGAGGCTTTCCCTCCTTATGGAGGGTGTCAATGATAGTTTCAAGCACAACTGTCAGGTAAGCAGTCTTCCCTATGATTGTGATTCCTACTGAACCAGACCGAGATCATTTAAAAGCTCAGGTACTCTTTTGGATTAATTAGCTGATTAGAGTGTGACACTTTGAGCCTAAGATATTGAATCTTTTCACAATATTCTAATTTTCTGAGATTTTGAATTAGGGGTTTTCATAAGCTGTAAGCCATAATCATCAAAATTATAACAAATAATGGCTTGAAATATCTCACTTTGCATGTAACCATCAACATATTTAATATCTGCAGCAGCCATATTGGATATTAAACTTGGGATTAAACAGGGAACTTTTGTGATTTAAGGAGGATGTCTTGTAATTTTCCTAATAGGAACTATGAAAATCCAACCTCTGAATTCAAAGAGAATGCGCCATATTTAAAAGAAGGACAAATTCTCTAAACTTTTTCTAACATCAGGAAAGATCATTGGTTTACACAAAATTATCAGGATTTTTGTTGTTTTAAGAAGAAGAAGAAGAAATTATTAGATCCTTTGACCTTTGACCTCCTTTCACCAGCGTTGGGCAGTTCTGATTTCCCTTTGAGAGTTGTAATTCATAGCATTAAAAAAATTTTTTATTGCCTTATTAATCATTAAGTATTTCCTTTGAAACAGTTGTATGTGCAAGAGTGAGCTGGTACTTTTAACACTTAGAGAAGTGGTTTGGAGTTGACGTTTAAAGCTATCTTAAGCTTCTCATGTTAGCAGTTAGCATGTTTAGTATGGATACCATGCCTACTAACTGTAAACATCAGTCTCTGTGTTTGTTCCCTAGATAATACAGACCCTAAACCTACTAAAACTCTGGGATTTCCAAAAGACTGCCAACATTTTCCTATCCACCATGTCCCCAGACAGCCTGGAGTTCAAAGTTCAGAAGGATAAAACAAGCTTGCATAAATACATTTAACCATCCTAGCTTCTGCTAAAGTCAGCTTCTGGTAAACTAGTTTCTTCGTCAGTTTGATGAAACATCCCCTACAGCATACTTTTGTAGAAGTAACAGTTTCCTGCCTCTTTATGACTCCTCTCTGACTTTACATTTTAAGCCAACAAAAAATTGTTTACTTTGAATCTTCATCCTTCAATAAGAACTTCTACACATAAACGTGGACCTGGAATTACTTATGGGGGTGGTGCATTAACCAATTGTTAAAAGAAAAGATTTCTTAGTTTCAGACCAGCCAGTCACCAGTCAGATCCACTTAGTCAATTTCTGGAGGCACCTCAAATTTAACAAACATCTTAACACACCTTCAGTTATAAAATCAGTTAATGAACTGTATAACATTTTGTGGTTGTATCACTTTTAATATTTTAGAGACTATTATATTAATTGACCATTGGTGGATTTTAATCAAAACATAACAGCGAGGATACAAACTTACTCTTAGTAATGAATTAATTTTAACAATGTTTCCCACAGAATAAAAAAAAAAATCTGCCAGTCAGTCAAAAATTTTTTAAGTATTTGTTTTAAGATTCACAGTTCTGCGTGTTGAATTTTCGGTGCATCCAAAAGCTACAAGAGACATTATAAAAAAGAGAAACATCAACCGATTTCACTAGTAACACACACATTTTTTCAGCTTATGCACAGAAACACAACACACTGTCATTTTGTAACGCCATGGAAAACAGATGATGTTTCATCTTAAATGGATACTGACTCTGTGTATACCAGCAGGACAGAATAATATCAGCAATAGTCTACAGGCTGTGGTGCATTTTAATGGGATCATTAATGGGACCTAACACAAAACTGAACAGAACTGTGAAGTGGAAGGAAAAATTTCAGAAGTATGGCATCCGCATTTATTTAGCCACCCAGATGATTTGAAAAGCTAGAGTGGAACATTTTCAGATTGAATCAAAATCATCTGCAAACATCAATGTTTTAAGCCCTAGTCTGCCAGTTAGATCTAAGTCTGGACTTGGACTGAGCCAACGAAGACATGTTAGAACATGTCTTCATTGATCTAAGCTATTCCATACCAGAGTTATTTTTAAAGGTAATAGAAAATGTCGGCAGTTTTTTTCCCCTCAGTGTCAATATCAAAGTTTGCCTGACAGCAGTACGGAGGTAAAACTAAAAAGAAAGATGTTTAATTCATTTCCTTCGAGTTGTCTGTCCATGGAGTTTGAGTAAACTCGAAACTATGATGATCATGAAGAAAAAATAAATAAAATGTCTTTAATTCTAAAATCATGTGGTTGCTGCAATACCGGCAATGACTGAACATAAGCGGAGCATGGACAAGTGTCTTTGCAGGAGCAAATGGCGCTTAGGGTTTGAGAGGTAAAGGGTAAGAGCACATGTGAAAAGGAATTCAGCAATCCGGTTTTAGCTGGATGGGAAATGAAAGACGAGGGTTGACGTTTAATTACAAGGTTAGGAATAGGCTGCTGATGGAAAAGAGCCGGGTGGGGCTGGCGGTGGAGTCAGGCCTAACGACTGTGATTCATCCCGGTCGGGTTTTAGAACTATTACCTTAAGGGGATTTCTTAGTCATGCTGCGGCCATCTTGGTGCTTCTTGAAATGACTGAAAATTGGTCGAATAAAACATCTATGACTTTTTCTTGATTGTGAGACACACCTTCAACTGGGATCATTGTTCAGAACTCCAACACTTAGGTGTTCATGGAATAGTTTGGGAATGTTGAAGTGAAGGTTCTGTAGTTAATACTTTACCTGCAGTTTATACCACTCTTAGCATCTTCATTTTCTAGAAATCCAGGTTAGTTGGTCCAGTATGTTGAAGCCAAAGGCTCGTCCATGACAGGCCAACAATAAAGTAAACTTCTATAACTGTAATCTCAAGTGAAAAGTGGATGCTTTCTCATTTGATGATCAGAAACACATCCTCAGTATATCTTTCACACGGGAACACTGGTAATCACTGGTAGGGCATCTCCTTCTACCTATATTTTCCCTGTTATATTAATCGGTGTAAGTGTAAATAACTGCCCAACAAACATGACAGTGGCTTAAAGCTCTATAAAACAGCATTTACATGAAAATCCATGACATTTGGATTTTAGAGTTGTGTTAAGATGATAGAGGTCTGCTCTGATTGTTGCCCCTCTTATTGGTCGTGAGCCTTAACCTCTGGGTCCAACTAATCTGGATTTACGCTATGATAACGCTAACTACCTCCAGATATTATCTGCTTGTGACAGAACCATACTTTAAAAACCCAGAGCAATCCATTCAATGTGTCCAATGTGTTCCTTTATGAGCTAGCATTTTACCCCATTTCCATCAGCCTCGTCATTACATTGTCCAAGTAACATCCTGCTCTTTTCAGCCGAATGTGGATTGGTGCAAAATATCGAAGGCCACCAAGCTGTTATGACGACCATGGTGATGATGATGATGATGATGATGATGATGATGATGCCCATTTGAGCGGCTTTGATTTGTCACATAGTCAGGATGCAGTTAGCGAATGTGCACCTCATTAGCCCCGGATCGCCAGACTTGTTAGCAGCGACTCTGTCTACAATAATTCACAAGCCTTTCATCTCAACAGAATGTGTTTGTTGTACGACGTAATGGAAGCAATCCATAATCCCTGTCAATGCCGGGAAACACTTTGTTTTTGGGATAAATTGTGTTTTGATGGAAAAGGTTCATTGTGGAGAAGATGGAGGGAGTGCCAGGGAAAATGTAGCTATTGGTTTGTGTCACAGATTCATGTTTTAGGGGCATGAGCATTTCTATTTGTGTGCAAGGATTGCATAATGAAGGAATTGCAAGACACAAAATCTACTCTGTATTCTGTCCCAGGCTTAAGAAGCTAAAACCTCACAGTGTGACCTGTTTAAAAGTAGGATATTTGTATTCATTTGTGGTTTAAAGTAATATTCACCATAAACGAGTCATTCTTCTGTCATCCTTCTTCACATTCTATTCTAAATATTTTCAGGTTTCTTTTGCATTCAGTTTAAATTGGTCTTTACATTTAGTTTCTGTAGTTCAGACTCAGATGTGAGGAAAACATATAATCAGATTTTACTTTGCAGTGCTTGAAGAACAAATTCAAATGTTACATCTCTGTAAAATGTGACCAAAATAGAACTTTTTAATTTATATCTTTTTATAGACCAAAAGAAATCTGGTAGCATCATGATTTGGGACTGTCACTTGAAGGCAGATGTCCATATTCCTCTGGGGGTTGGGCATGGTTTCTTTTTTTATATGTATAAAGAAGTTTGAAAATAAACCTGCTGTGATCTGTAAACGTAAGGAACAAAAAAAAAAAATCCTTGTGCTAATTTATTAATAATGCTATTTTAACACAACCTGGTAAACCGATCAGTGGAGAATATGGGTTTGCTTAAGTGTGGTTCTGTGTGTAACAATAATCTCTTATGTCTTATATCAACTGGAAGCTTTTATTGCAAAGAATCTTTATGTAATTTAAAAAATTTTCCAATGTACCGACTAAGTACGGAACTTTGATGGAAATTTTTCAATAAATTATATATTAGTTCTATATATATATATATATATATATATATATATATATATATATATATATATATATATATATATATATATATATATATATATATATATATCAGGCTTCATCATGATCTATAACCTCTAAATGAAATATTTATTTAACTTCCATACTTTTACTTGAAGTATTCCCCGTTCACTTTATTTTCATCTGATGCTTTAACCAAAGCGCACCAAAAACAACAATCCATCTCTGTGGTCCTGCTCACCCTCCTCTTCCTCCTTCCTCATCACTCTCTTCTCTCTATTCCTCTCTAACTCTATCTAGCCCCCATAGCCCCCTCCATAAATCCTGGGACAGCAGCGCTTTAATGGATAATTAATTGATGCCGCTGCAGCACTGTAATAAGACAATAAATTACGACACAGGCCGAGCTGCTGTGTCAGTGTGTGTTGCTAATGGCCCTTCAGGGCTGGGGCAGGAGGCTAATAAATTAGACAGGTATTAACTGTTGTGTGCTACGTGGCCCTCCACCATGAGAGCAGAGCAGGGAGCAAGGATGGAGATGGAGCATGGTATGAAGAGAGAGTGGTGGAAAAGTAAGCCATGATGACACTGAAATAAAATTAACACTTTACCATTTCTTGGATTTTGTTCTCCACTAGATGGAAGGACAAGAAAACAAAAAATCAGTTTTCAGTTTTTGTCCAAAGTTTTGCACATGAAATCTAGCCAAGGATTTAATGAAATTTCCTTTTGACGTTTAACTGCGATATATATGTGTGTGTGTGTGTGTGTGTGTGTGTGTGTGTGTGTGTGTGTGTGTGTACATGTATAGCTATACTTGTGAGGACCAACCTTTGACAGGCCAACAGCATTGTGTGGACATTTGTAGTTGTGAGGACATTTTGCCTGGTCCCCACAATGTTTAACTAGCTATTAAACTCTACTAGTTAGGTTTAGAGGTATGGTGTGAATTAAGTTTAGGTTAAGGTTAGGGTTAGGCATGTATCAGTAATGGTTAGGTTTAGGGAAAGTGTCTGGGTTAGGCATAGTAAAATCAATGGAAGTCAATACAATGTCAACACAAGGATAGCAAGACGTGCGATTGTGTGTGTGTGTGTGTGTGTGTGTGTGTATCTTAACTATAGTTTCCAAACTTTGTATGAATCTATGTATACATTTTAAAATTTGGACTGAAGCGTGACTAAATAAGAATTCTTTTGTTTTGTAATTTCCAACTTTTTACTTTAAAAACCTCATGAGCCTGAGGTTCTGCTATATTAAAATCTAGATTAATTTTAGGGCAACATCAGCTGTCAAAACTTCTACATAAGAAATATGTCTATTAGCAATGGCAGGATGAGGACGGCACACTGATATGTGTGTATCAGTCTGAATGCAGCAGATGACCAAATCCAGCTCTCTTTTCTACATAATATAGTTTAAGTTCATCCCTCAAGAAACAAAATACCCTTTTAAAGTTCAGAGTTCTTGAAAATTACTAAAACACATAAACGTACTTATTAGAACACGCTTAAGTACAACACTGGATATAAACACCAGAGTTCTCATGCAATCACCGGTCAAGAAAGTAACCGATAGTTCTATATGCAGTAAATTCTTGTTCTTTTGAAGCAGTAAAAATATTTGCTATGTGTATGAGTAAGAATACTCTCCATCAAATCATGGTATTCTTGCACAGAGCTTATTTTCCCCCTTCTTCCTCAGAAAACATGAGAACATTTCCACCGTTAGGTAATCTTGAAGCGACATTTCATTGATAATTCAAGAGACACTGATTGCGTGCTTACACAATACAAAGCTTGATTATTTTATGCTTACAGTATGGAAACTATAGAGACCATATTTAGATATACTGGATTCTGGCATGTGGCTTCAGTTTCGAAATCTAAAGGATTTTGTTGCCTCCCTAAAAGGAAAAATCACAGCTTTGTAAACAAGGACAGCATCTCCCGCTTGGAAATGTGGAATTTCAGCAGATAGTCTCTAATCCAATTTTAATGCTTGTCTGATTAAGAGGTGAGAAGGATTAGGGTGTAAGTGTTCATGTGTGGTGTGATCCACACAGACACGCATCCTCAAGTGAAATGTGTCCTATAATGCATGTGCCTGTAAGGAGTGTGGGGGGGGGGGGGGGGGGGGACCAATACAGGCGAAACAAAGCAAAAAATTTCAGAGATTAGTCTTGCACAGGAGAAGAAGAAGAATGTCTGTTTAGCCACGTCGTTCCAATTAAAAACACTGCAAATCTTTCATTTCCCACTGTTATGCCTAACGAGCGCAGCGCAGTGGCAGTTATGTAGATAAAAAGTCTTGCTGATTGATTCCAATGGCCCATTGAAATTTGTTTCACTCCACCTTATTGATCGTACCCCGCTGGTTGAAAACTGCTAATTAATAATGATAATAAAAGTGCCACAGCTCATTAAAATCAACCACACCAGGCTGAACTCCAGTCCCCTTAATCTTCCACATGCCTTTTATTTTATCGGCCCTTTTTTTTTTTTTTTTTTTTTTTTTACACATGTGCTTTAGTGTTTCTGTCCTGCGTGTGCAGACTTCGGTTTTAAATTCTGTTCTAGTTAAGCTTCCCAGCTGACATGGGAAACATCAATGTCTTCGCTCGTGCTAGTATTTATGTTTTAATTTTTATGCAATTGAGTCAGATGCTGCCATATAAGTTTCTGCCCTTGCACACTGAAATCCATAATGAGAACATGTTTATTTTCTACCCACAGTAAATCTTCAGATTGCTAAATCTTTGCATGTTTGGATTTCCTCTTGACTCCAACGTTCAGCTCATCTAAAACACAGTTTTCTCACTTCACTTTTTAATAATATTTATCCGTACTGATTTATTAATGCGGCGTGGATGAAATAACAGACTTCATCTTCTTTCATTAAAAAAACATTTGCAATCATCTTTAGTGGCGTTAAATTCGGGATGAAGCAATGGTTAAACTGCAGCTGTTAAACAGGAAAAGGTTGTAAGTTTAAAGTACCAGGCAGGCCGGGTAGGATGACCTTTGTGACGGGTTTAAAGAGATATGTGGGATTAGTTCAGGTGGTGGTCTGCTGAGTTGTTATCAGCAGTTAACATCTTATCAGAACTGAGTGATCTCAGTTTGGAGAATCAATTAGTTATATGGTTGGTTTAAGACCAACAATGGTGGAAATATTTTCTGATAATATTTTATCAATATATGGTAGCATTTCAAAAAGTGGAAAGCATAGAACTGACTGGAGATGTGGTTTAACTTTGTCAAAAATAAAATCCAACAATATAATAATAAAACTACTCAAAAATGGTCAGTGTTGTTGTTGGTGTTTAGATATCTTTGAACAAGACTGTGCCGACATTTTGAAATACAACATTTAAAGTTGTTTTAAAATATACAAAATTTACACTTGAATCCACCATATAGGTGCAGCTATAAAGACTCCTGTGGTGTTTGGAGCTGATTGAATGCCACATGCAGCTTGATTTGGACTTTAGGCCCCATCCACACTACTGCGTTTTTGTTTAGAAAAGGAGAAATAAAACGAAGACGATCTCCGTCCACACCAGCGTTTCAGCTGCGTATTAGAATTGGTCTCCGTCCACATCCAAACGACTGAAAACGCGGATCATGTGACCATTCACCAACACTGGGTATGCGCGTGACGGTGTACTATTCATGTAGGCAGGTATAGCATTGTAAAATGCAGAATTTACTTGCACAACAGCTGCCAGCAAAGACATCAAAGTCAGTAACGATTGTAATTCTTTATCCATGTTGCAGTCTCTAACATAACGTACTCCAGGCTGTTTTTGTGTGTTTTCGTCCGGGGACGGGTCATGAGATGACTGGCTGATGAATCAGGGAACGATACGCCATGACCGATGACACACAATCATAGAGCCAAGCGTGAGCTTCTGCGTCATCGTTTCTAAAGTCCTCCGTTTTGACCTGTCCAGACTAAAACACCCTACGGAGATTCAAAACGAAAAACGGGTCGGCACCGTTTCTAAACTTCCGTTTTGAGTCTCCGATTTTGCCGTTTTAGTGTGGATGGGAGGTGCAAACATAGCAAATAGTCTGCGTTTTTAAACGAAAACGCAGTAGTGCCCCGCAGTAATAATTCTTTACTATCAGGTAGTCCACAAAATGCCATTAAAAGCCTTCATTTGATCCAAAATGCAGCAGCAAGAGTTCTGATGAATATTAAAAAGAGAGATCACATTTCTCCTGTTTTAGCTTCCCTTCATTGGCTCCCTGTTAAATCCAGAATAGAATTTAAGATCCTTCTTCTTACATACAAAGCCCTTAATAATCAAGCTCCCTCATACATCAGAGATCTAATTGTTCCTTATGTTCCTAACAGAGCACTTTGTTCTCAGACTGCAGGTTTACTTGTAGTTCCTAGGATTTCTGAAAGTAGAATGGGAGGCAGATCTTTGAGTTATCAGGCTCCTCTCCTGTGGAACCAGCTCCCAGCTTTAGTCCGTGAGGCAGACACTCTATTTACTTTTAAGGCCAGGCTTAAAACTTTCCTTTTTGATAAAGCTTATAGTTAGAGTGGCTTAGGTCATCCTGAGCTAGCTCTGTAGTTATGCTGCTATAGGCTTAGACTGCTGGAGGACAGACTTACCAATTTTCTTCACTCTGCTACTTCCTTTTCTCCTACTACTCTCAAGTTGTATTACAGTACATTCTGTTATTTCGACTGTTAACTTTGTTTTCTCTCAGTGTTTTTCTCTCCATAGAAGATATACCTGGTCTGGTATCCTGCTTGGCTGCAATGCCCTGTTGGACGGGGGGCATCGACTGGGATGATCCTCCCAGTAACTGAACATCCACTGTGTCCTGTTATCAACTTTTTACTTTCTGTAACATAGAAAGTTCTCTTATATCAGATCTTCTGTTCCTTCTGTGTTTCTGCTCTGTCTTCTCAAACCCCCAGACGGTCGTGGCAGATGGCCGCTCCTACTGAGCCTGGTTCTGTTGGAGGTTTCTTCCTGTTAAAGGGGAGTTTTTCCTCTCCACCGTCGTTACATGCTTGCTCAGTATGAGGGATTGCTGAAGGATTGCTGTGGTTGAAAGTCTGCCTCAACAGGGCCCAACCTCACGCCAATGACTGACGCAATCTGCTGGAATTCCTTAAATAGGAAACTTTTTAACTGATTGGAATGTTTGTATAAATGTATTGAAATGACTTCTTGTTAAGTGCCTTGAGATGACATCTGTTGTGAATCGGCGCTATATAAATAAAACTGAATTGAATTGAATAGTGTGGAAGGGGCCTTAGCCTGTTCTTTCTTCATATCACGTTAATTTTTGAAATCCAATGGATAATGCTTCAGATGGGTTATTCATTCTGTGTAAAAGGATGACAAAAATTTTTGGGTCTGTGCACTTTTATTTCTCTATTGTCACTGTGGCTGAATGAGAAACCTATAATATAATAATATAATCCACAGTGCTCTCGAATATCAAACTTTAGTGATATGGCAGGTACTTCACATTCTGCTTTATTTTGGTGCCACTTGTTAAATTTGTACGGTGAAACGTAGAATTCCACACCTTAGTTCCAGACATGAATATTATGCATGTGTACAAGAGTAAAACTAAGCTGTATTTGTTCAGGCACACATGCATGCAGAAATGAAAAACATGTGCTGAAAATTTTTGGTATGAATACATGTACCATTACTCCCCTGCAAACTGTATTTCAACCAGGTCAAACAACCGCATCATCCACCAAGGCCAACAGGAATCACCAAGCAGGCAGACAGATGATGGGTTCTATGTAGTCCCCAAATGTTTGGATGTAAAACATCCTCCAAGGTACATTTTTATTTACAGCATAAAGGCTGATGTGTTGATGTAGTGAACAGAGGCTTGAATTTAGTTCTGTGCAAGTCTGAAAATGAGCTCTGCTGCTGTGCTAGGAATGCATGTCACATAACTGAGACAACAGCAGTAAAATACAGTGTTTGTGACTGGAATGAATGGAAATGGATCAAATGAAAAAAACATCAAAAAGGAGCATGGATAGATTCATAGCAGTTCATGTTTTGAAGACGATATTTATCCCCATCACTAAGTGGGTTTACATGCAGTAAGAGAAAACGGAATTATTCCCTTAGTCTGATTCAATTTGGACTTTTGAAATGCACGTATACGCTTTAGTCCGACTGAAGTCGAACAGAACTGGCCTACTCCTAATCGAGCTAAGACACCCAGAGTTTGTCTGCATAAATAAAACATCCCAGCTAAGTCAAGCTATTACCGACCTAAGCACTCAGCCTTCCGGAAGTGAGGAGATCGCGGAAGTGGGAATAACAACACCGGTACGACAACAACACAGCAGCAACAACACAATCAAACAGTATAGTACTGACAAAAGTGTACTGTGCTGTAGCTTTGTTGTTGTTGTCTAGTTCTTCGATGATTGTGCATATCCTGCTTTTACTCTGTTTTTACTATTACTTTTACTATTGTTTACTATTTGTGTTACTCTAGGCCAACCGGAAGAATGCCAATGCGAAAGGGCGTGTGTTGCCACCTACTGTCTCGGAGTCAAACACACTTCATGAAATAATTAGATTTACAAACTGACATCAAAGCTCGGACAAAGGCTTCCATTCTGGTTAAGGTATAAGGTCGATTTTTGCCATAGCTCGATGTAGATGTCCATGTAAATGAAATGATGTAAAGCATCTATCCTTGCTCATGGGTCGTCATATTTAAACTCTAGCTCAAAGTTGAACTACTTGCAGCAGGAACACGTTGGAGCTAAAAGCTGATTTTTTTTTTCCCCCATGTTTTTATTTGTTGCAATTAAAAATAAAACTACAATTTCCTTCTTACTTAACGTACCCTAATACATAACATAACATTGGTAGCTAAAACAATATGGACTAAACTGAAGAGGTAACAAGGCTCCTTTCCTCCTCATTTATCGTTATTGGACATATCCAAAGTGTCCTACTAAGGTGAATGGGGACAAATGTCTCTGAGGTGAGATGGCAGCAGTGCTAAAGCAGTGACTGTGGTGATAAACCATTTTGTCTGCACCATAAGCAGCTGCTACTACCTTGCTCTGCAGAGAAGTGAAGCGCTACATAAATTATCAGCGGACACCACTGTCACCACCAAAGACAGAGTACCCAGCGCAGAGCTCTTGCAGCTCGGGACCAGAAACATTCCCCTATATTTTTCGCCAGCTGTCAAGACGTCTAATAAAGCAGGGCAGAATGGAGGGACGGTGCAGGAGCTGAGGGTGGATGAAGTATCTTGCACTGATGTAATATGGCTTATAAATCTAATTTAATTACCCTGTGTGGGGACGGGCTGTAGAAGCCATGACTGGATTTATTGTGCCTTAACTTGGCATCTTAACGACTTTGTGCTTTTAATATCATTACCCTGTAATTTATTCCCGTTTCGTGCGTGCGCACTAACACTCTTTAAGCGCTCTCTGCCCTAACACCCAGAGTGCAGTCATAATCTTTTTAAGCAGGCTGCTTTACAGATAACAGCAGGCCCTGAGCTTTGACAGCTATTGATCCATAAACTCTGGATTTGAATGTGCCTTACTTACTGTATGTCATCAAGGTGATATTGGCTTCATTTAGGCCCTAAAGTTGCATTTCAGTTTAAAATACAATAGGCTCTAAATCCCTGATTTGCCTGTTTGGAACAACCACCTATTGTTGCTTCTCTTAACTGGGCAAAACTAATTTCTGTTTTACATACATCACAAAATATGTCTGTGTTGATTTCAATAATTCCAATTAGCGATGTACTGAACGAGATTCATCTTTCCCAATAACAATATTAACAGTCATTTTGAGCGACATATATTTGTCCAGAGTTTTTGCAGGAAAATCTGAACACGCTGCCCTAAAATTAAACAGCTTAAGAACAGTACTTTAGAAAAAAAAACACTCCAGCTGTAAAATTAAATTTAAAACAATTCATTCTAATATTCTAAAATAATTTACAAAAATAAACACTTATTGTAAATATCAATCTTGCTACCTACCATTTATATAGCAGTAGGAAAAAATGTTTTAGCATGTTTCATCATTTTTAATCATGTTTCATCATAGTTCTTTAACTTCAGAGAGTTCAGTAGTTACTATTATCTACTTTTCATCATTTTATCACCAATGGAGTAGGAATTTCTTTGTTAATAAATTATATATGTGTGGGAGAAATTAACAAACAATGCTCCCAGCATTCAGACTGAGAGGATACTGTAAGCGGTTTTAATTAGCTATCTGCTATTTGGGGTTCAGAGTGATTTACACGACATGAGTCTTTTTATGAAGGTTTGCCATATTGACGGTATAAGTAGAGGCATTTGACATCATGTTATTGTGAGTGAGCAACTAAATTCAATAAACGTATTACGCTGGTAACCAAATAAACAAACAAATCAGACTATTCTAGGGAAAACAAGCATCCAGCTAAATGTTTCCTGTTTCCTTACTGTTTCATTCTGTTCTGTTTAATCAGTCTTAAACCATACAGAATGGACGCAATAGTTTGTAAGTTCAATTTCCTTTCTAATCATCCTCTAACACATATATGCTACTTACTGTGGCCTGCTCTAAACCCGGTGTCACACTCTAAGTGGTCCCCCTAGGAACATAATAACATTGCTCTTGACACATCCTTTCTCTTTTTTTCTTTTTTTTCAGAATACATTTTGCTTCTTCCAACAAAATAAAATTTTTCTTTTAAGTGCATCTTCTCACTGGATCAGTATGTAAACAAGAACACTCCAGAAAACAAATTAGCATTCCTGGGATCAAAAATATAATACACTCTAGTAACATCTTAAACACATTTTTTTTCCCCAAAAGTCTATCACAGTGCAACAGCAGTCTGTGATCAAACATTCAGCAGCCTATCCCTGTCACTTACAATCAGTAGTAGAGTTGTAAAAAAAATTCAGGGGGGATGGTCATTTTTTTCCGCCTATTAAAAAAATCTGGATTTTAATTTTAAAAAAGGTGGTATTTATAGAGTATTTTGTATCGCCGAATTGTCCGGAATGTTAGGGGACTACAACTGAATAACCTGCATTAGAATTAAACAAGATCGGGTGAAATGGAGGCTTTATATATCTGTGAAGCAAAGCCGATACCAGCACCTTGCAAAGAAGCCTTAGCAAATAATTTCAGTGCAGAAGAAGTATTTTCGTGCAAACTAGGCCTATACAAAACAAAGTATTGGATTAATTTAACATGAAAGACCAAACAAAATTAGTCATTTTTATTTTACTCATTACAACCCTCAATTAATCCACATGCTCATAGCAGTTTCCAAACACTTGCGTAATCATGTTTTTTTTCTACAGTTTTTCTTGCTCTTGTTCACATTCGTCCTGATTATGGTTAAATGTCGGCACTGTCAGATGAGCTCTGACAAGGTGAAAATTTTTCCTAGGCCGATTATGGCTTGATGTGTAAAAAGAGTCGACATCTAGTGCAGATTCAGCAAGCCGCATGCGTGTCTTGACTAAATGACAAGTCATGTATTTTAGCAGGCTAATTAACAAGAGAGATGTGGGGGGTCGCCGTTCATCTTAGCTAGTTTGGAGGGTAGCATCCAGGGATCTGTGGGTACACCTGTGGTGAGTCAGGTGGTCTTTAGATAACAAAAAGCAGGCTAGATTAATTATTGAGATTAAAAGCTCACCTGTAATTTTTTTCTTTCTAAAAAAATCCCAGACATCCCGCTGACCAGCCGCTCGTTTGGGCATGTTTGCACTTCTGTAATTCCAGCTTTTGCCGCTCTCTAGGCCATGAGGTGAACCCCGAAAATGTCTGTATAAAATGAATCTCATTCCGACCTCTGGCATCTACAAACTGTTTACTTCGTAAAATAAATACGTTCGCACTTAGTTCAAAAGTAAAAGTAATCCTTCTGTAATGCCGCCGTTTTTTTTATGATCGATGTTTTAATTCGGGACCAATTTGTTTTCGCCGTAGTGAAAAAGGAGTGATACAGCTGCTACGTATCCGTTTTAGACCAATGTGTTGGCAGAGTTTAACCGACGTGATGACGTATGCGGATATGGAGACAGCTAAGGTCATGGTGAAAACTTCTTTAAAACTTTTACAAAACCCGAGTAAAAGCATGTACGCCTATGTAAAATGTGTTACATGGATTTAACTTCCATGAAACATGAACAAGACATGGATTTCATGTTAAATCCATCTCTTGGTCTAAAACGGGTATGTAGCAGCCGTGTCACTCCTTTCTCACTACGGTGAAAACAAACTAGTCCCGAATTATAACGTCGATCATAAAAAAACTGCCAGAGGTCGGAACGAGATGAAACTGATGAAGTTATTTCATATAGGCTAAGCCTATTTATGATTTGTATTTCCACACAATATTTACTCTAAAATGGAAGGGATAGAGATGGAGGATGGGACCTTTACTGGTGGAACGTTATATGTCGGATTTTAAGGGGAGCGGCGTCCCCCTCCGCTCCCCCTCAACTCTACTACACCTTACAATAGTCTTTCAGATATGCAGGTGTTTAAACCTGACGACCAGACCTAATAACAATGGTATCACCAGCTTTCTCAGTTGTTAGTACACTCTGTGCTTTGGTCAAAATCCCTGTTTGTGTGGGTGGAGTAGGTGGGCCATGGCTGTGCCTGAGACGGCGACGGTTTCTCCTCAGGACACTACCAGACTCCAGCTCAACCTCGTACGATCTTGGGCTCACGGTCCTAAGTACTTTTGCAGTTTTCCAGGTTTTGCAAGGATCGAACGGCTGCTGTTTTGACTGCAGACTGAGCTTTTCCATTACTTTGTAGGTATCCCGGTGAAGATGTCCAGTGCTCGAATTCCCACTTTGGACTGAATTTCTTAAAATCCTGTGACGAATACTGCGGTCCATTGTTGGAAATCAGCACATCCGATATTCCTTGATGAGCAAAATGTGCATTCAGTTTGTGGATTACTGTGGTGCTCTTAGTGTCTGGTACATAGTCGACTTCCCAGAAGTTTGAATAACAGTCCACAGTTACCATGTAGTCCTTGTTATGCCACAAAAACAGATCACTTCCTACTTTGTGATAGAACTTAGCTCTGGGCCAAGATGGAGAGCAGCACATGTAAGGAGACAAAGGGCCATAAAACTAGCTTTGGCTAAAGTGGGGTAGAGCACATGTTGTGTACTGTCCACGTGGAAGGCTACAGCCAGGGGCGCTGCTAAGGATTTTGGGCCCCATGAAAAGAATCTTGGCGGGCCCCCAACACAACTGAGACTTTTTTCATATTAATTTACATAAAATCATGCGGTTTTATGGTATTTTGAATATCATTCTGATATATTTAAGTCAATCAGACAATTGAACTCTATCCCATGTCCACACCTGTAATTTGTCCTCTGTAATACTGCACTACTTCAGTACTGTATAATGTATATACTGTGCATAGCTGTACATGTGTCATATAGTGTATTCACAGATATTTATATTTGTATCTATGTACTGTACATATTTGTACTGTACACTGGCAATGATAATAAAGTTAATCTAATCTAACCTAATATTTGTAACATGACAGTTGAAATGTAACGGAAACACTGAGCACTCTTAATACAATGAAATGCATTTATATTTATTTGCTTCAACACTGATACTGAAATTTCAAAATAAAACTCTTCAATTTAAAAAAACGGAATTACAATCTGTGAAAAAAAATTTCAGCTGCAAAATCATTAATCAAATCTGTGAAGCCGAGCTCTCTAGCCAACTCGCTCTCAATGTAAACCATAGCAAGACTGCAAAGCCTTTCTTGAGACATTGTAGACCTCAAGTAGTTTTTTTATCAGTTTTAATTTGCTGAATGCCCTCTCCCCACCAGCAACAGTCACTGGCAGTGTGCAAAATAAACGCAAAGCAATGCACACCTCTCCAAAGATGCTTTGCAGCTGCAGCTTACAAATAGCATTTAGGAGTTCAAGAGGTGACAGGTTAGGTAGGAAGTTGGAAGCGTATACACGGTTTAGGTGTCGTACTTGATTTTCAAAATCAGGAGTTCAATTCAGTTCAAAATTCAAAAATACTTTATCAATCCCAGAGGTAAATTAAGTGTTGGTATAGCTCATATAATTAATTCTTTAAGGAGTTGTTGTAGATGATGATGGCTGTGGGCAGGAAGGATTTCCTGTAGCGGTCTGTATTGCAGCGAAACTGAAGAAGCCTGCGACTGAAGACGCTCTGTTGTTTTGACAGTCTCATGAAGAGGATGCTCAGGGTTGTCTATAATTATTTTGATTTTATGAAGAATCTTGTGTTAGATCACTGGAATACTTAGTGATCGGTGGTTGCCACACAGAAGAGATTTTGTCCTCACTAATCTGCCCAACTTTCAGAACCCCATCGAACTCGTTCACATTATCAGCAATTCTCTCAGACATCAATGTGTTGCCATTAAACCAATACTAATAGCCGCTCACCTTCTTCTTCATGTAGGAGCGCAGGGGCTGATTCAGGGGATGCTGGAGTTAGGGGTTGGGAGACAGCCGGACCAGTTGCTGCTGCTGGTTCACATGACTGTTCAGAACGAGGCACCGTTTTGACAAAGTGCGTTTGACTGTATTGAACATTTAACTAAAACTGTGTATTATTATTTTATCCAGCATTTTCTTGACCTAACATGGGGAGAAAATTTAGTTCGCTTATCATGCACTTTTAAGTGCATTGCATTTGACTGTTCAGAAGGATCGAAAAATCATTTTGATAGAGGCAAGGCCAACTGATAGTCTATAACAGCTTATACCATGGTCTGGGTGAATACTCAATTCTGATTGGCTGGAGGGTGTAGGTTAAAAAGTGATAAAATACACCTAGGAAAGGCGTCCCATCAAATTGCCTGATGACAGTTCTAAATTATTGGGCTGGCTTAAACGCTTGACGGTTACCATGGCAACGGAGACTCAACGTTATTTCACAGTTGACTCATTGCGACAGCAAGACAGACTAAACATGGGTGATTTTATCATTTCTTTTAACTCATTTTGTAAGTTTCCCCCCCTGGTCCACCATCCGGCGTCTCAGGGGGGGAAAGCGGTCTGCCACCAACACTGTTTACAGTGGGGATGGTGTGCTGCTGACCTCGACGCGGGACGTTTTGGGTCGGTGGATGGAATACCTCGAAGACCTCCTCAATCCCACCGGCACGCCTTCCAATCTGGAAGCAGGGTTTGGGGACTTGGGGTCGGGCTCTCCAATCTCTGGTGCCGAGGTCACCGAGGTCGTTAAAAAGCTCCTCGGTGGCAAGGCTCCGGGGGTGGATGAGATTCGACCGGAGTTCCTCAAGGCTCTGGATGTTGTGGGGCTGTGTTGGTTAACGCGGCTCTGCAATATTGCGTGGACATCGGGGGCAGTTCCCTTGGATTGGCAGACCGGGGTGGTGGTCCCCCTGTTTAAAAAGGGGGACCACAGGGTGTGTTCCAACTACAGGGGGATCACACTTCTGAGCCTCCCTGGTAAGGTCTATTCAGGGGTTCTGGAGAGGAGGGTCCGACGGATAGTCAAACCTCGGATCCAGGAGGAACAATGCGGTTTTCGTCCTGGCCGTGGAACACTGGACCAGCTCTACACCCTCAGCAGGGTCCTGGAGGGTGCGTGGGAGTTCGCCCAACCGGTCTACATGTGTTTTGTGGACTTGGAGAAGGCGTTCGACCGTGTCTCTCGGGGGGCCCTGTGGGGGGTGCTCCGGGAGTATGGGGTACCGGGCCCCTTGATACGGGCTGTTAGGTCCCTGTACGACCGGTGCCAGAGTTTGGTTCGCATTGCCGGCAGTAAGTCGGGCTTGTTTCCGGTGAGAGTTGGACTCCGCCAAGGTTGCCCTTTGTCACCGATCCTGTTCCTAACTTTTATGGACAGGATTTCTAGGCGCAGCCAAGGCGTTGCGGGGATTCGTTTTGGTGGCCTCAGGATCGGGTCTTTGCTTTTTGCAGATGATGTGGTCCTGTTGGCTTCATCGGAGCGTGATCTACAGCTTTCGCTGGAGCTGTTCGCAGCCGAGTGTGAAGCGGCTGGGATGAGAATCAGCACCTCCAAATCCGAGGCCATGGTCTTGAGCCGGAAAAGGGTGGGGTGCCTCCTCCGGGTCAGGGATGGGGTCCTTCCCCAAGTGGAGGAGTTTAAGTATCTGGGGGTCTTGTTCACGAATGAGGGAAAAATGGACCGGGAGATCGATAGACGGATTGGTGGGGCATCTGCAGTTATGCGGGCGCTCTACCGGTCTGTCGTGGTGAAGAGAGAGCTGAGCCAAAAGGCGAAGCTCTCGATTTACCGGTCGATCTACGTTCCTACCCTCATCTATGGTCACGAACTCTGGGTGGTGACCGAAAGAACGAGATCACGGATACAAGCGGCTGAAATGAGTTTCCTCCGCAGAGTGTCTGGGCTCTCCCTTAGAGATAGGGTGAGAAGCTCAGTCATCTGGAGGGGGCTCAGAGTAGAGCCGCTGCTTCTCCACATCGAGAGGAGTCAGTTGAGGTGGCTCGGGCATCTGGTCAGGATGCCTCCTGGACGCCTCCCTGGTGAGGTGTTTCAGGCACGTCCCACCGGGAGGAGGCCCAGGGGAAGGCCCAGGACACGCTGGAGGGACTATGTTTCTCGGCTGGCCTGGGAGCGCCTTGGGGTTCCTCCCAAGGAGCTGGAACAAGTGGCTGGGGAGAGGGAAGTCTGGGTCTCTTTGCTTAGGCTGCTGCCCCCGCGACCCGACCCCGGATAAGCGGAAGAAAATGGATGGATGGATGGATGGATGTAAGTTTGACAACTTTGAAGACTGGGATGCAGCAGAAGGAAAAGAGAATATGAAAAGACAAAGGAGAAGCGACACAAGGTCGGGTCGCTGTGGCCACGTTGCTTGGCAACGCCTGTATACGGGAGATTTTAAATAGTGCGCTCGACTTATAAGAATAAAAACCCTCACGATTTTAACTCTAAAACACATTAAAGTATTATTAATTGATTATATACTTCTTTCTTTCGTAAGTGACCATGGTAGAAGCGGGATAATGCCCTTCGAGGTGTCCATTAATAGAAATTAATGGACTTCGCGGAAGCCACCATCCTCCGCGAACGCCTCCTCGTCGTCCATTAGTTTCAGTTAATGGATGCCTCGTCTGGCATTATCCCTTATTATACCTAAAAAAGAGGAAATGAAAAATTCAGAACAAAACACAATCTTCACAGGTGAGATGTCCTCTGTGTAGCAGGAGTTTCTGCTAGGCACCTCTGCTGAGAACAGTTTTAAATGGCCGCCACCACCCTTCTTATAGCCCTTTTGCCATGATGTCATTGTTGATGTCACCATGGGAGGTCACGGACCAATAGCAGTGTGTTGGGTGTCACCGCTAAGATTGCTGGGAAATGTGGTCTGCTCAGTCCACCTGGGAAAATGGGTTCCAGCCGTCCAACAGTCTGTTCAGTTCATTTGGGGAAAATGGAGCCCAACAGCTGTCTCTCGTTCGCACCCCTGGGCTAGGGTAACAGCTAGCGGCACTTGTCTTATGCGGCAAAACTCTTCATCTTGGGTACTTTCGTGACCGCTGCCACCATGTTTCATTCTGTTTCGTTTAATCAGTCTTAAACTATACAGAATGGACGCAATAGTTTGGAAGTTCAACTTTATTACTAATCATGCTTGAACACATATATGCTACTTACTGCAGTCTGCTTTAAACCAGGTGTCACACTCCAAGTGGTCCCCCTAGGAACATAATAAAATTGCTCTTGACACACTTACCTAACATTAGCCGCAAGGCAGCTAGTATCAGCTGGAGGAGGAGGCTGCTCTCGTAGTTTCCTTTTGCACAGAGTGAGAAGAAAAACATATTTGAGGTGTTTAAATATCACTTTTCAACCTTCACTACCTCCTGCTTGTGTCTTGCCTTTGAATATGTTTTTAAATTACTATTAAAAACACTCAAAATCACTATTACCCTGAGTAAGCAAAAGAACACATCAGAACCCGCTGCAGTTTGTTTATCGCTGTGGAGTTGGAGTTGAAGATGCCATCACCCACCCGCTTCAACCAACCCAATGACATCTGGACAAAGCAGACAGCCCTGTGAGGGTCATGTTCGTTGATTTCTTCAGTGCATTTAACACAATTCAGCCTGATTTGCTTTGTCAGAAACTCCTGAAGACACAGGTGGAGCGCTCAAAAATAGCCTGGATTTATGACTACCTGACAAAAAGAACCACAGTTTGTGGACTGAAGAATTGTGTGTCAAACCAGGTGGTCAGCAGCACAGGAGGACAAACAGGGGACCGTACTCTCACCATTCCTTTTCACTCTGTAGACCTCAGACTTCCAGTACAAGTCAGAGTCCTGATATCTGCAGAAATACTCAGACGACTCTACAGTTGTTGGGTGTATCAGAGATGGACAAGAAGCTGAATACAGAGAGCTGGTGGATCGCTTTGTGTCATGATATGGAAACAATCTTTTTACCAAGAATGTGAACAAAACAAAGGAGATGATTGTAGATTTCAGAGAAAACAGGGATAAGTCAAACACTGTTCCATCATGGGAGAAGAAGTGGAGGTGGTTGAGGGGTATAAATACCTTGGAGCTCACCTGGACAACAGACTGGACTGGAGACTGAACAGTAAAGCCGTCTACAAGACGGGACAGAGCAGACTGTACTTCTTGAGGAAGCGTGCACTTATTGGATAAAGATGGCTTGCTGTGGTATTGATTGCACTAAAAGACCGTCCAAGAATTCTCCTCTCTTTTCGGTAAGTAAAACTATATTTCTGCTGTGCATTTAGGATAACTCTGCTTGGTCAGAAATGGGTTGAAATTATCAAATTTCTTCACTCTACATACTTATTATTGAAACTTGCTAAAGTGACATGCTGTTGGCACATTTACTCCCTATTTTAATATAAATTGTTGATATTTTGGTTTATTCCATATTTCAGTAGAGTCTCATTGGGCAACTGTGGCTCAGTAGGTAGAGTAGTTGTCTTGTAATCAGAGAGTCGTAGGTTAAATTCCAGCTTCCCCCTTTCACATGTTTATGTGCCCCTGGGCAAACCACTTAACGCCAAGTTGCCAACCAAGCTCTATATCAGTATTAATGTGGCTCAATTGTAAAATGTTTTGAGTGGTCAATATGACTAAATTCAGTCCTATTAAACATTTGTAGATAAACCTTGCTGAAAAAGTTGTTCTCCTGCTTCACAGATTTAGCGCTTTGCTTTAAAAGGTATCATTTTTAATGGCCCGTGTATTTGGTATAGTAATAATAAAAAAAAGTTCACCTAAATACTTTATACTGTGTCTTTGGTTGGCAATAACACAGGTCATTTCCTGTAGGTCTTCACCAGGTTTGCACACACACTGTAGCTGGTATTTTGGCTCATTCTTCCATGAAGATCTTCTCTGGAGCTGTGATTTTGGGCCTGTTGCAGGGCAGTACGGACTTATTCTCCCTCCACAGATTCGTTATTGGATTGAGTTGTGGACACCGGCTAAGCCACTCCAGAACCTTGAAATGCTTTTTAAGTAACCACTCCTTAGTTGCCTGGGCGGTGTGTTTGGGATCATTGTCATGCAGGAAGATCTAGATACATTTCATTTTCAATGCTCTCACTGATTGAAGACGGTCTTTTTCCAAAATACATGGCCCCATTCTTCCTTTCCTTAATATGGATCAGTCGTCCTGTTCCCTTTGCAAAAAAGCATAATGCTTCCAACCTCATGATTCATAGTGGGTATGGTGTTCTTGGGATGCAACTCAGCATTCTCCCCCATCCAAACATGGCAAGTGGCGTTTAGAACAAAGAGTTCTATTTTGGTCTCATCTGACCACATGACATTCTCCCAATCCCCCTCTGAATCACCCAGATGGTGGCAAACTGGTCTGGACACGTGCTGGCAAAAGCAGGGGGACCTTTCGAACGCTGCAGGATTTTAATCCATGACGATGTAGTGTGTTAATAATAATAACCTTTGTTACTGTGGTCCCAGCTCTCTTCAGGCCATGGACCGCTTTGTGACATGTGTGGAAACAATCGTCTCACCTTGAATGGGAACAAAACAAAGGAGATGATTGTAGATTTCACAAGAAACAGGGATAAGTCAAAAACTGTTTCCATCATGGGAGAAGAAGTGGAGGTGGTTGAAGAGTATAAATACCTCGGAGTTCACCTTGACAACAGACTGGACTGGAGGTGCAACAGTGAAACCGTCTACAAGAAGGGACAGAGCAGACTGTACTTCTTGAGGAAGCTTAGGTCCTTCAAGGTTTGCAGCAAGATGCTGGAGATCTTCTACAAGTCTGTTGTGGAGAGTGTAATCTCTTCAGTCGTCATCTGTTGGGGTAGCAGCATCAGATGCAGGGACTTGAATGGGCTAAACAACCTGATAAAGAAGGCTGGTTCTGTTCTCAGGACAACTGTGGAAAATCTGGAGATGATAATGCAAAGAAGGATTCTTCATAAAATCAAAATAATTA
The DNA here is from genome assembly GCA_963556495.2 of Valencia hispanica. NCBI lineage: Eukaryota > Metazoa > Chordata > Actinopteri > Cyprinodontiformes > Valenciidae > Valencia > Valencia hispanica. Next base: position 34,128,719 of record OY747717.1, read on the forward strand.
TGGACAACCCTGAGCATCCTCTTCATGAGACAGTCGTACAACAACAGAGCGTCTTCAGTCGGAGGCTTCTTCAGTTTCGCTGCAATACAGACCGCTACAGGAAATCCTTCCTGCCCACAGCTATCATCATCTACAACAACTCCTTAAAGAATTAATTATATGAGCTATACCAACACTTAATTTCCCTCTGGGATCAATAAAGTATTTTTGAATTGAATTGACCAGTTCCCTTTGTGTAGTTGGGCTGTTTCCTCACAGTTCTCAAGATCATGTGTAACCCCCGAATTGAGATTTTGCATGGACCTTCAGGTCAAGGGAGATTGTCACTGATCCGTTTTCTAACAATTGCTCCAACAGTCAATCTCTTGTCACAAAACTGCTTGCCTATTGTAGATTGACTCATCCCAGTCTTTTGCAGGTGTACAACCTTGTCCCTGGTGTTCTTAGATAGCTCTCTCGTCTTGGTCTTGGCCATGGTGGAGGTTGGAGTCTGACTGTTTGAAGGAGTGCACAGATGTCTTTTATACAAATAACAAGTTCAAACAAGTGCCATTAATACAGGTAATGAGTGGAGGATAGAACAGGTCTTTGGGGGCCGGAATTCTTGCTTGTTAGTAGGTGCTAAATACTTATTTTCTGCACCATTATACAAATAAATTCTTTAAAAATCCTACAATGTGATTTCCTGAATTATTTTTACATTCTGGCTCTCACAGTTGAAGCGTACCGATAAAAATTACAGACCTCTCTCATCTTTTTAAGTGGGACAACTTGCAGCATCGGTGGCTGCCAAATACTTTTTTGCCTCTTTGTATGTTGAAGCTGACTTGTTAGCTGTCTCCTAGCAGGGGAGGTCAGGCTTTCAAAACAGAAGAAAACCCTTTTATAATAATAATTCTACATACGCATTGCTACAAATCTTATTAAATGTTTTCATCCTGCCCACGTATAGATCCAGACAGCAGTGAGTACAAATAGCACAAATCCTGGCTAAAGAAACCCCAAATTTTAAATGTTATTAATCATCCAGCACTCAAATCTGTTACTTGTCACCTTAATAAGCATGTTATCCCTTCTGCATTCTTTCCTTACACATCATCTTTATTTTACTTCATCTTTCTCTAATAATTTTTTCTTTCAACCTCAATCATCCCACTTGCCACCCCACAAACTTTCAGTTCAGCCTCACTGCTTAAATTAAATAGACAACAGGTTGGCGAAAAGGCAAAGAATAAAAAATTAATAAAAAATGTAGGACTGGAGAATGAAAGAACCTTGAATCCTCCCCTCTGTATCCCCCCCACCTTCCACCCTGTCATACAAAGTTTCCAGAGGCCCTGTTCTACATTAGCTTAGCTTGCCATTCAGCTCAGCCATCAACTTAATGCAATATTCTAAATGCCTGCTGTATGGCCTAACTGACAGTGACATATTTGTTCTGGAACCTTCTGCAATCTGATGTCTGCCACCATACCAGTGATTTGATTCAGGTCTCCCCCTTTTTTAAGCCAATAATTGGTTGGAACTGCACTGACAAACAGTTATAAAGTCTTTCCTGTCTGTTGTAGGTTAGCAAGGGCTTGTGGAAACTAATGAACCAAAAACTTAATTTAGCTGTCCACAGTGACATGTTTGAAAACAAACAACGAATCAATCAAACATAATTTGTGGCTCATTTATTCGACTGATCTAGTTTGATCTGTTTTTGTGTTTGTCGTCTTTGTTTTTAGCATCTATTAGTTGCAGTAAATGTATTGTTAACTTGCTGATGGTCCTGACCTCATGTTGTAGGTCAAATTAAGCGTTTGGCACTTCATAATAGGCCACAGGATGGGCTGGTGTGAGGGCCAGTTAACCTAATAATAATCTGTTTTTTAATAATTAGTTTTTGGCCTAATAGGAAGCTGGAGTATCCAGAAAAAAAACATCTATGCATGAAATTAAATGAATATGAGGAGGTAAAGCAGAGAATGGGTGCCCATCTTCACAGTGTGGCCAAAACAAGTAGGGGAAAGCGTGAGGGTAAAGCGGTTCAAGTTCTACACATGTGTTTATTGACAAGATTGGTGTAAACACAGATGCTCTCAGGGGTTTGATAGTATGCCCTAAAACTTCAGTCTAACAAGCAAAAACCAGGAAGTCACTTATTTGAAACGACTAGCAACGAAACAGCTTTCCTGCACCATTCCAGCTTGTAGTCTTTTCCTAACAACTTTCATTAGAAGGAATGTATCTGGGGGTTGGATTTGGCCACCTCGTCACAATGTAGGTTAGTTGTATTTGCACATCATGTATAATTTGCACCTTAACTGAAAGAAAACTTCTGTGATGGTTCTTTTACAGCAGTGGGTGCAGTCATTTGCTCCACTGACTTTAGCAACACTTCAAATTGTGCTTTTATTTTGACCCGTTTTTATCTTCATTTTATAGAAATAATGGGGCTACAGTTCCATGACTAGCTCCAACAGTATTGGAAGCCTAAAGGAGCTGAAGACCAAGTGTTCTTGAGAGCAAGAAAATCCTTGTGGCATTTAAATCCACACTATCTATGCTTGCACTGTTTGCATTATTCTCTCATATGGCTAAAGTCATTGATGTTAAATGTATTTTCTGCATCACTTTCTTAATTGTTCATCATGCTCCTTTGGGGTCTACAATAAATGTTTTATATTTGCACAAAGAGCTGACTTGGAATGTTTTGTGCAAAAATATATTCCTTTTGAGTTATTGTAATATTAGTTGAATTACTTGAGTTGGCAAGGGTGTGAGAGGAAATGGTTTCAATTCAGTTTTAGGAGTTAAATCTAAGAGTTTGAGTTGAAAGCAAATACCTGAGATTGGACAACCTGCCACATTGATTCATTTAGTTAGTTAAATGTCAAAGACCTCTGAAGAGAGATGAACAATTTGAATCAAAACTAAAATGTGGAAGAAAAAGAAGGATCAAAAAAATTTACCAGACAGTTAAAAGAGGACATTTAAAAACAGTCTCCAATATGATTTCTGTGTTTTAAATATGCAATTTGTTTTCCTTTTAAGGCTTTTAATGCAGAAAATGTATCTTATCATCTCCACATAATGACACGTATACAATATGTCCTTTGTTCTTTTTGAAAACTACTCCTTTTGTGTGCACAAGAAGCGGAACACCAAAAATAGATTATATGAAACTCAGTTTTTAAAGCTCTGCTGTTTTTAAAGACGCTTAGGTCCTAATGGGATTTATATGTTATGTACAATTATGGTTTTCAGTTCCCTCGAGAGCCTGGTTGTTTATTTGATTACAGGGGGGGGGTTCTTGGCTAGGAGATTTAATACAACTCCTTGGAAAAGTAACAACATGCCTTAAACTTTTCCACATTTCTACAAACTACAATATGTTTTATTGGGGTTTTGTGTCACAGACTAACACAAAGTAGTGCTCAATTGTTGAATGGGTGGAAAATAATGCACATTTTGTTCTTATTATTGCAAATGTGAAAAGTGGGGTGGGTATTTGCATTAAGCCACTCTGATATACTTTGTAGAACAAAGTACATGTGTGATCAGAGTATATCAGACGGTTCTCCCTGGCTCTATCTCTCATGCCTCATTCTTAGGAGCCACGTTATCCTGAGCTATCTCTGTAGTTTTTTTCTGCTATAGGCTCAGACTGTTGGAGGACCAACTGACCACTTTCTCACTCTGCTACTTTCGTCTTCTACTACTCTCCAATTTCCATTATTCGCTGCTATTTGAACTGTTAACTGTTTTCTATCAGTTTTTCTCTCTCCATAGAAGCCACATCTGAATGCTGCCAGTCAATGACTTTGGGTGATGGGTTTCCTTAGAGGACTTTTTAAACTACTTTGAATAATGAACTGACCTTAATGTGCCCTTTGATAACCAGGATCAATTGGAGTGTATGTACTGTATGATTGAATTCAATTGACTTTTTTGTGTCATTAGATTATATGAGTTATCATATGTGTAAATAAACTGAGCTGAATTGAACAACCTTAGGTGAATCCCCACAGCATGATGCTGCCACCACCATGTTTCATGGTGGATCAAAGATAGCAATTTACAGTTTGTTTTCTCTTACACAAAGTGTTTGTTCTCTTTTCATTTTCTTTCGATAGATTGAACAGCTTTCAAAAAGATTTTCAGAGCTTGGGATATTGTTTAACAGTCTATCCCTACTGTACACTTCCCCATGACTTCCTCCTTCACCTGTCTGCTGTGTTCCTTTGCCTGTGTGATGCTGTTTGCTCACTAATGTTCTCCAGCAAACCTTTAAGGTTTTCACACGAAGATTGAATTACACACAGCTGGATTCTACTAGTTGGGTGTGCTTTGAAGGCAGCCGGTTGCACTAGCTTGTATTTAACGCTATCAGAGTAAAGATATCCTGAATGATACATCAGAATCCAAATGGATAAAAACACTACTTTTTGGCTTAAAAGTGAAAAGTATGAATAGTTTACTAACAGCAATGCACTAGTTGGTGTTCCCAATAAAATACATTGACAAATTTAAATACTCATACCACTTGAACCTATTCACGTTACATCTGCAAACTTCAAAGTAACTTAGTGTGTTTATTGCAGTGTAGTACTGAAACAGCACACTGCACATAAAAAAAAAGAAAAATTATGGGTCCTGTCTGGCAGTGTGGCACTCACAATTGATGTCTGAGTACCAAGTAGAAGCCCAGCAGATTTACTTTCACAAGTGGAGAATTACGGCTTTTGCAATAGAACTCCACTTGATATATATGTGTAAGAAATCTTTATTATAAATTGCTGTGTTTTTTTTTTTTCTCAGATATTATGGACACAGAGATTGAAAATAAGGGGGGAAGAAGATGAAGAGAGGTATGGGAAAAAAGTTAAAGGTGCCCTGCCACGCGTATTTAATTACTTTTGTGGTAATTTCTGAAGTTTACTCTGTAACATTTTTGTGTGGAAAAAATGCCTTGGTTACCTTTTTTCAAACAATTCTAGTTTCAAGCATTAAAGCCTGCAGGAAGACTCAGCTCTCATTAATACTCAATGAGCTAAGCTGCTTGACTCAGATTGGCTAATTGCTAGGATATGAGAGCATGGCTATTCCTTCACCTAGCGCAACAAGTAGGCTAGAGGAACTTTGTTTACTGTCTTTTGGAATCGCGGCAGAAATGGCTTCTTCAGGTATAGGCGAAGGGGCCCTTTAAACATTTTGTGCCATGGGGCCTCTGCTAACATAATCCGGCTCTGTTTCCGTCGGTTTTCTCCATAACATGACTGCTTGGCAACAGCTGTTATCAAATAATTTTAGCTTCATGGCATGAACTTTGCTTGGCTAGCGAGTGCTAGCATTGTCCAAATTAAAATAAAACCTGCTAGGCTAGCGAGTGCATTAAACCTGTATAACATAGCTTTTTCTTGAGTTGACAATATAGTTTTATTTACGGGCTGTGCACTGGCCGTAGACTGATGCGATGGTACTGCTCCAGGCTTCAACCGCAACCGTCTCGCGAAGCCTTTGCTGTACTCCCCAAAGTTGACGAAGTCTCCCTCTTCAAAATGTGTTGAACAGTAACTAAATTAGTATGATCCTGTTGTGGCATTGTTCCAAAAATGAAATGAAGCCATTTCATCCTCAACTTTGGGTTCTTGGGCAACATGTGCATTGTTGAACTTCTATTCTTGCATAGGGTACAAGCCCGTTGACGTTCAGCCATCTTTGCTGTATAGGAAAACTCACTGAGCTACACAAATTCAGCTCTCAAGTGGGAGAGCTCATGAATAGTAATGAGTAACGAATCACTTCCACGTCAAACTGACAAGCTTTTCTAATTGGCCTAATTTCTCCGCTTATTTCGTTTTATTGGCTGGAGCTGACAGAGGATGTAGCAGTTCATTTTCACATTCACGACATAACACAAACACATATGGACCTAACACATAAAAAAAAATACAAGTTCAATTCAATTCAATTCAGTTTATTTATATAGCGCCAATTCACAACAGATGTCATCTCAAGGCACTTAACAAGAAGTCATTTCAATACATTTATACAAACATTCCAATCAGTTAAAAAGTTTCCTATTTAAGGAATCCCAGCAGATTGCGTCAGTCATTGGCGTGAGGTTGGGCCCCGTTGATGCAGACTTTCCAACCACAGCAATCCTTCAGGAATCCCTCATACTGAGCAAGCATGTAGCGACGGTGAAGAGGAAAAACTCCCCTTTAAAAGGAAGAAACCTCCAACAGAACCAGGCTCAGTAGGAGCGGCCATCTACCACGACCGTCTGGGGGTTCAAGAAGACAGAGCAGGGACACAGAAGGAACAGAAGATCTGATATAAGAGAACTTTCTATGTTACAGAAAGTAAAAAGTTGATAACAGGACACAGTGGATGTTCAGTTACTGGGAGCATCATCCCAATCGATGCCCCCCATCCAGCCATGGACCAAGATACCCAAGTGCACCCCAACCCCCAGCACCCAACCAGAGAACAATCGACAAGGGCCCCCTGCCACCACCAAGCTGCAGAGGCTGTGGCCAGCGGATGGGCGACATGCGCCGTCAACATCCGGGTCAATCCCCACAGCCAACATCCCAATGCACCTCCGCCCCTCGTCAAAGTGCCACACAAATATCCACAGCAGATGGACAACAACCGACCAAGCACGAAACACACAGAACAGGTGATCAAATAGAGAAGCCAGACCCAACCCCCACCGAACCACCAGACAGCTACCACCAAACAATAAACCCCCAGTATCCCTGCACCACATCCATCCCCACCCCAGCCCACTATAAGAACCCAGACACACCCGAACAACCACGACACATACGCAGCACAACGGCGCACCAAAACCAACCACCAATGCATCCTCTCTGGGGCCTCCCCCATCAACAATCCGCCCACAAATCACAAACCAAACTACCACGATCAGACCACAGAACAAAAACAAAACAACCCACCCATGGCGCACAGGCAAGGACAGCTCCACATCTCCAGCGATCCCCAATACTCCCGACCGCCAGTGCCCGACCAATCCAACCCAGTGACTAACTGCACGATGCAAAACACAGACCCCTGCTGTACTGGCAGACCCATGTCCGACAGTGCAACCCCATGAAGGCACCTCATGCAGCCGCCAGCAGTTACCACCCAAAGCCACCAAAGCCCCACCTAAGGTGGGGGCCACTGCACCCAGCAGCCAATCCACTTAGCGATCCCACCCACAAGGACCTCCCTCAGACAGCCCTAACCCCCCAAAAAAACCACATCAGCAACAATGTCCCACACGACAAAACCAAAGTCCCCCCACCCCTACTAGGTGAAGGAGCCGATCAAAGGAGACCAGAGAGCTTGATCAGATGTGAAGGCAGAGGCTGTCTCAAGACCAATGTAGTCCAACATGAGATCTCGATACGGATTAATATTAAGAGCATTTTGATTTTTCCAGTTCAGGAGGATTTTTTTTTAAACAATGCATAAGGCAATGTGAACCATTTGAATTAACTTTGTATTCATGGTGACATCATCTAAGTTTCCCAGTAAGCAAACTGAGGGAGGTGGAAAATTAAATTATATTTCAGACACTTTGATAAGTCCTCACATATCTGGCACCAAATCTCTGAACAGGTGGACAAAACCAAAGTGCATGGACATATTTATCAGGTATATTGCCTGTGTATTGTAAGCAGGAATTAGACAACGTAAGACCCATCCTGAGCATCAGTTGATCTGTATAGGTTACTCTATGAAAGATCTTGTATTGTATTAATTGTAATTTTTTTTTGTTATTTTAACGGTTCTCAAACATAGCTGAGACCAGAAGTTTTGGTCCAAGCTGACTGATAAATCCTCCTCCCATTTTGAAATAGGAAGGGCTATTGATTCATCTAATCTTAAACTCTCAATGGCATTTGTAACTCAACTTACATGAGCCTAAATTTAACTTCTATAGTAGATTTAATTTGTTGAAATTACAAACATGTATTTTTGTCAATCCCCTATTGTGTAATTAATGTATTAAATGGGATAAAGTCTGTTCCTTCAAATATGTGTTCCAGGTTTTCAATTCCTTTACACCTTCAGTCTGGAAAATTTATCATACTTTTTTTCTCTTCTTTTGCAGGATGTCGGGGTTATTCCAGATGGGTGTACGTCTGCATGGGATAAGTGATAGTTGTCATTTTTAGAAAGTTCCACCATGCTGTCAGAGAGGAGCTGATATTAATGCTTTTAAAAGCATGCATGTAGTTTTACATTTGAGCTAATAAATGGTAGGCCCGAAATTTTTATCTTATTGCATAATGTCTGTTCTACATCTATCCAGGACTCATCTAGATAGCTCTGTTTTAACCATCTTGAGATGTATTGGAGCCTGTTGGCTAAGAAATAATGAACAATAAAGTTGCACGCTGCACATTTAACACAATGTTCTCTACTGTTTGCAAGGCTGTAAATGTGACTCACACTGCTGTCACAGTGGAGAAGTTGTTTCAAGGTTACATACAGCATGATGCGGGTCATGTGGATGATTTACTTTTTGTTATAAACAAGCTGCTCACATACAGACCTGCTCACAAAGTTTAGGCCAGTACCAGCTGTTAAAGCCATACCTGCATTTAGTGCTCTGCACACGACTGTTCAGCGAGACACAACATGGAAATAAAACGTCCCTCACTTTACAAATTAATTAATCCTATTACATTTTTATATGCTCATAGTTGTATTTCCTGCTTGGAAAGGGCAACACCAGCAAGCAGAAAGAGCTATAACAACCAGATCAAATCTTTCTGTGCATGCGTGTTCCTCTCTGGGCATGTGTGGGCGCTCCGGTTTCTCCTTGGTGACTCAGAACTGTCCTTAGATGTGAATGTGTTTCTGCAATGAAAGTGAATGCAGAAACACATTCAAAAGTCTCATAAAAGCTCGACATTTTTGACATCAAAAATTTACAAGAAAACGGATGAAGGCCTTTTAGTCACGTTTGGAATGTTCCTAGAGCCAACAGTGACCCAAACAACAACACAAAAGGAAAGTGAAAAAAGTGAGAATTGCATATTATGTCCCCTTTAACCTTGTTTTTGAATCCAGCCTATGAAGGCCCCAGAGGTTTGTTAGAGAAAATTAGTTAATAAACATCATCATGAAGACCAATGAACACAGCAGGTAGGTCAGGGAAAAAGTTGTGGAGAAGTAAAAAGCTGAGTTAGGTTAAAAGACAATATACCAACCTTTATACATCTTCTGAATTCATTTCGTTGTCTGAAAATAGAAACAGTACTGCACAACTTTAAAACCACCTAAACGTGGCCGTCCACCCAAACTGACAAGCCGACCAAGGAGAGCAATAATCAGAGAAGCAACCAAGAGGTAGTTACTTTGGAAGAGCTGCAGACATAATCTGTAAAAAGGACAAATATTAGTCCTGCACAAATCTGGCATTTATGGACAAGTCCACAGGAAAGCTGATTACTCATACAGAGTCCCCTTTACAGTTTGCCAAAAGCCATGTAGGAAAACACAGCAAACATGTGGATGAAGATGCTCTGATTAGATAGGACTAAATGTAAACTTTCTGGCCTACATGCAAAACGTCCTGGAACACCTTGAATAAAAAAGCTGGTAGCAGTATGGGTATGCTTTTCTTTAACAGATAAGTCAAGTTGGTCAAAACTGTTGAGAAGATGGAGAGAGTAAAATACAGGACAACCGAGAGGAGGCTGCAAAAGTAGAACTGTTTATAGGCCACTCTAACACAAGAATATGGATTCAAAGTTCAGACTTAAATCTATCTGAAAGATAAATAGGTAAAAATAGGACTTCCTGAATGTCCAAATCTGGTAGAGACTTGCAGCTGTTAAATCATTTGTCACATGATATCCCAGTAAAATACATAGAGGTTTATGGCTCTAATCAGACACATTCAAGAGGCTAATGACAAATGTCAGCAAGACACTGTGTCTTCACAATAGTTTATAAATTCATCTAAATCCAGAGCTTTGTCCATACTTTAATTAATTCACAGTCAATAAACTCTCCTCAAACAATCCAGTACTTATGCATTTATGCATTTTTAATCTAAGTGGGATAAAAAAAATAGCCCTACTGTTTCCAGAAAGATCCCAATTTAATTTATAGCAGATCAGATGCATATTTTTCTTCTGCCACTAAATGAACCACATCCTTACCCCAATAAATGAATTGTTCCTAAAAGGAATGAGCTCAATAACCACTGGAAAACCAACAAGAAGCCCCCCCACCAGTGAAAATACGAGGGGAGCCACTCCCTGACCTGACCCACCGGCGTGTTCAGCGTGTGGCTCGCTGTCAAAACACACTGTGTGTGTCAGCACAGGGGTCAAGGCTAGGCTAGGCGAAGAGGAACTGGCACTCCTCACCATCGGTGGGCGGAGGAGGGAAGCAGGAGGTTTGAGACAGGCAGAACTCACACACAGTGAGTGGATCGGTCCGAGCTGCCAGCTATGGCCACAGAGAGACTGAGGGAATGAGCGCCAACCGCCAGCAAACTATTACCGGACTTTGAGAGAAAAATCCAAAGGTTACATAGATTCCAATCTGACAGAAATAGAGCTGTAAAAACAGTAAAAGAACATTTATTTTTTTTGTAATAACACAAATGAAACTGTAGCAAGTGAATACAAATAAGTGATCAACTGTTACCATCACCAGATAGGCTTTACTGCTCTTTAAGGACAGAAACGTATGATTAATGTTAGATCAGTCTTTGGACTATATCAGGCTGCATCAAATAGCATTTGGTCTCTATGTAAAAAAAAAATTATTGTATTAGGACACAAAAACAGAAAACCAGGCACGCTTAAAATAAAATACAATAAAAGACAAACCCGTAAAAACAAGAACAAAGTACAAAGATTTAGTATCAAAGATTGAAAGCCCAAAATAAACAGAAAGCAAAGCATCTGAAAAGGAAAGCAAAACATGAAGAAAACAAAAATATATAGGGCTATCATAAAACTATGAAAATAGAAAAAGAAGTTTCAAAAAACCTAAACTCACATTCATGTCCTTTCAGTGCTGGCCGCATTCATTAGCACCTCCGGAAAAGAAGTGTAAAAACCTTTCAAAAATATTCAATAATACTGCTGTTGCATAATCCAACTAAATTTGGAGAAATCTAAAAAACCCATATGAAGAAATGACTGGTTCAAAACAATCCTTTAAAAAAAAAAAGTGAATAAAGCATTTATTTATTGTATTGACACCTAACTTTTGTTAACTGGATCAGGAACTTCTACAACTCTTGGTTTTCCTTAGGTATATAAATATGACATGACACAGAGGTCAATTTCTTTTAGTCATGTAAGATGACTGTTTACTTTTAAGGCCAGGCTTAAAACTTTCCTTTTTGATAAAGCTTATAGTAAGAGTGGCTTAGGTCATCCTGAGCTATCTCAGTAGTTATGCTGCTATAGGCTTAGACTGCTGGAGGACAGACTTACCAATTTTCTTCACTCTGCTACTTCCTTTTCTCCTACTACTCTCCAGTTGTATTACAGTTCATTCTGTTATTTCGACTGTTAACTTTGTTTTCTCTCAGTGTTTTTCTCTCCATAGAAGATATACCTGGTCTGGTATCCTGCTTGGCTGCAATGCCCTGTTGGACGGGGGGCATCGACTGGGATGATCCCCCCAGTAACTGAACATCCACTGTGTCCTGTTATCAACTTTTTACTTTCTGTAACATAAAAAGTTCTCTTATATCAGATCTTCTGTTCCTTCTGTGTTTCTGCTCTGTCTTCTCAAACCCCCAGACGGTCGTGGCAGATGGCCGCTCCTACTGAGCCTGGTTCTGTTGGAGGTTTCTTCCTGTTAAATGGGAGTTGTTCCTCTCCACCGTCTCTACATGCTTGCTCAGTATGAGGGATTGCTGAAGGATTGCTGTGGTTGGAAAGTCTGCATCAACGGGGCCCAACCTCACGCCAATGACTGACGCAATCTGCTGGGATTCCTTAAATAGGAAACTTTTTAACTGATTGGAATATTTGTATAAATGTATTGAAATGACTTCTTGTTAAGTGCCTTGAGATGACATCTGTTGTGAATTGGCGCTATATAAATAAACTGAATTGAATAAACAGGTAAGATCTGTCCAAATTCAGGGGATGCGTCCTTCGAAGTACCCCTGGCCTACCCAGTAGACGTAGACCGGGTCCTCCGTCCATCGACCGGAAGTTAGCCTTCAGATTTATTCCCGGCCTTACCCATGCGTATCTCCTTTTGCCTAGCAACTGTGATGACGCAAAACACAAGCTAGTAAAAACAGAGATCGCAATCTTCCAATCTCTACAGCTGAACTGTGAAAAAATAAGGCATGTGGTCTATATAAAATACATAAAATAAAATGTATCCAGTTATGCCTACGGTTTTCTTATTGCATGGTGGGGTGTGATGTATCATTTATTGCATTTTTCACGCAAAAGCTATATTATACTCCAACAAGAAGTGGAATTTTCTAGTCACAAAGTCTCCAAACCAACCATGCTATCTACATACCCACCATGTGTTTGGGTTTGATGCCAGAAAACATCCTTTTCTGCTCTACCAACACAAAAGTAAATGTGTGGGGTTTGCTCATATCTGCTTTGACTTTGACTGAAACAGTGTACTTTGGTCAGATGAGATGAGCTTTTCAGAAACAAGCACTACTAAGAAAGAAAGAATGAATAAGTGGAAAAGCCCCTTATGCCCCCTTTTAAATATGGTGGAGGAGCTGATGTGTTGCAGCTCTGTTTCTCTTGTACAAGCCCTGGGGACATTTTTGGAGTGCAATTATCATAAAAGCATCAAAAACTCTGCGAAAAACCAGAATAGTTTAGTAATAAATCTGGTGGACTCTAACGGAAAACTAAAAATGGGTCTTCATTGGGTCTTTCAACAGAATATTCAGAAGAAGAAGATCCAAAACATACATCAAAGTGAACACTAAAGTGCTTTAAGACTCACATAATCAACCTTTTTTCATGGCCATCTCAGTTTCTAGACCCATTTTAAAAAGAAAACCTGTGGACTTAGCTCAATTGAAGAGAATGTATGTGTGGAACCAGGACTCTTGACCCTAAAAGGAAACTGGGCAAGAACGAATGGTCAAAAAAATCCTCTCTCCTCTCTCTGCATGCTCCAACCTTATGAAATGGTAAAGATGAAGACTGAATTCTGTCCAATTGGCAAAGAGATGGTTGTAGCAGTTAATAACAGGGGTGCCAATAGCTGTGCCGCATCAACGTTAGAAAACACTCTTCATATGGGAGTTCTTTTCCTCCTAAATAAATGAACTTAAACTAATGTTGATTTTTTTTCTGGTTTTTATACATTGGATATATTAAATATTTATACTCCGGATAATCCTAAGAAACGATACAGATTGTTACTAATAAAAGGGCAGAGATTCTAGGGGATATGTTGAGTCAGAGTCTGTGTACCATATACCCAGGTCTAAAACTACCTCAAACTGAATTTACGAGCAGAGTCCTGCGGATAGAAACACATCCAGAGAGTAAAAGAAGAACCTGGCCTGGCCAAAATAAGCTGTAGGAGGTGTGTACTTTTAGTTCTCGTGTGTGTGTGTGTGTGTGTGTGTGTGTGTGTGTGTGTGTGTGTGTGTGTGTGTGTGTGTGTGTGTGTGTGTGTGTGTGTGTGTGTGTGTGTGTGTGTGTGTGTGTGTGTGCGGTCATGGATGTGTTTGGGTGTGTGCGTGTGTGTGTGAATGTGTGTGCGTGTGCTCCAGAGTGATTTATGGGGCCTGTCCTCCTCTGCCAGCAGTTTGTCTCCTCTAGCATGGAGGATGAATGGCCCACTGTCAGCCCTGCCTCAACCTCCTCTACTGCGCTCTCTCAAATTACCTTTCTTCTTTTCCGTCCTCCCCTTCTGGTTTCATCTGCACTATCTTATCTCTCCACATGCTCTTCCTCTGCATGCACCTTGTCATCCTCACTTCCTTCTACCCCGGCCCGTCCTCTCCCATGCTCACTTAGTTGATTTGACCCCCCCCCCCCCTGCCCGTCTTGTGCGACCCTGCCTCTTGTCCGCTCCCGCTCATCTATCACAGCTAACAGCTGTCTCCTCTGCGGATCTGGGATGCGCTCTGACCAGATCCTGACCTCTAATCTGATCTCTGATTGCAGGGGGGCTTCGTTCGAATGTGGCGCATCCATTCGGGCAAGTCCCCATCTCCTTTTCATATCCTGTCTGTTTCAGTGGTTGGATGTTCAGGCCGCTTAAAGCTGAAAGAACTGAGAGCAAATTTATCCAAAATACATTGAGTTTACAATCTCAGGCGAGGTTTAAGATATGGGATGCTGATTGTGCCTTTTTGTAGATTTGCTCTGACAACTGTTCACCACAAAAAAATTTGGGGAAAAGCAAGGATTAAATCAAAACTAGTACACAGTGGCGGTTCTTGCATAAATGGTTCCCTGGGCGGGACCCCCTTTCCGCCGCCCCCCACACGCACATGACTTCCATGATACAAACTTCCACAGAAACAGTCCTAGTCTTTAAAGATGTAATATCTTCACATTTCCCAGCAGTTAAATGTAGCCTCAGTCCCTCTAGAGCTGAAGGAAAAGAGAACGTCAAAGTATATCTAGCATTGTTGTGACTGTCAGCAAACACAGCCTGAAATCTCTCTATTTTCGGCAGCAAATAGGGGGGCGGCGTCACAGTACTCAGGCATGCCTCCTCCCAATTGAGTGTGCATGCATTAGGCAATAGAAAACTTGCCCCTTCCCTTTCTTTCAAAGCCATCCTGGGCAACCTCCCGTATGACCCAAACCAAAAAAACCCCACTGACTATACATCACAAACGATCCACTACAAAGCTTACACATCATTGTAGCATTGATTTATGGGTCACATCAGAACCCTGCAACAATACTTAACATAATCACATGTCGCATCTTTGACTATAAATAACAGTTTTGGATTCTACTATGAGTGAATTTCATTGCCGTGGCATTTGTTCAGCACTGTTAGCTGCACTAATATCATTGACTGGACAAAATAAATAGATGTAGGCTCTAGATCACAGAAATGAAGACCAGTTTGTTTAGTTGCTATGAGAAAATTACTCTAGTTGGCTCTTAAAAAAACCTTTTAATGCGTTTATAGCTCTAATGACTACTTATGCATCAGACCTAACAGAGTATGACATATGAGGTTATTAGGCTTTCCTTTAGTTTAAAACAGACCATCATGCAGTCTGCGAGCCCTTAGAGTCCATTGTTTCACATCAGACTAACTGTTCATAAATTCAAGTTATGGATCACAGTTGTGACATTCTTGTTGGAATTTTCCCTTGAAACATGGGTATCAAAAGTATGGTTTGGAGGCCAATTCTGTCCCTTGGAACAATTTTGTGAATCCCATGAACACAATGCAAAAATAGTTACAAATTTGTCCTGCAGGCAAAGGAGCTCGCTGTACATAAACACATTTAAGGGTGAGATATTAAATGATGTGAGCCCTTTTTAAAAAGATGTAGACACATTTAAAACTTCCTAAACTGTTTCGAACAACACAAAATATGCATACTTTAAGTTTTATTTCATAGTAACTAGGACCACAGACATCCAGTAACTTATTCAGAACCAAACTTGCACCCATTCATTTAACTTGGCTAAATAAAGCAAGGGTTTTTCAACAAAAAGGGACCTATATACCATTCATGTTACTGAGAATAAAAAAAATAAGAAAAAAGTTGACAAAAAAATTAGGAGACTGTATGCTTTTCTTTTGATAAGGCATTGTTTATGACATTTTTACAAAAATCCAACTTTGTTTCATATCATTCGAATGTAGTAATTGTTGAGCGGGTAAATGTAAAATGTAATAGTAAAATAGATTTTGTATTTATATATATATATATTTTTTTTTTTATTACGTTTTTGAGGCCTGCAGGTACTTTGGTAAAATATGTGGACACTACTGCATTAAAGTATTCCCAGTGCTACTTAAAAGCCATAGCTGGACATAATCCCAGTCCAGGGGTGGGTAGTGTAGTGGATATATGTAAAGTCAAAAGGGTTGCAATTAGCATACCTTGCTATATGCTGTAGCATATATTTTCCCTTTCCATAAATGTTTTGTATGACATGTGGCCTGTAGGAAGTCCTGTTGTTCAAACAGATAGAAATATTTGAAATGTTTTTAAGTTACAAGAAATGATTTCTTCCTTGTGCAGCCTGCAAGAAATAGGTGGTAAGTAACCAAATATTATTTTAAAAAATTATAATTATTGATGCACTCAACCATGAGCTAAAATAGAGGTATTGAACCACACTTTTTTTATAATGGAAGCATAGTTTGTCTGTCTGTCTTTGGATCATGTTGCTTCCATAAAATGGAACAAACTTTCTTCATTTTTTCTGAATTAAATTAAGTAAAACTTGTCAGTATTTGAACATTTTGAGCACAATATATGATGAGATGAGAATATGATGCGTTTATGGTGTTCAGAAAAAGATTTTTGGTATGCACCTTTACCCCCATAATGTTCCTATAGGTTACCGGCATCACCGTCAGCTGAACGCAAGAGAATAATATCCTCTAGTGTCATTAATTGTGTGTCATTATCATAATTTAACATCCTGCTCCACCCTCTTTATCTTTATCACTGGCTGTACTGCACAGCCATTAATCAGGCTGAGGGAAAAAGGAGGGAGGAAGGCGACCAAGCAGACAAATTAAATCAAAAAATGACCTCTCTATCAATCCCATTTTCAACACATTAGAGAGGAAGCACTTTTTCTTCCTCCAACTCCTATCCCTCCCTTTAGCACTCAAGCCTTCCTGGGCTAATGGTAGATATACAGTGACATGGTAATGATCTGGCCACGGCTGCAGAGCACCAGCAGTATTGATCAGCTGGCTGATTTATTGCAGGTTACGGCTGATTATTGGGCCATTAATCAGTCTGGGATTACCCTATCAATAAAAGTGCTTACGTTTGTTTGTTAAGTGCTTGCCTGGGCGTAGGAAAGGGCGGTGTGTGACCAAGCTCCAGAGACACACAGCTCAAAATGGAGTTATTTCAAGAGAAATAATCCTCTGTGTTCTCGCTGAATGTTCAGAGTTGCCACATATACCGTATTTATTCTAGGAAAAAGATGAACTGCTCAGCAAATTGCTTTGCTGTTTAGGTTTTAGACGAAAAAGAGCTGCTTTTTGATTTTAAGCTTTTTGTCCGTATCCAAAAGTGCACACCATCAGGCGTTTAAAGGATCAGATGCAAGCTTGCCTTTTACAGTGAGTATGACCACAGAAGGATTCCTTTAAGAATAACAGTTGGAAACCTGATGTACAGGAATGGTACAATAGTTGTTGATTTCTGAGCGGTCCAGTGAACCTGCGCCTATGGGAAGCCTATGTCATGCCCTTCTACTTCCGGTCCATGGGTCCCCTACTATCAAAAAAATTATAAGGGTCAATGGAGCGATAAAAAGTTGTTTTCTGATCCCGTTTGAAACGTTCCATGGATTTAACATAAGATGTCCATGAATTTTAAAGACACATTTTGATGCAGAGGAGGCGCTAATTTTCGACAGGCAGCAAAAGCTGCTTTAGGTATTGTGTGAAAACACGTTGTGCACTGCATCTGAAGAAGAGGAAGAAAAATGGTAGTGAGTTTACCAAGCTTCGCATCCTTCTTCCAGGACGAAGGAAGGAGCATTAAAGGTGGAAAAAGTGGCAGCTATGCCGAGGAGAAATAGCGGGTCGAGTGAGAGCCAGCAAACTGGACAAGCTCTACAAGGTCTTGGTGAGTATTTCAAGTGCTAGCTAATGTTAGCTAACACGATGTCATATATGCTACTTCTGATTACTAGTCATTTTAATTACTAAATTTTACAAGCAAATGAATCCCAAATCACTTGACAAACACTTTCGAAATGCACACCATCAGTTATCATTTGAATTGAGGTACTGTATATGTGTGATTCAGGGCGAAAGGCAAAGCCGACCAGAAGTAACCTTTATCGCTCCATTGGCTTTCAGTAATTTTTCTTTCGACCAGGAGACCAATGTGACAACTGGATGGGGAGGAAACTAATTCGCAGTTCAGTATTTGCGGAATCCACTAATAGCAGATTGTTCCGTAGAAAATAGAAAATATATAGAAAAGAAACTGCAGCTTTGGAAACTGAAACACCATACTACTTGACACAGGGACGTGCACAGGAATTTTGAGGGGCAGTTGCTCTGACCTGAAAAGAGGGCACCCCCCAAAAAAAACACACAGGCTATATGAAGGACTGAGAATAACAGGGTCTTTATTAAAGGGCATGGCGCTTTGTAGAGTTGGCAATGAATGTGTACAGCTTCTCAACGACTGTGAAGAAACATGAAAAGCTTCAAAGGAGAAGCCGCCTATTAGGAGCCATTTCGACAAAAATATTCAGAACTTCTTTCTTGTCGATTGCTATGTCCTTCTCTATGGCCAGCAGGAGGAGGTCAGACAGCCGCTCTTGACCACACTGATTTCTGAGCCTTGATTTGACCAGCTTCAGCTTTGAAAAGGAACGTTCTACCGTTGCAGTGGACACAGGTAGAGTGGCATATATTTTGATTAGTTTGAACAGTGTGGGGAATATGACGTTAGCATTGTTTTCCTTGAATACTTCAAGCATGTACTTGACTGTCCTGTTGGGAGACTTGTAAGACGCATGGAAGACTCTCAGCTCTGTCTGAAGGTTGGTCTCTTCCCCCTGAAGTCCATAAAACTCACATAGTGAATGTGCTGTATCAACACCTTGGCCAATATCCTTCCACTGCTCTGGGTCAGTGAGTCTCTGCAGTGACATCACAATGTCCCGAGTCTTCCCTTCCCCGTAAAATCTTCTCTCAAGCTCCTGTCTCAATCTGTCCAGAAAGGAATAGTATGTCCTTCCCCTGTGATATTCCTCCAAGGTCTGGACTGCATCATCTTCTCTTGCTGATTTGGAAGTGTATTTCAGCTTTGCAGGGACTTTTGTTTGTCTACCTGGAATATTTGTGGGAATGCTTATGCCATTTTCCTCAGCAATTGTTGTGGCAGTGTTGTATATTTGTGAGAATTGGCTGTCTCTCCTCAGTTCCACTACTCGCTTCAAGACACCATCTAACACAGAGTAAGCAGCAGCCAAGTCCAGGTCATCCTGCTGGACTACTTTTGAGACAACTGATGTCTCCATGAACACTGGCGTTGCTATTTCGAGACACAGCAAAAATTCAAAATTTATGCTGCTCAACAGCATTTTAGCTTCTCCTGCAGCCAGATCGGGGGGGTCACACTTTCTCAGATCTCTCAAGTACTGCAGGGCAGCAGGGAGGACCTTCTTAATTGTCTTTAAAGCACCTTCCCTGCAGCTCCACCGGGTGTCTGAAAGCTTCTGCAGTTTAAGGACACGTTGGTCTGGATTCATGGCTTTTTGAGTATCCACAAATGCAGCATGGCGCTTTGTGGAGTTGGCAATGAATGTGTACAGCTTCTCAACGACTGTGAATAAATCCACAAAGTGCTTGTTGGATTTTGCACTCTCAACTAAAGCAAGATTCAAACAATGTGCAAGGCAGTGCACATATAATGCTCTCTCATTTTGTCTCTGAATCCGGGACTGCAGCCCATTGTAGCGTCCACTCATATTGGCAGCTCCGTCATAGCCCTGTCCACAGACATCTTGAATGTTGAAGTTGTTTTCCTCAAGTAGCTTCATCACTACATTCTCCAGTGCCTCTCCCGTTGTTGATGCCACATCACAAAGTTGGACAAAGCGTTCCTTTATAGTCATGTTGTGAACATATCGCACAACAAAGGACAACTGCTCAATATGTGACACATCAGTGGTCTCATCCAGCAAAATAGAAAATTGTGATGCTTCTGTCACTTCCTTCTGTATGATTCGTTTCACATAAAGACTAAGTGCTTTTATGAGGTCGTTTTGTGTCCTATTGGACAGGAGAGACACCTGGCACCTTTGGTTTGATGCTTGTTTTTCCTTGACTGCATCAAGATGAAGCCCGAGTACGCTGTCATATTGGCCAAGCAAATCCACCAGGTTCAGAAAGTTTCCTCTATTTGAACTTGACAAGCCTTCTTCATTTCCCCTAAAGGCCAAAACTTGTTTTGCCAGATATAATGTGATGTCTATTAAACGGAACATAATCTCTCTGTTATTCTGCCTCTCTCTTTCTTTGGCTGCTTCCATCTTAGAATCAGCTACTGCAAAAGCCCTCTGCAGTGTATCTTTTGTAAAAGCATGCCACCTTATCATGCTTAGCATATGCAATTCACTACTGCGGTGCTCCTTAATCTTCACTTTGGCCTGCCTCCACAAGTTTATCCCTACAGACTTCCATCCTCTCCTGCTCCGAAATCTTTCTTCATTCATAAAATTCCTGCAGCTAAAGCAATACATGGCATCATTCAGTGGAGAATATTCCAGCCAGGGGTCATCGTTATACCATTGGGCTTGAAAAGAGCGCCCATCTGAATTTTTAAGGAACTTTACCAAAGGACGGCAAGGCCCGACTGAATTGGAAAATTTGATGAAGGACTGATCATATTTAAGATTGCTGCTTTGTACATGAGCTGGATCGGTGGGATTAGCCAACCGCAGCAAAAAATCTAAATTTGTTGACTCTGCCCCACTCGTGATCTCAATATTTGCCCTTGATGATGCTCTCGTCTCCCTCATCACATCCTCTTGCTCATCTATCATTTCCCTATTTTGCCACTCTGTCCTGATGTCATCTGGGATTGGCTCTGGCTCTCTGAATGCAGCTGATGCACTGGGATCATCATCTGTCCAATTGCATACTATTGTTATTATCGCCATTATCATTATTATTTTAATGCCCACTAGTGGTATTCATGTTCTGCTCAGGCAAGATCTTTGAAATTACTTCTAAAATAGCCTATGTTTTTTTAGATGACAATTATTTAGCATGCAGCTTTTTAACCCTGTACTTTCTAGCATGGTCCTCTCATCTCATATTTGGTGATCATCACTTAGGCGTACCTGCCCTACGTGCATCTTCCTGGTGGTGGTCCACATTTTTCTCACATAGTTGTGACTGCTCCTCATCTTAAATGTAATGTAATTATGAAACATCGCCATTAGTAGGCTAAAATATATGTCTAATTAATTAATCAATTCACCTACAGTGTCATGTCATCTTTATCACAGTGAAAAGTCTGTCTCACCTGCTGGTTGGCTTTTTCGCAGCCAACCCTGCAGTGATGTGCTGCCCTTTGCTGCCTGCCTTAATTGTCTCTCCCTCTCCTGAATCCGCCTTTTTTCGGTGGGCATCTTGGCTTCAAACAATACCAAAAATAGTGATAGGATTTAGGCATTTAACCATTTTGAATAAAATAATTAATGTGATGCATTACTTCCATTATTCATTCTTCTTGTTAAAACGAAATGTGACAAACTAACTATCAGCAGACATGTAGCTTAGTTTGACTAATGCCTAAAAAAGAGCCAAGGCTATGTGATAACGGGCTGCTTGCCTGCAAGCTATCTGTCTGATTATTTAGGCTAAACATGGCAAACTCAGAATATAATAATTAATGTGATGCATTACTTCCATCATTCATTCTTCTTGCTAAAACGAAATGTGAGAAACTATCAGCAGACTACATGTAGCTTGGTTGTCTGCAAGCTATCTGTCTGCTAAACATGGCAAACTCAGCCTGGATTTATGAGGATTTTAATTAATTTAATAAAACTTGATGATGATGATTGTTTGTTATACATCACAAACTCACCTTCTCCGACAATGTTGAGTTGTCTCACAGTCACCCAAAAACCCTATCTGTCTATGCGACAACCTTGACGTACTCATACTAGGGCCGCTGCCTGTTAGTGATGGGAATCCCAGCTCCTTTTGGAGAGCCAGTTCTTCTGGCTCCCAAGTGGCTCCTCAGATTTTCTCTATATTTATCACCTAAATTAATGCAAAACTATGTGTACCAAATGTACCAAAGCAAGCGGGGGGGGGATAAATAAAACAGCTCCCAATGACGAGCCGGCTCCCGTCGTTCACTTCAAAGAGACAGCTCTTAGAGCCGGTTCGTTTGTGACCGACACATCACTACTGCTGGTAGCGCGCAGCGCTGCAGCCAAGTAAACAGAGTTTTCCCCTATTACCCTACTTATTTTCACTTCGGTGCCCGAATGTAAGTGAATGAGGCTTTGAGATTATTATTATTATTATTATTATTATTATTTTATCTAGGCCTACGTAAAATTCTGCATCCATTGTACAATTTTTTATTTTTTTCCCTGAGAAGGGCGACGTGAGTCGAGAAGGACACATGGGCGGTTGCCCGAACAACCTGAGCAACCCCCCTGTGCACGTCCCTGACTTGACACACTATTGGCTGCCGTTTACTAAGCAGCCAACCCAGGGCGCAATTTATTTTCCATTCTGCTGATTGGTTGTAACCCGCAAGATGGGAGATCATGAAGACTGTAGATGTTAGCTTCTGTGGTAGTGTCAAGATGGTTTTAACTGTGCAAAATAATGCATATTGAGGTATATTTGGTGTTTGAACTATGATACCGGGGCTCCACTGTATAGAAAAACTCAAATACTGGGTACATGCTTCTGCTAACACTGTCTAAAAGAAAGACAATGCATTAGCACCTGCCACTCCAAGTACTTTTTTTAGGGGTGGAAGTGGCCTAGGAGCTAGGAGTTCATCCTGTAACTGGATGGTTGCCGGTTTGAGCCCTCGCTCTGTCGGTCTCAGCCGTTGTGTCCCTGGGCAAGACACTTCACCCACCTTGCGTACTGGTAGTGATCAGAGGGCCCGGTGGCACCAGTGTACGGCAGCCTTACTTCTGTCATTGTGCCACAGGGCAGCTGTGGCTACAATGTAGCTTACCATCACCAGTGTGTGAATGTGTTGTTGCACATTTGTTAGCTTGCCTGATCCAATCTCTAACAGCTTGTTGTGAGTAAGATACTCTCTACAGCTAAGTATCTCATACCACCTTACAATGTAAAACAGCTTTGCTTTCACAGAATTAGCAGGATCGTGAAATCCTGCAAGGCACCATATTGTATTTCTTACTTTCATTTACTCTTTGGTGTCTTACCTGTCAAGTGGAAAAGCCCAAGCAATCCATTGGTAACATTTACCATCAGTTCACCATCAGTTCACCATCAGTCGGTGGAGTTTTTATATATGTTCAATACTAAACAATGCTTAATAAACTATTAGTGAACAGGTTTAGTATTCCCGTCCCTCCAGGATTTTGCAGCACTTGTTTGTGATTGTTTTGGCCTGAATTGTTTCATTTTGCATCAGTTTATGTAAAAAGTTGCAATGTTTTTATTTGCGATTTTATTTTATTTTTAACAAAATTGCTTGAAAATTGTTGAATAAAAATCGACTACAAATGTTATATTCTGAAGTTCCAACATTTTCATTGTAAGAAGTGAGCTGGAAGAACACTTGAGCATCCAGCTGAACATTCTTCAAGTTGTAGATTATTGCTTGAATACAAAAAGAAAAGAACAACAATCCCAGGTTCATAGAATTTTGGAAAACAAAAACATTAAAAGTGATTATCTTCTGAGTCGCTGACAAGTAACTCAGTAAATACAGGATAAAATTATTTCTCAATGCCATGTAGACTTGCGGCATCTAAACTTGAGCAGCTACTTTAAAATTGGAATACTATTACATCTTCAAACTAGCGGGTAAAGTGTCCACAGATTTCTGACCAAGGATGCGTTAGGAAAGTAATAAAGAGTTTTATAATCCACATTGTCCCATGTTTACACTCTTGCTTTGCTTATGACAAATTAATGAGTGCTTTATATATTCAGTTATTAATTATATTTAAAATAAGTTATCAGTTATAGTTGGCATTTTGCCACTCCTGCCTGCATGTGTGGTAAAAATAAATCAAACAAGAGCAGGAAGAAAGGGAAATGTTTACACTGCGTTCTGTGTCTTTCGGTTCCTTAGCAGGCAGGTAGGTCAGCGCTAGCTAGCAAGAAGTAGAAGTTGACAGCATCTCATTTGTTAAATTTAAATTTGTATGAGTGAATGAACAAGACAATAACAGTATATGGGTAAAATGCTGATTGCGCCTGGTTAATATTGTGTGTCTCACTGTTATTCAGTTTTGAGGAAGTTCTAAACTGTCCAGTTTGCATAAGATGGAATTTCAGACAGATTAATTAAAATATTGCTGGTCCACAATAAGTAAGATGCAAGAAATGTTAATACCCAGGGGCAAACTCCACCGGCCAAATGTGAAGCCAAGTGGAAGTGTGCAAAATTGCAGTTCCCCAATCCTCCTCTAGGGCCTCGCTGAAGGAAGAAGCAAGTTCCCATTGACTCCAATGTTAAAAATTCCAACTTCACAGCAGAAATAAACATGTTCTCAGCCTGGTTAAAAAAAAAAACATTTTAGGTTTAATGGGTCAAACCATCATGACAACTCTGAGGGTGTTGAATTTTGTTAGAACTCATCCATTTAGATGTCATTTAAGCTTGAAATTATGGGGCGTCTCAAGTTGATTGCAGCGCTAGCACTGGTGGTTAGCGTCTTAACCCCCCCTGCTCCAGGGAAGGCCACAGCCTCGGCCTCACGTTAAAAGTCTAGGCCATTTCGTTTCGCTGAACTTGACCATCAGTTGCATCCGCAATGTTTATTCATGTTCAGATGTTAATCTTGCAAAGATGGCTTGCTGTGGTACTGATTACACTAACAGACTGTCCAAGAAGTCTCCTCTCCATTTTTTCTGTAAGTAAAATTATATTTATGCTTTGCATTTAAGATTACACTGCTTGGTCAAAAATGGGTCGAAATGATCACATTTCTTCTTTACTTCACATATTGTTTGGTTAAAAAATTTTACATTAAAATTCACATAGTTTTAGTGAAAGTTATGGACCAACAAGGCTTCATGATTTTATTTGACAAAATTTTTGAATCTGCGTAGAAGGCAGAGGGGTAGTAGAGTCGCTCAACCACGGTTTTCTGGCCAAAAGCTCCTGCCAACCTCTGTTAGCTTCGGTTAGCTCTGAGTTAGCTCAGTTACCTCGTAGCTACATTGGCTCAGAGTTTGATGGGTGTCAATCATCCACCCCCACCCTCACAGGCCTACTCTCAGCTCCACCTCTTTGCCCATTTTCTGTATTTTCCATGCGTGACGTGACACATGACACGGCCAAGATGGCGGTGGTAGGAACCGCCCATTGGGCTTAAATTTAGCTATTCAAAAACCAATGGGTGACGTCACGGACGCTCCGTCCATCTTACAGTCTATGGTTAATATAGAGCTCCTCCTATGAATGGAATGTCAGTATTTTCCAGGTCTAGATAAGAATGGAAAAAGAAGATAGAGAATAGAATAGAATAGAATAGAATAGAATAGAATAGAATAGAATAGTTTACTCTTATTCCCTATTCCAAAAAAATCCATCCATTTGTCCATGACTCCAAATGCCTTTCATGTGAACATTTCATTATTTTTCAGACATCCATAATTCTTTAACCTTACCGGTCCATTATTAAAGAGCATGGACAGATGCATTGATGGATGCTGACAATGCCGTTGTTATCTGTACCATAGATCAATCAAAACCCGACAATACTATAGGCAATATGATTGCAGTTTTGCATGCTGATTTACAGTTTTTGATCTAGTTTTTGAAATATGTAGAAGGCTGTAAATGCAACAAAAACAACGTGTTTGTGCTACGAACATAACAGCAAACTCCACAGGGAATGTGAAAGAAGTGGTAATATTTTTAATGCAAAAGTAGCCCATGGAGGTAGTGACAAATCTAGTACTTTTTTAGAAGCCTTAATTCTGTAATCTAATTAGTTACATTACTAAAAAGGCCTACACAACCGAATTCTTATTAAAATACGGTGCACAGAGTGAAAAATAGCTACAAATGCATGCTCTGACTCAATGTAATTAATTATGTGCAGCTATTTAACCTTAAATAAAGAGAGAAAAGCACAGCTGGCATAAAACAAGAACATTGCTGAAGTGTTCATGTGTTTCACATGCCTCCAACCAAAAAACCCTTTGTCATCATCAACAAACACAAAAAAAGCCAGTGCTATGAATGTAATTCACAACCTTAATCCCCTTCCTTAAATTAGCAGCCGGATAAAAAGATACTGCTGCTGTCGGCCTGCCAGCAGCTTTACAACAGGCCATAAAAAAGGAGGATGGAAGGGAGGGGTGGTGGGCAGAACCCACAACCACTGCCTGGGACACACTTTTACAACAGCCAGCAAATTGAGAGTAGTGATTTTCCTATAAAAGCCCTCAAGAACAGCAGAACCCGGAGCCTGTTGAGTTTAATGAGAAGGTTTGATGGCTGCCCCTGTCAAATAGGCCGACTACCCTGCCAAACACTGTTGCTTTCATTTTATTTGCGAGTGTGTTCGGGTAGCTGATTAAACATCCCAGGACCTCTCGGATGCGCTGCCAGGAGTCCCCTCGCTTGCCTCCCAGTGCCGAGGCTGTAAAAGCCGACCTGACAGGGGTCTCATAAAGCAGACATAATGCTGTCATAAACATGTCACAACACCTGTCGTAAACATTAATGACTGTTTATGAATGACGATGATGAATCAGAGAGCTCTGCCTCTGCTGGAAGCCGTTCAACAGGATACGGCTGGAGAAACACAAATCCCAGCTCTGGCAAGGGATGGGGGGGGATGTGTTAAAAAACTGGCCTTTGCAGTGAGGAGTCAAAACAAAGTAATCTGAACCGAAGAGTTGTTAGTTAAAAAAATATTTTAAACTCCAGTAAATTCATCGTTCATGTCACAGCTCACTAAAAATCTTCCTGTCACTTGTTCAACTCTTCATAATCAACTCCTTTCGATCGCTTGGGGGTCAAACGTCGTCTCGCAAGTAAGCATCAGGCAACGTGTGTGCAGCTGATGGAAACATGCTCCGCAAAACTCACAAGCTTGACGCTCGGCAGCAGAGCTGGGGGGGGGGGGGAGATAGCTGTAATCCCATTTTCCCAGCAGGCGGGCCAACATGCCTGTCTGTGGTACTTTGAGATAAACATCATGGTGCACTCTAGGTGACCCGGCGCACACCTGCTGAGGCAGGCTCGCTCAAAAACCACGCACAAACACACACACAAGCACACGCATCCACGCAGGTGCAAAGACAGCAGAGACTGCTTTATGCGCTTTGTCAACGTATGAATTATGGAGCACGGCGTGACAGTTTGCATTTAAGTGATGTCAGCATATCCAATAAGGCTATGAGGAACAGATGTATGTGAGCTTTATATACTTTGTGTGCTGCGCTGTCAGACATCCCCGGGGGGACAGCCTAAGACAAATGTGTTGGTAATTTACAAGTGTGCTTAAATACCCATTATTCTTTCCTCTGCGAGCTCTCTCAAGATCCGCCGGGCTTGTTCATCATCGGCTACACAGCGCCGTGCACGCACATAAAAGCAGAAAAGAGAAATTAGGAGCTCTCTCTCTCTCTCTCTGCCGGCATTGCGTCACTCCGGAAGCTTTAAAGAATCAGCTCGACTTGCTGGGACTTTTGTGTTGCTTCCGAGGCTCGTCGGCGCTGTTGCTGGGTACAGCTGAGACGTGTGAACACGAGGTCGCTTTTTTTTGAACAGGCCCAAGTTGGACGAGTGAAACGTTTAGGAAGAAGTCGAAACAGTTCAGTGGAAAGAATACAGGATGATACAGAGAAATCTAGCACACCATACCAGCAGAGGTGACTGCATATGGTTTGGTTTAGTAGTGTAAATACGCACGTATACCTTGCACCTTTACACCGCCTTTTTTCCACAAGCTTCAATGTGTTTACTGGGATAGACCCACATTATGTAGCACATAATTGTAAAAGGGAAGAAAATGTTTTTATATCATTTTTGCAAAGTAGAATTTGAAAAGGTTGGCGTTCATTTTTATTTAACGGCCTTGTCTCAGTACTTTGTAGAACAGTTTTTTTGCCTCAATTACAGCCAAGTCTTTTAGGACATGTTAATGCAAGCTTTGCATATCTAGAGACAAAAATGTCTTCTTTGCAAAATAGCTCAGACTCAGTGAGTGTCTATGAAGGGCATGTTTCAAATAGATTCTCAATTGAATTGAGATCTGGCCATATTGTTGAGGGGGAAAAAATGTTTTGATCTAAACCAATCCATTGTCTATTCAGTTTCCTATGTTTAGGGTCATTGTCCTGCTGAAAGGTGAACCTTCGTCTTCTGCTGCCTTTGGTTTTCTCCTGCAGTTACCCAACATTTAGCTCCATTTCTCTGCTACATCTGAAAAAAATGGATCTCCGTAATATAAAGCTGCCTCCAGGTTCTGCTGTGGGATGATATGCAGTGTTAGTTTTCCTCCACACATGGCATGTAGGCTAAAAAGTTCCATTTGGGCTTCGTCTGACCAGGGCACCTTCTTCCACATGTTTGCTGTGACCCCTACAAACTTGTGGCAAGCTGCACACATGAATTTTCTCGGCTTTCTCACTTTTTGGGGACTTTTCCAAAAAGTCCCCAAAAAAATCTTCCAGTCCACATCAAGTCATTATCACCTAAAAGCAAGTCAAAAATAAGAGACAGGGTGTAGATTTTAAATCTAGAATAATGGCAACCATAAATGGTTTACTTTATTATTATTTTTAAACATTCAAAGCCCACGCTGTATCACCAAGCTAACACACTACCATATGCAAAACGATAAAATATGCTTAAAATGAATTGAAAACAATACATAATCGACATGTCACCCATACACTTACAAAGGCTTCAGGAAGTTGTCATTAAATTTGTCCAGTTTGCTGAGCTAATATAACAAGCTATCATTAGCATTGGCTACATGCTAAGTCCAACAATAGCAATTTCACATGTTGGAGTCCTATCATTGCTAGTCCAAGTGCAAGTCGTCGGCGTGCTGCTCGAGTCAAGTCACAAGTCCCTTAAGCGTGACTCGAGTCAGGACTCGAGTACTCCATCCCTGCGTTCAGATAAATATTTCTAGTTTCAGTTCCTATTACACTGTTAGCTTTCCAACATTCAGAGGATTTCCTGTTTCTACAAATCACTGCAATGTGACATCTTTCCACTACAGCTCTGTGTCTTTCAAAATAAAAGCATGCGAGTAAAATATTTAAAAATCAAATGTTCTCCTTTGTGGTTCTCCAATATTAGGGGTGTCCCTCCCCACCGGGTCCTACACTCTAGCTTACTTCAGGCAACTCTCTTGGATTTGATTGTCATTACCTCTGTATTCATGCGGTTTGGTTTTCTTATGTTTATCTTTCCAGGAAAAAAGATTGGGACTTTCACAAGAACACTAAAAACCTCCTCTCACGTCTCCATCTATCTTTGGCCCTTAATACCTAAATGCCTCTGCGTTGTAAAATCTCACCTCATGATGCTCAGAGCTGTTGTAATTGTGCAGCGAGGAAAATGAAATATCTGACAGTACCAAAATGCTGCAACGCCAAAGCTCTCGCAAGTGGCATCAATCACGACTCCGGAGGATGGCGCTGCTCATAGCGAGGTTACAGTAAATCACATGGTGACGGTTTAATCCTGGGGAGAGTTTTACAGCAAGAGAGAGGGAATTCAATTTCCTTGCAAGGGTATGCAAATTCTACACAGGCCGCGATTTTAACCGAAAGCCTGCACAGATGCAGCGGAGGCGGGAGGGGATGGGAGGGGAGTCGTTTTTTACTCCTTTGGGGTCTCACACCTTTCATGCTGCTCAGAGAGATTACATTTCAGAAAAACATAGCACAGACAAGACAGGATAATCAATCACGCGAGTTCAAAACACTCTCTCTCTCACACACACACATAAAGTAGTGTGCACTCTCATCATGTCTGCTGGCTGTGCCTGTTTGCAGGAGTCATAAATCAATGCTGCACTGTCAAGACAGCCTAACACGAGCTGTAGAGAGAAATGGAGCAGTGGTACAATCTCCTCCACGCTCTGCTTCACTTTTTCTTCGGCTCCCTCTGACTGCCAGGCCAAGTGACAGAGGACAGATAATGCAAGGGGATCCACTGTGTTTGTGTGTGTCCTTGTCGCTGTGGCAGGCAGAACCCCCCCCCCCCCCCACCCCCATTGATGGGTAACACAGCAGAGCCTCATCATGTGTGACCTCATTATTTGCCCTCCCCAGCTTCCAATCGCACAGATAACAAAGCGGCGTCTGCGTTTTCCGCACCGGCCCTCCGTTCGAGCTCGTGAAGTCTACCGTTTTCACAGCCACGAATCAATGCCACGATCCAGCGTCACGCCGCTCTGATAGCAGCTTTCCAGTTTACCTCAGTAATAATAACACACAGGCTCATATTGCTCCGGTAAATCAGTCAGGAAAAATTCCAGCTAACGTGCGTCACCGCTCCAGGAAGACCTTGGGAAACACAGGTAAACAAGGAGGAGGAGGAGGGTTGAAATAAATGCTATGAAAGAGCATGATTATTATTATTATCTCAGTGCTACTGGTTTGGGGCTTTCCCATCAATTACAGTCTCAAGAGCTGCTTTTTTTCTGATAAAAGAAGGAATTTATTGTGTTATCGTTAATGTCAATGTTCAAGAAGTCCTTGGCTAAAGGCCACAGTGCCTTGAAGAAGTATTTTGTCCTTTCACAACCACAAGCTTCAATATGATTTATTTGGATTTTATGCAATAGACCAATATAAAAGAGTGCATGATTTGTAAGTAGAAGAAAATGATGTAATGTTTTTTTTTTTTTACAAATAGCAAGCACCAATAACCAGTAATAAAATCCAGTGTGACCAATTGCCGGGAGAAATCCCCTTCGGGTAAATGAATGTGTGTAATGTAATCTCAATGTAAATGCAGTTGTTCAGTTAAGGCCCAGAGGTTTGTTAGACAGCATTTGCAGACAGCCACTGTGCTTGCCTATCATTATAGGCCAGGAAAGGAAAGAAGTAACCACACAGCAACTCAGAACAAGCTGCAGAGACCTAGTTCTCAAGTTGGAAAATCTGTCGATAGCACTTTTGTGCACTCCACAAATCGGGCCTTCATGGAAGAGCGATGAGAAGGAAGACATTTGCAGTTTTCTACAAGCCGTAGAGGCAACAAAACAAACACGTGGAAAGCTCTGGCCTACAAGCAAAGCGCTATGTGTTAAGGAAAATTACCCCTGAACACACCATCCCAACCATGACACATGGAGGTGGCAGAATCATCCATTGGGGGATGCTTTTCGTTAGCAAGATTATGGAAGCTGGTCAGACATAATGGGAAAATGAATGAAGCTAAATACAGGGCAATCCTGAAAAGAAACTTGTTAGAAGCTGCAAATTACTTGAGACAGATATGGAGGCCACACTCTCACAGGACAAGCCTCAAAATAAAGGTTTTAGACAAAAGTATGTTCAGAATGGTCCAGTCAAAGTCCAGACCTAAATCCATAGTAGACCGGAAAATTGCTGTTCACAGAAGCAGTCCATCCAATCTGACTGAGTCCAAATTATTCAGCTATAAGGATTTCCAACACTGTATTTAATCGTAATAATATTTGTAACACTAGTAATCAGTGGGTCTGTTGTTTAAGAGCAATTGAACACAAATGCACGCAACATTTTTTCAGATTTTTAGACTTGTAAAACAATTTCTATGCTGATGATTTTCGCCTTTGTTTTTCTTTTAAGCTAGTTGAATTTTCACATTTACGTCCTTAATAAACTGTTTAAGTAGTATTAAATAGTGGCTTTTACAAGACAGAAAACCTCATTTTTGCCCCTGACAGCCAAATACCTGAAATCACATGGTGCACTGGACTCTATCTTCAAGTCTGCCATGTCCTTGAAATGTCATTCTCATGAGATTATTATAAACCTTTTTTTTTTTCCGCTAAGAAACATTTCTAAACTTTAAACAGATGATTATTCATTAATCTCATCTTGATTATTGTAACAGCCTTATTATGTGTTTTAATAGGAAAGATCAGGAACATCTCTGGTCGGTACAGAATGCAAGGCTTTAAACCAGTCTTGTCCAAAGTCAGGCCTCAAGGGCCAGTGTCTCCATGTTGTAGCTATAACCCTGGGTCAACACACCTGAATCAAGGGATTGGTTTATTACCAGGCCTCTGGAAAACTTAAAGACATGTTAGGGAGGTAAATTAGCCATTTAAATCAGCTGTGTTGGAACAAGTACAAATCTAAAACCTGATTGAGACAACGCATTACTCCAGTTTTAATCTCTTTACATTGGCTACATGTATATTTTGGAGTTCATTTTAAAATACTGGTCCTCACTTGTAGAGCCCTGTGTGTTCAAGCCCCAGCCTATATCTCTGGCCTTCTAGAACCCTAAACTTGTTCTCGCAGTCTGAGATCTTCTGACTAAAGGCTGTTGATGGTTCCAAGAAAGCATCTTTTAAGTTCACTTGACAATCCCAGGACAGTGGAAAAAAATGTTTTGTTCCATTTTGGCCTCTAGTTTACATGGTAACAGCGTTCTGGCCGGACGACAACGCAAAAGTGTGACAACGGACTCCATAGTGAAACGTTAAAGAAATGCGATGTCTAAATGGAACCGAAAACATCTGGAAACGATCAGGTCATTCACGTCATCTTGCGCTTGTGCACTTAGGTCCGGTTTTCACCTGTACACAGCACTAACAACAATTGCGGACCGCGGTGTTTCGTCTGTGCTGCAGTACCTCTTCAAATAATCAACCATGGTGAAGCGAAATCGTCTCATTGTGCAACGCTTAAGCAATCACAAAGTTTACTGCCTCCTACAGACCAGGCATACGCACCACACCGTTTCCAGTGTAATTTGCGTTTTCATCAGCATTTTATTTCAGAAAGCAAAGGAAAACATTTTTGGAAACATCATGTAAACAGGCCCCCTTAGGACGGTGGTCTCCAGGTTGTGGAATGCATTGCCTCCATCTTTGTGCTGTCTTGGTTCTGTTGAGTCTTTTAAGAAGTAGCTGAAGACTCATTTTTTCAGACTGGCTTTTAATTAGTTTTCAGACGTATTATTTTTTTATGTTACTTTTATACCGTTCTACTCTGTTTTATCTAACGTGTTTGTATTTTTACGCCTGCTTTATCTGTAAAGCAGTTTATCGATTTCTGACCCATTAAAGGTAATCTATAAATAAAGTTTTTGTACTTGCCAATTTGAAACCATATATATATTATCTTCGTTCCACTTTTTGTTTTGCCTTGTCACATGAAACACGAATACATTGAGATCACATATTATAAGGGGGCAAAAGGCGAAAAGTTCAAAGGGTATTAATGCTGTATGAATAGCAGTGAGTTTCTGATATAAATATATATTTAGTATCAGTCAATAAAACTAATTCTGACTATATTACATGCTGGATAAATAGTTTATTTTTGACGGTAGGAAAGAAAAACCTTGTCCGATTAATAAAGCACCAGGAAACGGATAATTTTCTGTAGAAATGGACAAATTTTTGTCAGGAGTCAAATTGGAAGTGTGAGGTTTCTACTCTGTACATGGCTTTGAAACAGTACATGTGTGAAATCAAGGTATTTTTTTTTTTTTCTAATTGTGTTGAACTGGCCTCTAAGTGCACTGTTTCATCTAATGCAAACCATTCAAGTGCGGAGCTGTCTGGAGAAGTGTGTGTTTGGGCTGTCAGGTCTGAGATGTGCACAGCTGAGTGCTGTTGTAAAGAGATCTGCTGCTGATGATGGTGATGATAGTGCGGCTTATTGGCCTGTAACTCTGCTGTCTGCTGTAATAGCGCAGCTGACAGATACAGACCACCCACTTTCCTCTGGTCTGAACGCATTCATCAAACTCTTAACTTTTTTTTTCTTTTCCATCCCAGCATTTTCAGCCTGAGGCAGGAAAAATATATACAGAACACGGAATATGCACGTTAGTCTTATGAAGCAAAGGGATGTTATAGATTTGCAGGAAGGCCAGAGTAATAATAATATCGTGATTTCAGCTATCTGGTTCTCATTGAGAAGTCGACCGCAGTGCAGCAAGCCAGAGCTGTGGGATGAAATGTGGACAGGAGGGAAAACGTTACCATCACGCTTAGTCCACATTGTTCCCTTTACCTTTGTTTTTTTCTTCTTTTTTCCCCCTCTTATTGCCTTAAAATGCAACTCTAATTCAATTTCTGGTGCTTGCTGAAAAATAAATCAGATTTGAAAATATTTTTTCCTGCATTTCCATTTCAAAACAAACCACCAAATAAACCGATAATGAGGAAATGGGCTCTGTTCATGTTACCACGGTTACGTAGCTTCTCAGCTGCAGCCCATTAAGCAGCATGTGCCAGTCAGTGTCAGGTTAGATGGTTATCAAGGGCCACTCACTGGCTAATGAACCCTAAGGCAGCCCCCAATCCACCAATAAATAATAAGACTTAACATGATTAAAAACAGGTAGAACCATTTGCACAGTATGAGACCACATAGCTGACTCAACTAACACAAAGTAGTCCATAACTGTGAGATGAAAGTAAATTTTGTATTTATCTCAAATTACTGCAATTACTCTCATACCTCTACAATAAAATCCAGAGCAACAAGTTTATTAAACAGACCAGTTATAGTTAAATACTTCACCTAAATACAGTGGCTCAGTGTTGTACAAAAGAAATTCAACTTGAGATTAGCTCTAACATTGATATCAAACCTAATTTACAAAATAACAACATGGATGGATGGATCATTTAGATTTTATTGCACTAACGCACATATTTGAGGAAAAGTCACTGTGGACTCTTGTATTGTTATTTATCGATAAAAGAAAATCAAAATGTCTCTTTGCTTTTTACCTATAGCATTATCGCTTTAGCTAGCATTATACTCAGGCTCAACAGAAAGCAAAACGACATCTGAGAATTAAGTGATGGATTTCAGGTCTAGAAATTCAGTAAAATATTTGTATTTATTAGAATAAAACAGCTCTAAATCCAGGGCTGCTGCCTACTTGTTTTGGACTTTAGAAGAATTTTAAACAATTTACCTAGATGCAACATCCAACATGGCTAAGAGTTCAGGTTCAAGAAGTTTAAGAGTTCTTCATAAAATCAAGAACATTATGGACAACCCTGAACATTCTCTTCATGAGACAGTCATACAACAGAGTGTCTTCAGTCTGAGGCTTCTTCAGATGTGCTGTAACACAGACCGCTACAGGAGATCCTTCCTGCCCACAGCCATCAGCATTTACAACAACTCTTTGAAGAAACTTAAATATGAGTTACAACACGGAATTTCCCTCTGGGATCAATTAAGTAGTTTTAAATTGAAAGGATTTTTTTTTTTTTTGATAAAAAAATTAATTTTATGAATTTCCACAAAAACCCAAACGAGCTTCGCTAAGGCGAAGGCTTACTATTGTTCTTAAAGGGATGGCTTCTTTTTTGTTATTAATAGTAATAGTTTATAGTTGAAAGATGAAATCGCATGAGTTTAACAATTTAAAACAACTAAGACAGAAAATGTTCACATCTGTGGGATACAATGCTATATTAGTGGATATTACACATCTACACTTTCGCATAATATACAATTTTTTATCCCAGAGGTAATACTTTTAGTTTGCTTTAAATAACTCAAATCTGCAATAACAAAAAATCTAAACTATCCCTTTAAGTAACCATTAGTAGCTCTGCTCTTTGATGCAATATTTTATGTAACTATAGGATGCAAAAAATTCTGATTATGGTAAGGAATCAGTTCGAGAAACATATTCTTGCAGTATTCCGGCCTTGGAGGGCAGTGTATATTTATACATATACATGTCAAAAAAACTTTCTTCTTCTCTGGAATATTTTCATGATCCATAGGTTGGCTGTCTTCATTAAATATTTTGAGCCTCTGGGAGCTAGCTAGACTGGCAGTAATTCAATGCGCTACCCATATGCTTTTGTCGTCCTGACTGTGATGTATTCACTTCCCCTCCTGCTTCGCTGACTTTGACCGTTTCAGCACTCGAGCAGGATGTGATGTCAGAGCCTCCATATCAACAACAAAGCGAAGGGCGCTGAATGGGCTGATTCATCTGATCTCTGGAGAGAGATTCCTGCCAGAGATTCCTGTCTGCTTCGCTCCAGCTCTCATGTCTTTCATCCTCCATCTCTCACAGTCATGACAGTGATTAATGACCCTCAGCTGCCGTGTGCTTCCTCGCTGACACCACCATCTTTCTTCCCCTCCTATTTGTACGGCGTCACACCAAAAAATAATAAGAATGATGCCAAAAAGACGATTGATGCCACATGGGGTGAAAAGTAGAAAACCTCTGATGGCCTACTGGTCAGGGAGGAGGAAAAAAGGACTTCCAAGACATCAAAAAAATACATCCCGGCGTAGTGTGGGATGTCTGTGTGCTTTGTTTGGACCATGTGAGGATCAACAGGTCAAACTGGATGCTGCATCATTGGTGCTGTGTGACTTAAAGACATTAGACATTAGACATACTATGGTTATCAGTATCTAGTTACAGTGGACTCCCGCCTATTCGCTCTTCTCCTAGAACACGGATTCACCTATTCGTGGATTTTTCCAAATTATTATTGTAAACCCCGCCCGCAATTTGTTAGAGCGCATATCTGATGGTGATTGCACAGTAGCAATTCTTATTCTTCGACTGAAACCCTAAGAGGGAAGATAAGAACGATCATGGATGTTAGCTTCCGCTGTAGCGCTAATACAGTTTCTACTGTGCGTATTCATTTAATTTAAATTCTTTAAAAATCAGACCATGTGATTTTCTGGATTTTCTTTTTCTCATTTTGTCTCTCATAGTTGAGGTATACCTATGATGAAAATTACAAGCCTCTCTCATCTTTTTAAGTGGGAGAACTTGCACAGTTGGTGGCTGACTACATACTTTCTTACCCCACTGTATATATGTATATTTGATGTTTAAACTTTTAAAATGGGCATTTATAGGAATTTTTAGAGGTGGTCTCAAATATTCATGGATTTCAGACATTTGTGGGCGGTTGTTGTCCCTAACCTCTGCGAATACCAGAGGTCCGCCACTGAATATCAAGGTTTTAAAACTGTTCAAACTTTCCCTCAGATCAGTCCAACCGTTCATAAAAAGTGCCGGTGTCCAGGGTTTTACCATGGTGACCACGGGTAACGGGGAATCAGGGTTCGATTCCGGAGAGGGAGCCTGAGAAACGGCTACCACATCCAAGGAAGGCAGCAGGCGCGCAAATTACCCACTCCCGACTCGGGGAGGTAGTGACGGACAATAACAATACAGGACTCTTTCGAGGCCCTGTAATTGGAATGAGTACACTTTAAATCCTTTAACGAGGATCCATTGGAGGGCAAGTCTGGTGCCAGCAGCCGCGGTAATTCCAGCTAGATGGAGTAACCCACCGTTGCCACTTCCCTATCACCACTGTGCACTGCTGGCCAGATGGCTGAAAGAAAGTGCTGTCTGGAAATTTTTCCAGTGCCACCTAACACGCTAGGCCGGTTTATACATCTGCGTCATGTCCCTCGCCTAGGGTACGGCGTAACCGCCGTAGCCTCTGCGTAGGTCCGCAGAGGCTTGACGTGCACCTCCTCGAAACTGACGTGTAGCCCGGAGATGCGACGCAGAGACGCGGAAGTACTCCTTTGTGATTGGTCAGTGAGATTACGTACGCACGTACCATCTTCTACGTCTTTGTCTTCTCATTTGCTTGCGTTGCAAAGTGTTCAAAAGAAGGATAATTTGTTCGTCTGCTTCCAAAATCTCGTTGAGACACTGCACAAAGGCCGCCATCGTTGTTCTAAAACAGGAAATACTTGCCGGAACTGAAGCAAACATAAGCAAACCATCAGAAAAACTCCGCCCTGTGGAGTTTGCCGACCGATACCAGCCTACTGCCACCTGCAGGTCTGGAAATGAAACAGCAACACGACGCTTTCAGCCCTACGCAGAAGTATAAACATGACAGCATATTAGGATGCACGGATGCATTTGTGCCGGCAAACTTCATAGTAATCTTACAGCAGTATTGCCGCAATGCTGGACTTATGAATGAAAATCACGCCTTGCCGCGACAGAGCACGATGTCATGATGACGTGTGAAATGTGCGCTGAGACTCGGCCGGCAACAGTATTTAAATTGCAAGTAAACATGAGGAGTTTGTTTAGCATTTGTAAACTGTATCAGCTAAAAATGGCAAGAGGTCTGGGAGCTAAACTGTATCAGCTGAAAATGGCAAGAGGTCTGGGAGCTTCTGGCCTTTAGAGCTGAAGACCAGATTGACAGACAGTTCACGGAGACTGTGAAGGACTGGGTTGAGGAGCGGGTCTTCAATCTGGATAAAAAACAAGTTACGTCCAAGCTATTTTGTCTGTTTACCACGGACTCTTCCATGAGTTGGAAGAGTGCAAGATATTTCCACAGTTTCACGATTTTCACGGTTTATACGCAACCTTGTACGTTGACAGCCCGGACACCACCCCCACACCCCCTTTATCCCGCCATGAAAAACACCTGATCGTATTACATTACCACAACAGGCTGACAACTCATGAATGACCAAAAGGCTCACTGATGCTGGCATTGTCTTTTGAAACAGGCTACTGCTGTTTTGATACTAATGAGCTAATGTCTGCTAAGAAGGCTGTACTTGAGCAGATAGCCTGACCAATTAACGAGGTTGTAAGACTTGTGTTCCTTCATAAAGGGTTGAATATTCTACACGATAATCACTCTTCCTTCCTTTACTCTCTACAAAATGTATGTGATATCTATGTGATATTAATATAGCCGCAGTAGGAATAGTGGTTGCATTTCTGTTTTAAATTAAAAGCAATTAGATCATGTGAAACAGCAATATTATTCTCAAGCTTATCACACTGTGGGAATTTCATACAGCACCAGGTCTAATGCGTGTAAGTGTTGCTTATTTAGCTCCACAGGAGCCATACACCTGTCTCGTGCATTTATCAGGGGATTTGTTAGAGACATTAATGTTGAAAAATTTTAGGTCAGATTGTTGTTATGGTATACAGATGCTTTTTTTTAATCATCCACCTAATTAATGGAAAATCAGCAGCGCTGATGATCTAATTAACTTGGTTATTTCACAATTAGCTAGTGTTAGCACCATCATGCAGGCTAAAGTCTTTGTCGATTTCTGTTGTTAAACACTTTGGTCTTAACATGATGCCAAAACGGGAAGTCAACAGCAATGAGCTCGGTAAAGCACCGAAGTTAAACAGAAAGGATTGTAAGATATTCCAAAGATATTCCAAATCATCTGAAGTCGATCATTCAACACTAAGAATTTATTCTAAAGTAGAATATTTTTAGGAGAACTGTCTTCCAGAATGGACATTGCTGTGAATTTACCGCAAAGTGGTAAAAGCCATGGATTGATCAAGAAAACTGAGAGAAGAAATCTGAGCAGCAGCGTGGGCTAAGCAAGCTTGGCATATTCATATATCTAGTTTGTAAGTCATACCGCTGAAAGATATGCATTTTAACAATTCACAAAACTTTGATGTTAAGCCACAAATAAGTTTTTGTTTTTTTTATAGAAGGAGATCCTCTTACCTAACTGGTACAATCATTTAACCCAACGGTTATTGTTTTAAAACCGGCTAAATATTACAAATATAGCAAAACCTTAAAACTGAACTGAGCTGAGCCATCACAGCTGCTCGACGCTAGTAGGCCTCTCAGTTACCGATCCCGGCCTATCAGCAGTCAGATCGGTTGCTGGCTTCAGAATGGATGTAGCCTCCTGCGGCAGGCAAGTATAGTCTTAATTCTGCCCCCATACCGCGCCATAAGCAGCACGCTTACACCTCGCTGAGTGACAGTCCTCATTCCCACCTCCAGCATCTAACACTTCAGCTCAGTGGCCTCTCTCATCCCCCGTGTCACTTCCTGTGTCTCTGTCACCGTATGTCTTCATTGGTGCTGATGTGTGTCTCTCCACCTGATCCCCAGGTGTCAGACGCGAATGTCCCTCCGCGCTCTCCGTTCTGACAGCTGACAGACAGCAGAGGCCGAGGGCAGCCAGCTGACACAGCTGATGCCTCTCTCTGTTTATCCTCGTCATTCTTACTCTCCTCGTCTCTAAGGGAGGGACAAAGCCCTCACGTTCGACCAGGCTGCGTCCTCTGACCATGTTTAACGTTACTGCTTAATCACTATCTAGCAAGCACGTGATACCAATGTTGTTAATGACCTAGGGTGCAAAAGTGTTCACACCCCTTGGCCTGTTTTCCACATGAAGTGCCATCAGGACCTCAAAACATCAATGTGTTTTATTGAGATTAGACCAACGCAAAGTAGTGTAATGTGAAGTGACGTAAAATCATATATTGGATGTCAATAGAAATCTGAAAAGTGTGGTAGACATTTGTAGACAGGATAGAACAATATTTTATTGCAATTCCAGTTGCAAGTCTTTTGGGTATGTCTCAAGCAGTTCTGCAAATCTAGAGACTGAAATGCTCATATGTTCTTATTTCCAGTTTTCAAGTCTTTCCAGAGATCATTTGGATTTAGGTCTGGGCTTCGATTGGTCCATTCTAACATGAACAAACTTTGCCTTTTGACAGTCATTGTTTTCCTAGGAGGTGGACTCAAATCTTTGCGGCCTTTAACAGTTCTTTTGTTTGTTTTCAGGAGTGCGCTGTACAGATTCAGCTGGTGTTTTCTACATTATAAAAATTGAGTTTTCCTTTCCACTCTCGGCATATGCATGCTCAGTATGAGGGATTGCTGCAAAGGGGATGTCTTGATGCAGTCGATTGTTCATTGCCGCTAAGTGCTCAGTCAGCAGAAGGGATTGCTGCAAAGTCAGTGTCAGGGCCCAGTCACTTTACCGTATTGTTTTATAACAAGGATCGAATTTAAGTGTTTGTGTGTGACTGTGTACCTGTCTATATACAGTACTGTAATTGGCCTGAATTGAATGTATGTTTCTTTATAGATATTGGATTTTTATTTTTATTTATTTAGTTTTGCAAAGTGCCTTGAGATGACATTTGTTGTGAATCATTGCTTTATAAATAGACTGAGTTGAATTTTCTTCTCATAGGCTCTGAACAGGTTTTCTGCTCCTGCTAAGGATATGAATCCACATAGCATGATGCTGACACTGCCATGTTTTAATGGTGTGCTCTGCAGTTTCTCCCACCTGTGGATCACTGCATCTCCTGTAGTTACCATGGGCCTCTGGGCTGCTTTTCTGATGAATGCTCTCCTAGCCCTGGCCTGTCAAGTAAATTGAATGGAAAAGTCTTTGTAGGTTTGCAATTTTACCACACCTTTTTAATTTTCAGATAATGGGTTTTAGATTTG
This sequence comes from Valencia hispanica, assembly GCA_963556495.2. Lineage (NCBI taxonomy): Eukaryota > Metazoa > Chordata > Actinopteri > Cyprinodontiformes > Valenciidae > Valencia > Valencia hispanica. The sequence continues at coordinate 34,170,031 of OY747717.1, forward strand.
ACAGAGCTGTTTGAGATATCTAAAACTTGGGATACTGTTATAATACCTAAATCGGCTTTAAATGTTCCTGGTTTTCATGATGCTGCTTGTTCTCAAATGAGGCAAACCTCTGAGGCCTTCACAGAACTGCTGATTTTATAATGAGACTTAATTACAAGCAGGTGAACAATATCAACTAATGAAATCCCTTCTGAAACCAACTAGTTACACTGGGTTCTTTAGGGGTAATAGAGTAAACAGAGAGTAAAGAGGTCTGAAAACAAATGCACATCAAAATTCAGATTTTTATTTACCACAGTTAAACATGGTGGTGGCAGCTTCATGCTGTGGGGATGCTTTCCATCAGCAGGAACAGGGAAGCTGGTCAGAGTTGAGAGGAAGATGGATGGAGCTAAATATAAAGCCATTGAAGCATGAAGTCACGAGCACCAGCTCCCGCTCCCGCTCCAGCCCTCGGTTTTCCCCTGGTTGGCAAAAAAACCCTACTGCTGTATTGAAGCAGGGCATACCATCATAGAAAATCTGTGGTCTCTAGTTTAAATGAATGGCTTTTAAAAGGTTTTCTGTGGAAAAATGCTCCCGCGCCCCTGTTTCGGAAGGTTTAAGTTTGACAGAGGAGTGGATGGGGGAAAATGACATGTTAACATGTTCTTGTGGAATTTTTCTGATGCCAGAGGACATATCTTAAGAAAATTAAGCTCAAAATTGCATTTCTGAGTATTTCTGCTTTCAAATCGCTGTGAATCAGTAGCAGACGCTAAAAGGCCGTCTAAAACAGACTGTGCTTGTGACGTAGCAACCTGCTTCTGCTTCTGCTCTGCTCCAATTCTGCATCACTATGAGTTATTCTTTGTGTGATATAAAGTTATTGTAACTCTGAAAACTTCAAAAAGGCTAATATGAATGTTTGGAGCATGTCCACAAATATACTAACATATTAGGATTATTGGCCTGATATGGTTAATTCAAGAGATTACAAAAACAACACAATTCTGATGCATCCACTTAGAGACGACTAGATCTATGTACGTCTTCCTGTTCATCGTCCGAGCTGGCATCTGGCTCAAAACTGTACGGCTGGATAGCTCCAATATTGCTCACCATTTTTGTTGCACCGGTAATGCTAGCTTAAGGGTGTGAGGGGCTGTAAACTAGCAAGAGAGCTGGCGTAAACGGAGAGCTCTCAGCAACGGGGAGGGGAGGGGTCCTCCGCACCAAAGGTTCCGCCCACAACACAGAGGCGAATTGCTAATGAGCTACTGCCGCTCTTATGAAGCTATGTCCTAAAAAACAGCACAGGTTTTGTGATTTTGGCTAAAAAAGGCACATTCATAATTTAAAGACCACTTAGAACACTTTAAAATAGCTCAAAAGATGATTGGAGTGGGTCTTTAATGCACAAACGTCTCCCCTCTGATTGGCTAACAAAAATGTGGCTTACGCTGCCTTTGAACGAATAACTTAGCGTTATACTTCACTGGTGGTCTTCCAAAGAGAAATTCCATCTGTTTCATCCTCAGCTCTTCTGTCTTGGGTTTTAAAAAAAAAGGCAACGTTGATGACGTCATATTCACAAATAACACAAGCCCGAATGTGTTCCGCCATGTTTAGGAGTTGCTAATTCTTCTACTAGCAGAGATGCACCCTACTCTCTCCTGGCGGCAAAATCAATACAGCCTTCCTGTGGCGGGTCGCCAGCCAAGGTGAGCAAGGCCATGAATACTAATTTTCTCCGCGACGTAGGAGGGACTGGCTTTTTCTGACTCGCTTGTTTTGCCATCTATCTTTCTGCAACTAATGCAGGCAATTGGGGTTGAAGAAAATGTTCACGAGCAGCATGCATATGCAAATCAGAGTGAACGATCATATTTCAAAAAGAACAAATATTAAAAATTTTCTCAGTGAACAAGATGTTTAACTATGAGTAAGCGTTGGAGCCATGCCCAGACTTTAGCAGGGGCTTACCAGGGCCCTGGACCAGAGCCCCAGTGCTGTGGGGCAGTATTTCCGTTTTATTTATTATTATCTGAGTCTCAACGGTGTTTTATTTTGAAAAATGACCAGATTCTCTCAGTTTTTTGCTGGCTATAACTCGCGCTTGCCTCGGTCACGTGATACGTCACCGCTAAAAACCAACCCACAAGCTAGCGGAATGATTAAAAACAGAGGTCTCTAAAAAGTTTCTTTGTGAAAAGGAAAGGTTTAGTGAAGAGACAAAAGAGCCTCCGACTTCCACGAAAAAGAAAGCTGCATTTAACAGACAATACCAGGAGTCCTGCCTAAAATATGGATTTATCACGACAAGCAATTTCCCCTCACCAAATCCCGCTCTGCTTTTAAGTGGCAATCAGCTTTCTAATGAGGCGATGAAGCATTTATCACTAACCCAGACAGGACCATTACAGGTCTCATTACAGAGAGAAAAAGCTACAGTGCCCTCACTGATTCAGCGTTTTGGTGAGTTGCATTTTTCATGCACGTTATATTTGCTTTTGTGGTAAAGGCATGTTTAAACGTTACCATGGCGACCAAAGAGTGTTAGGGGGCATAGAGGATGTTACTCGGGTTATGATTTTGGCTCGATGAAACGCTTGTACACATTAGATTGACATTTAATATTACATTTAAAAAAATAACCTAGTATCATATCTTTTAATTTTGTTGCTTTTTATCTGCCAGTTTATGTTAATATTGTCTGATATTAAAATTGTGTGGAAATAAAGGATGTGCACCGCTGTTTTAGATTACACTAATCAAAATGCAGCAACTAGAAATGAAGCAAGGTCATTTGACAAAAAAATGGACAAGCTTGAAAAGGCCTTTATGTGCACATTTTGCCATTGTATTCTCCAGCGCCTTGAAAAAGCAAGCGTTGCCTTGCAGGCTGTGGAACTGGACTTGTGTAAAGCTGTGGGTTTGGTGGGATCCTTGTGGGACTACATTGGAGGTCTGAGAGATCAGTTTGACAGGTTTGAGTCTAAAGCTTAGGGTCTTGTCTCCAACAATTTCACAGGTTCAGAGAGGTAGCACTGAACAACCAAAAAAATCCAAAAGTATTATTTTGGAGAAAGCACAGCCTCAGAAGTTGAAATATCAGCTCAACAAAATTTCTCCACTGGTGTTTTTTTTTTGGGGGGGGGGGGGGGTTATAGACTAATTTCTGAAATGGATCGCAGGTGGCTGCTATTTGTACATCATTTTTTCTCCATTTATATTCTGTTAACTACTTGTAAATAATACATTTACTTCTTTACTTTCTATTGCACAACTACTCATGCACATTCTGTAAATATTCACTGCTTTTTAAATGACCCTGCTCAGTTGCACACTCTAATCTGAGTATGCCACTTTATTTTTAATAACTGCTCAATATTTTGGTTTTTGTAACTGTGTCCTTAATGTACGTATATAATTCTTAATTCTGATTTTATACTTTTTCTACCATTCTTGTGTGATTGTGAATGCTTCTATTATCTGTCACTTTGCTGCTGTTACAGCCAAATTCCCCCTTTGTGGGACAATAAAGAATAAAAGGATTATTCTAGGCATGCTGCATATGATAACCTACCATCAACACCTTTGGCTTCCTGAACAACTGTTTCTGTTGTTACTGTTACTGTTGTTACTGTTACTGCTAAGAAACAAAGTATCTCATCTCCAACTGAAATATTCAGCTGATGGACTTTGTGGAAGAGATTGTCCAGTTCAAAGATTTTATTAGTGGTAAGGGCATCACATCTGCTTCACTGCTTTTACAGTTAATTAGAGAAGTCAACCTAGAGGACATCTTCCGAAATGTGGACATTGCGGTCAGACTTTACCTGACATTTCCTGCCACAAATACAAGTGGTGAGGGATCCTTCTCTAAGCTTAAAATAAAAATAGATTCAGATCCACAACTGGACAGGAAAGGGTGAAGCATTTGACTCTCATGTCTCTTGAGAGCGATCTAGTGAAAAAACTGGACTTTAGTGATCTTGTGAAGGACTTTGCTGCTAAAAAATCCTAAAAAGTAGCCATCTTTTCAAAGTCCCTTTCAAACTAATGCTTACGAGTCTTATCTATGACAACTATTTGACTCATCACTGAAAGAGTTTGGTATTATTGGTTAGGGTATTCCTTGTAAACTGTCGTGTTATCTGATCTTACCTTTCTAGAAACATTGCATTTGTTTATGTCCATGTCCTATTTGACTGGCAGATAAGTACTTTTTGACATTTGTTTCCTTTTCATTTAACAAAGTAATTTGAACCAAAGACTGAGTGTGAGTTTGGATACCTTTATTTGTTGTGTATGTACATCTATGATTATGTAGGGCCTTCACGTTTGTTGAAGCCCAGGGCCCAGTATCCTCTTAAATCCCGTCCTGCCTGGAGCATTGGTGATCCCTAACTCCAATAAGCACAGAGCTGGAGCTCTTTCCTGCCTCCTGTCCATTCCTGCTCACTGAAACAGCCCCTGGAACAGTCTGTGGTTTCGGGTGGAGACATAATAATAACTGTTAATAATTCATCAAATAGGATATAAAATATCCGTTTTGCCTATATTTAAATGAGACGTTTTTCAGTGTGTTTCGATGACACAAACAATAATCATTTGTCCCAGAAGCTATTGCTATATGGCTAGTACATCTTTAGCTAGGTGCAGCTATACATTTACATATTTGTACATCATGGCAATTAATAAAGCTTTGTTTGTCATGAAATGCATAAACAATAAAAACCATGATCTAAATGCCATGTTATATTAATACTACTTAATAACTTTGGCAATTCACAGTAAATAATTTACAATTATTTAAACGTTTAATGCTTTTATCAGGCTGATAAATGTGTGGTTTCATCAAACAAGACATTACAACGGGGGTTAGATAAAGGTTATATATAAGTTTTATGCCTAATTCTTTAATATGTAAAAAAGTCCTTTTTTACATGCATTTTTAAAAAGACTCTGGTCAATAAATCTGCTTCGGCTCAGTTCTGTCATTTGTAAAGTGGGTACTAATGTCTGCAGCTGCCTGTTATTACTGTGCGCTATTCAAAGACAAATCCTTAATACATTTCTGCCTGATAAAGCTGCAGAAACAGGCAAAGGCTGTGACCTTGTGATTATTTTTTCTTCAAAAAGCTCCCAGTCTGTGTGTGAACGAGCACTTAACCTCAAACGGAGATTGGCGCCACATCCCCTTAGCCAGAGTATGGAACAAAATAGAGAAACCCTTTTACTTCAGCTTCAATGGGCCTTCACGTTCTGTCAGCTGTTCAAACACAGCTCTTCTATTTATATGCATTACCCTGAGAATATATTTACTCAGGTCCACTGGAGCAGTCCTGCCCTGATGAGCATCGGTTCAGCTTGTCAAATTACCCCGGGCCTGTGCTGCATCGCCTGCTAACGACAGATAATTGAGCTGCTGGCAGGTTCGCCGGCTTGGCTTTACGTTGAGATTTGATTCTTGCATTGGGTCTCAGAGGTTCATGGTAGTTTACTACTTTTAATGTGTGTCAGTAGGGTAATTCCTGCTTTAATACTTGCGCCTCTAAATGCTGGCTTTTGATTGAATCTGAAGAGCTACCGTTCCTCCAGCATTCATCCTGATCCCTTTCACGTTTTGTCTGTTTGCAACTGCAAATTCTACTGTGTTTTATTGTGACAGCTGCTTAAATGTGAAAATTTTCTCTTTTAAAGTAGCCTAAACATTGTTTTTCCTCTTCTTTTTTTTTCAGGAAGCTTGCGTTTTTATCGTATGCAAACTCTGAATAACAATTCAGTTTTATGATATTAAAGACGGACTCATGTACTTTAAACGATGCATAGAGTTCCTTTTAGTTTAAGGGAATCATAGCAAATTATAGTGGGTAAGAACTGATTTAAAGAAATGTTTGAGCATTTTCCTACATTTGCGTTTGCTGTGCAGCTGCAGCCAGTTTCCCGCCGTCAGCTTTCCACCTCCACCGGCGAAGGCAACAAAGGCCAATTTATGGTTAGTTTGCTCAATATATCCAGAGTAATTTAATTCATCGCCAAGAGCCTGTGAAAAAGTTTAATGGCGGTATAGAACGTAAAGAATTAGCGACACCCAAGAAGATTAGAGAGGCATTAGGTTCTGGGAGGCTCAGCTGCAGTGCTTAACGACTCCTCTGTCCTGAGCAAATCAGTTTTACTAAGCAAGGCTGCTCTCAGCAGAATTATAGCCACCGTTAACTTCTCTTATTGCCTGGCCCCATTAACTGTGCCCTACCTGAGGAGGGGGGCCTGTGCAATAACATCATCAATTCAGGCAAGTCTAACAAGTTGGCCCCTGGAAAACTTTTCTTATGCAATAAAACAATTGCACTTGTGGTTATACAGTAGGTGAAAGTTTTTTTTTCTTCATTATTGTTGCACCAAGAATTGTTAGAGCACTGCTTTGAGGATGAGGTCAGTCGGTGGGGAACAAGGAGGTCAAAATAAAAAATAACTACAAAATGAATATTCCTTAAAGTGGGTCCCGGAATTTATACTGACTATGTCTTGAATTCCTCTTAATAAAGCTCCCCCAATCATCTTAAATATACTTCAACTCTTGTGGTTCCAAAACTTGGTTTTAAAGTCTTTACACCTGATCATTTGTGTCCCACATTCTCCGCACTCATTTGGTTTCCACGTTGCTTTTGCACTTTTCTGTCTTCCGATAAATCTACTATTCTGGACTCGCTCAAGACAACAATCTGCACCAAATAGCTTTTGGGTATCATCATTTTTACATGTACAATTTGTGTTTGTTTTGGCATTCATATTCAACCACTCAAGACCCACCAAAAAGGCCTCCTGTAGCCTTAGTCCAAACCTTAGAATGAAGTCCTCACTTTTGAATTAGCCTGTAGTCCACTCAAATAATTTGCCGTCAAACAAGAAGTTGGAGCTATTCCCAAGCACAAGGTTCACTCAACGTTTCTGCTGAAACATGTCACCGAATGTGTTGGAATGAAATTTTCAGGGCCAGCAAACAGTTCGACCCCAAGGCCACGTACGTTTTCGGGAAAGCTGGTTCGTGAATGGAGTGAGGTAGCTCAGTTGCTACTTTACAATGCAAGCGTCGGCTGCAGCTTTGAATAAATCTTTTCTGTCAAGCTTGTCAAAACACTGTCATACACTTTGATGTCATCAATAAAACTGAAATACTTCACAGTACTTTATTTATTTTTTTAAATATGCGCAGCAACCACACTCTCCCAGAAAATGCTGTGTCCGATTTGATACAAGACAATCTCCATCTGAACTGACATCAAGAGAGATTTCTGAACTACGCGTCCATGCCAAAGAGGATCGCTATTGACATTTTACTCTCGTCTCGTTCCACAATTCAGGTGCCTAAAGGGCCTGACAGGTTTGGTTTTCTCACATAAGCCGAGAACCACGCGTGAAAGAAATCCACTGCAGAGTAAAGAAGATGAAGTCAGGGCAAAGACGGGAGAGCGAGGGAAGGGAGGGAGCAGTGGGGAAGTGCTCGTATTGATCTCCCGCCAGGTGTGATGGATAGCGCAATAAGTGGCAGCGGCCAGTGTAGGAGAGGAGAGAGTGATTTCAGCTTTTCAAAGTCCTGATGAATGAGAGCGGCAGAGGAAGGCCGGCGTCCAGAGGCCAGCAGATGATGGACTGCTGTGTCAGACGGAGAGAAATTGAAGAAGAAAGGAGAGGTTAGGGGGATGGAGGGAAGGCAAGAGCTTTTTGCGGAGGGCAGGCCAGGAGGCAGAGAGTAAACTCGAGGCATGAGTGAGTAGATAAGAGACAATGTACGTGGGGAAAGGAAGTATGTGAGATGAGGGGGCCGACGTTTAAAGAAGCGGGTCAATAAGGAGCAGAGAGAAAAGAGGACGACTGAGATAGAGAGAAAGATGAGAGCAGGAGGTGACAGCAGAGTGAGTTCATCTTTATTAATGGCCAAAGAGCAGAGAGGGAGTTATTAAAAAGGAAAAAGATGAATGAAAGAGCGAGTGTAAACGAGGGGAGGGGTGACAAAGGGAGATGTGATGTATGCTCCCTCCTGGTTTTCTGAAATCCAATAATAACACTGAGGAATGGGCCAGCTGGTGGACTGAGGGGAGGAGAGTATAGGAGGGAAGCAGCCAGTAGAGACCAGGCAGGGGCAGCAGAGACTCGCCACATGGGGGTGGCGCTGTACTGCAAAGATGCTTTAAAGAAAAGAAGTTCCTTAAAAGCTAATATTTATCAGTGAAATCAAATCAATATGGAGGTAAAATGCACGAGTGCTCCTGGCAACTGTTTGTTATGGTCTTTATTTACCCAGATAATATGCTAATGATATAGTTACCTCAACAGGTCCCCTCACTTACTATGGAAGTTACCCCAGTCTAGCTAGCCTTAGATATTATATAGTACGTTTAAAATCCTCATGTTGATCAAAAAAGGAAGTGTTTGATGTTATTTGTCTACATATTCGTTGTAATTTTGAACATTAAAGTAAAAAACGACATTTAGACTGATTTTACTTTAAAAAATAAGCTCCTGGGGAAGTTAAGCTAACCGCTAGTTAGGACAAGACTTATTCAAGGGAGCAATAAAGGTCACCGTCTGCCTGAGCAAAGACAATACTGAGCATTTTCACACCTTTTTTAACACTGATTCAAGTTTATTTTGTCATAATCTTCCAAATAAAACAATGTTCAAGATGCTATACAATTGGTTAACCAGGGTTCATTGATCCTGTTTTGGTAAATGCAATGTGCATATTTCCAATATATTTTTCAAACTTGTTATGAGGGAATTGTTAAAACTTTTAAACTCTTGCTTAACCAGATTGCTGCCAGGACACTGCAGGGGAAGAGATTTTATATATACGACATCCTACAAAATGTTACTTTTCTGTATTATAGAAGATGTTTTATTGTCTCCTTCATTCCTAAGAACCTTAGAAGTCTAAAAACAATGATTTCTCATTTTATAGATTTCGTAATGTGTTTTCTTTTTTTAAATATCAAAGAGAGCGAGCAGTCCGGATTTCCAGATGGCAGTAACATTAACTATATAACTCAAAGGTGACTTGTATTTTTGTCCGAGTCACACCAGATAGCCACAACACACAATGTTCTGATGCTCTGAATTCAACCTGAGGGTAGAGAACGTCTCATTCCTTTGAAACATTTAATGAAAAGCTGATGAAAGCTTTCATCTGTTATACACAAAACCAGAAATGGACCCTCTGAGAGGACTGAATATCTCTAAAATTGATTTTTCAGAAAGAGAAATGAGTACCAAGGAGAAGGAAAGGATTAACACCATCTTTGAGGGGGTTTTTTCACAACAGAAAGATGTCACCTGACATTTGATGAGAGTGAAAAGCATTTGCCAAATACGAAAAAATAACAGACCAAAAAGTTACCTGTAATAAATATTTAAAAACTCAGAGGATAATGAGAACGTCAAAAGCGGAATTCCTGCATCGGCCTCCTCTTGAAAAATGGCCCCTCTCTCTTACAGCAGAATCAATAAAACATGACAGCTTGTCCTCACGTCGGCAAGCACTGACACACAATCCTGAATCACCTTCAATGCGATGTGACTCAGGCTGGCAACAAAAGAGTGCTTAGTTTGGCACATCACAGGTTCTCCTGGCAGTTCGCTGAAAGAAAACTGGAGCGGCTCATTCAGCAAGAGATGACAGACACGCTTAATTAAGGAAATCTGAGGATTAAAAAAAAAAAACACTAAAGTCCTTTCCTGAATCTACAAACCCGCCCCCTCGCCTCCCAACAGAAGGCGTTCTTTGCTCTAAAACTCAGCTGGGAAAATTTCAGTGTGTGACACATATGCACTGTGGGCCGCTCGGAGGAGTTAGATACATGAATATGAATTAAGATGATTCCAGTAAAAATAAGTAAAATCACCAACGGTCTCATTTTTTAAGAGGTAGCATGTGATGAATTGGCTCTAAATCCTTTCTTTCTAAGTCTCTCCTCTGCAGTGAATGAATTCGACAACCTGTTGTGTTGCTTTTTATGCATCCGTTTCAATTTTGGCCGAAGGTCTCAGGTTTTGAGTCGGTCTTGTGTGCCATAAATCATTACCTGCAAGCTAAAATAACAGCGATACATCACTGAAAGGCTCTGGATCTCCTCAGGAATTCCCCCAGACTTCTTGGTTTAACAGAGCTCAGTGTAACTAAGCTAGCTGATTTAGCTTGTTTTAGAAAAACAATTACCAACCTCTTTGAAGCTGCCTTTGCGTAATACAGCGGACCCCCGCTTATTCACGGATTTGCCTATTTGTGGATTTTGTAGAGCATATCCAAAATGTTCAAAAGAAACTACAGCTTGGGAAGCTCAAATACCTTGTGGCAATGCTACATGACTCGCTATTGGCTGCCGTTTACAAAGCACCCAATCCAGGAGTGCCATTTATTTTTGCTTGGCGCCGATTGTCTTTACCCGTAAGAGTGGAAATAAGGACAATTGTAGACATTAGCTTCTCCAGTAGTGTTCAATCAATTAATCAAACTTTATTTATTAAGCACTTTTTATACAAAGATTGCAACTCAAAGTGTTAAGACTGTTTTCATTGTGTGTATTATTGCATACTAAGGTATATTTGGTGTTTGGACTCATTAAAATACGCAGTATTCTTAGAAGTGTTCTTAGAAGGGGTCCAATGTATACTGTACCTACAGTGACTTGCAAAAGGCTTCATATTCCATGAAATTTCCCATATTAGTTATTATGCAACCATTAATGTATTTCAATAGGATTTTATGGGATCTTACAAACTAGCTTAAGTTCAGTCCTTTTGCATGGTTGGGGTCTGTGACCATCAGTTTTCAGGTCGTGTCAATCTAATCCATTCCATCGTTACTCTGGCCGTTCTTTTTGCTGGTTATCCTCCTGGAAAGTCAAAGTCTATCCCAGTTTCAATTTACTTATAGCCTCTAACATGTTTTCTTTCCGGATTTCTTTAAATTAAGCTCCATCCATATTCGCATGAACTCTCTCCAGCTTCAATGCCCCCTGCTGAGGAAAAGACAGCCCCACTGCATGATGCTGCCACGACCATGTTTTACACTGCAAATAATCTGTATACGGGAGATGTGCAGTGCCAGTTATACACTCCACACAGTGCTTTACATGTAAGTCCAGGGACGGAGCTAGAGGGGAGGCACTGGGTCAATCTGAGAATCTGACATACATAAAGGGGTTGAATACAAAAGGAGTAAAGAGAGTAAAGAATTACCGTTATTTTTGCTGCTCTCTAACTGCAAGTATAAAAAGGAAGTTAAGGAAAACCACAGCTACATTAAAAAAGGCAGAGGTGTTACTTTTACCTGAAACTCATATTATTGCACAGAAGACTCATTGGGAATCAGACATATGAAAACATGAGTCATTTTGTTTGGCAATTTTGCATCTAGCCTTCAAAGCGAAGGCTAGATGCACATAATAATGCCATGTAGAGAGAGAGAGAGAGAGAGAGAGAGAGAGAGAGAGATAGAGAGAGAGAGAGAGAGAGAGAGAGAGAGAGAGAGAGAGAGAGAGAGTTGTCAAGAAGGCATGCTCTTTAGGTACCAACAGAGGTGTCAAAATTGTTTACATTTATTACTCAGGTAGAAGTATAGATACTAGGGTTTAAAAAGACTTCTCTAGAAGTTGAGGCATCAGCTCAAGCTTTTTACTTGAGCAATGGTTTAAAAAAAATACTGGTTTCAAAACTACCTAAAGTGGAATTGCTGCAGAGGTTATTGTCATGAGATTTTGGATTTTTGCCCCCAAGAAAAAAACTTCACGTAGGGGCTTAGATGTTGTTATAGAGGCTGATTCCACACTCTGCTGCCACACTGGAGACTGGAATTACAAGCGCCACTTCAATTAAAGCTTTGAAATCGAGGAACATTTCTCCAAATTAAGTCGGGAAGACTCCCTGAACTCCATGCATAAAGTTGAAAACGTCTCCACGTCTGCATAACGTGACTCCTTTGCATAGTGTGTGATGGATCAAGTACAAACCAATAGGGTGTCACAATGTTTGATGTTTACAATTATTATCAAATCGCAGTCAAATTCACTCTATCCAGTTGCCACAATTGATCTGAATAGGTTTTTTGTCTTTGTGGGTTTTAGTGATAAGCCAAAATGAAAAAGAAGTTACAAGGCTATTTTCTTTAATGTAAGGAGTAGAAAGTACATATAATTGTGTGAAAATGTAAGGAGTAGAAGTAAAAAGTTGGCTAATAGATAATTACTCCAGTGAAGTATAAATACTCAGAATTTCTACTTAAGTAAAGTAATGAAGTATTTGTACTTTGTAATACCAAACCATTATGAAATAGATATCTACATGAATAAATAATAGACAAATATATAATGTGAAAATGAAAATGTGAAAAAAACTGAATACATAAAATTCTAAGCTCATTAGTATGAAATAGTTTCATTTTCCTTTAAAAATGTATTTATTAATATAAAACATTATTTAACGTAATTTTTTCCTAATAATACATTTTTTTTGTTGCTATTTTTATTTATTTCGATCTGTTTTTATTCGAAGACATCATTTTTCCAAAGTAAGCTTTTATTTCACAGTGGTGTTTTTCCCAGTGGCTTATTTATTTCATAATGACACTTTTCAACTGAATTACTTCATCTGCCAATCAGGCCTAGTGGGTTGGACGTGAAAGCTCATTGGCTGGTGCCATCGATCTTCCTGGATAGCCGTTCTCTTTCACTGTGAGCAGCCTGTACAACTAGCAACAGCATGCTAAGTCGAAGTTGCAGGGACTTCATTCAGCTCTGGTTACACTAGCTGATCAAATTGAGAAGTATAATCTATCAGATGATGTAATCTTGAGTCGTTTGAATGCCCAGGAGTCAGACATAGTGAAATAAACATTGGTGTTATTGCTGATCTTTTCTGTGTCATCCAGCACAATTCGGAGGAGAGTGGTCAATGGCCTCCATTTGTATAGCGCTTTTTCAGTGAGAGAAGCACACGGCCACACCCCACTACACGCTTAACTCTACATTCAGTATTCACCCATTTGCGCACACATTCACACGCTGATGGTGGTAAGCTAGTAGCCACACCAGGCCCTCTGACCACCATCAGCATGCAAGGTGGGTGAAGTGTGTTGCCCAAGGACACAACGACCGAGATTGACGGATTCGAACCGGCAACCGACCAGTTACGGGGACAAACTCCTACCACCTGAGCCACGGTGGCCCGGCAATGGTGGAGGAAGGCCTGGTTAGATACAAAGCGCTCCGGGCAGCTTCACATCTGGAACGCTGATGCAACACTGGCCAATTGGATTTAGACAGCCAAATTAAAAAAGTGGGGAAATACTCTGCTAATATTATAAGCATCTAGATAAAGCCATACACGAAATCCAACAATCAATAAATTCAATAAGAGTATCAAACGACTTCAGCCCTTCCTCACCATTCTCCTCCGAGTTGTGCTGGAAAAATGGCAACTCAAAGTGCTTTACAGAATTAAAATGACCCCACAGTAGACTACATTCTCATCCCTGCCCCACATAATTAAAAGCATGATCACAGTTATACCTCCCTCCCTCAGACCCAACCTTCATGCACGCACACACTTAAGAGCAGCAATAAAAAGGACATTGGGCTGAGTGAAGATAAGCCAGGTCAGGAAACTCCATCAAAGGAGCCATCTGCCCCGGCAGCAACACATCAGCAGCAGAAGCCAAGGAACTGACCCAGGGCGCTCAGAGGAAGCAAGGCCGAGACCCCCACCTCTACCTAAGCGCTACCCAGAGAGCACCCAGGCAGCCACAGCCGACCACCGCTCCCGAGGCAGAGGCCTCCCAAAGAGGAAACACTGGAAGGAAGATTAAAATAACAGGTTAATATATAAAAATAAACAGTGGATAAATATGATAAGATTAAATAGTAAAACACTGATCAAATCTATTAAGTAAAACACGTAGAGCAATTAAACTGCAATAACTCCGGTGCTTGTGTCGGTCAACACTAAAGTATTGAGTGCTGGGCCTGGGATCATTTCAAAAATATAATCGAAAATAAAATGTCGGTATTTATTTCATAATGTTTTATTTATTATTTGTTTTTATTAATGTTGAGCATTTTTGGCATTCTATATTCTCCACCCTCTGGCCACCCCTTCTATGAAAGTTGAGTTTCACCATTGTGAAGAGTTTAGAGAATTTGTGCAGAGTTGGTTGCACTGAAATTTATTTAGGGGTATCAGACTATTGGGGAACTGAATACAAGTGCTTAACACATCTACTAGATTTTTTTATTTGTAAAGTAAAATATGCAAAATAAGTTAAAGGTTTTGGTTGTAAAGTGATCAAATGTTAAAAAGTTCAAAATCATGGCTACTTTTATTTTTCCAGACCATGTAGCTGCAACATGAGACCAGACCAGTTGTGTGGTTCTTTTTTCCCCCCCTTTCTTGTAATGCCATTGTTCTGCATGTCACCATCTTTGCTCAGCTGCAATGTGCAAACAAACCTTCATCAGAGCTTTAAATTGAGCTTTTATCGAGTGCACAAAAAGCTCTGAGAATAATTATTCTACAATTTCACTGAAAACTAGGCACTAGAGCACAAGAAAAAGGTTCGCTCCAACAAAGTGATTTAAGTGAAAGTTTTATCTCGGTGGATTCGTCTGCTGAGTGAAATGACAACTTAGACAACTTTTCAAATACCTGCTAATTCATGCTTGTTTGTATCCAATTATGTTATGCAAACTATTGAAACCAGATATGACAACCAACGTTTTGTTAAATTAGTGAGTTTTCTTTCTTCTTTTTTTTTACCTATTCTTTATTAATTTCTTCAGTGGAGGTTATATTGTACAATTGTACTATTGGTACAATCAAAGAAGAACTGTAGATTAAGTGCAGGTACATTAATTGTAGTACTTATATCCAATGAATGAAAATATAACCAGCATTATGATGAGAATATGTCTACTTTGAAAATTAAGTTTTAACAGAGATCCATTTGTTCTTATATATGTCTGTTTTCATTTAAAGTCGTGCTGTTATTTGCTCCATGAGCTAGATTTCTTTTCATTTGTTTTTCCACTGGGTGACAGTGGGAGGTTGAGGTGATCATTTTCTTAGCAATTACAAGTAGTATTTTTAGTTGGAAAAAGTTACAATTAGACCTCAAATTGTAAGCAAATATTCCCAATATTATCACATTTGGCTCCAGTGGGATTTTAATCTTCAAGCATTTTTTGATTTCAACTTTTATGTCCTTCCAGTAGTTTATCAGCTTTTGACAGTCCCAAATATATGGGTATGGTCTCCCACAAGACCACATCCCCTCCAACACTGGTCTGAAGTTTTACCAAATTTGGCTGTGACAAAAGGAGTTCTGAAAAATCTAACTTTTGTTTTCCATTCAAACTCTCTTAGAGTAGGTCATTGTCTTGTTTTATGTCCCTCCCGTATTGTCTGCTCCCAGTCTTCATCCTTGACTATTATGTTCATTTCCAGTTCCCATTTTCCTTTAATATCATGAGTGAGTTTCAACTACACCTTTTGTGCTTCCAAGCTTAAAATCTCTGCAATATATTTGGAATATTTTTTTATATACCTTAGCAGACATACTAACTTACTTTGAACCAGCAGCTCTTCTGCTCTGACAAATTATTTTTAGGATAATTACCTGCTTTTCATTAAACAAGCAACAAAATCAAAACATAGTGTATGCCAGCATCTACAGTATTGCAACCAGGCCTGGCGCCAATGGTTAGGCCTGGGGGTCTGAGCCCACCCATTCAGGTATCGGGCCCACCCAAAACAGGTTACAACGCCCGTGTAAATTAAATGAGTCATCACCTGGAATTTTCACTTTTTCACGTAAAAACATGTATATTAGGATTTCCTAATGATTTTACACTGGCCTGGAAGCCGATATTTAAAAGTGGAGCATTTGTTTACCCGTGGCTTCTTCAACCAGCCCACGTACAGACCACGTGCATGCACACTCATATATGTGATCTTAATTTCTCCTGCCGTCTTTCCATCCAGGGTTGCCAACTCCTCATCATGGAAAGTAGGTACTGGTTGCCACAAAAAGGTATTAGAAGCTGCTTAATGATGTGATCGCCTCATTTGTATAATGTGCATATAATTTGCTGAACTTTTTTTCTTAAACCATTGATGGCAGTCTGGTTGGGGTGGAAAATTATAAGGTTTTTATTTTTAATTAAGTTTTTGAGTTGTCATGTGTTTTATATCACTAATTGTGGCAATAAAAATCAACCTTACAATAGAGGCAGTATGCCAGCGTAACATCTCCAATAAACGGTTTCAACCAGCCTTTTTATTCAGGTTTCGATTCCCACTTCTTTCTGTATTTTGGAGAATCCAGTTTAGACTGACCCTTGCTTTCCAACGGACGCGTAAGTGGCGCGTAACGTAATAAACGCAAATTCAGCAGCGTATCCCTTCCCACTGGGTGCGTTTTAGATTGCACCACTCGCAAAAGCATTCGACCCAGTTCATCCCGGGAGATCACGAAATCACAGGAGATTTGCAATTGCATAACTTAAAGGGTATTATGCAGCAGCCTGGCTTTCGCCAGCCTGATCTGACGGCAGTTTGATTCTGCCCTGCAGATCAGTCTGGAAACCCACACATTAAACTACTACTACAGCCTATCCAGTTTTTCTGGAACCAATCACAACAGGGCTTATCTGTCCATGACTTCTCCTTTTTCATGTTGTCCTTGTAAAAATAATCACTGGTATCATATAAACTGGCTGATTCTCCACTGCAAGGATTAAATTCTAGTCGTCCATGATAAAAACCAAGAAATTAGACCCACAGACTGACTGACTTCAACCCTGGTGTCACAGGTGATGACGTTTTGTTTGGGTTTTTTCGTGGTTAAGCGGACAGTAATCTGCATGTGTCTTTTATTTTGAAATTTCCAACTATTTTACATTGCTTCTGTGCCTGATTTCCTGCCTCACCCGATCTAAACTGCTGAGATTGACACGTTTTAGAAGTGAAGGGCTTAAAAAATAGACCTGCCGCATAAATTTAGGAGATGGCCGCAACCAAATGCTTCTGAGACGTGTCTGGTTTGCGCTACTTCGTGCCCGGAAACGGTCCCATTGACTTTAATGGCTGCTATCAGCTGCGTATTACATTTCACAGACATTACGCGCCGCTTATGCGTCCAGTGGGTAAGACATGATGACTTTTAATATCTGTCACAGAGAGGTACACAGCGAATGAGGTGAGTGACTGAGGTTATGATAGTGAAATCGGTGATTTATTTATTAGTGTACTGTCATTTATTTTTGACAGAAATGTTTTTACAATTACATCTAAGCGTGGAAAGGATCAGCCAGCGGCGGCTTTGGACGCAGCAGGGTTAACAGCTGTTCTGACAGCAGGTCGGCCTCAGCATGCGGGGCTGCAGCGGGAGGACTGGCTGCCTGCAGTAAGAGCTCTGGGACGGGAGAGAGGCCTACAGCAGCACCGCTGCTTGGTGAGAAAAGTAACATGGATACATTCGTTACGTCAGAGTCTCCAAAAGTCTCCTAAATCACCAAAAAAGTCTCTAGATTTGTTGCTAGTCGCTCTTTTGAAAAAAAGTTACTAGAGGGGTCTAGAAACTCGCTAAATATAGCAACAAATTAGCTAAGTTGGCAACACTGCTAGATGGGGTGGAGTCACATGACTGCAAGTACTGTAGTCACATGATTCCACCCCATCCAGTCTGTAACTTATTATGGCTGTAGTATTTTAAAGGGACATGAGCATTGACAAACTACAAAAACATATTTTCTTATTTTAAAATCACTGAAAATACCGACATGGGAAAAATGACATGGGTAACAGTCATAAATTTTGGTTTCTGTAAATTTTCGGTTTATCGCCCAGCCCTAACTGGAAGTATGCACCGTACCGCCAATGGGACATAAAAACGCTAAAAAGATGGTTCACAGGGCCCCCCGAAAATAAGCCACACCCAAGCTAAATTCCTCTGGCACTGGTTTCAACATTATAACCATGGTTACTTTGTGTGCATTAATGCAGTAGGAATGTCAACATTTGCAATGCAGTGGCTTTTCGAAGAGGTGTCCTATCACATATGATGACTAACAAGAGATCAAGGAGTAGACCTAGACATAAGGGTAGCAACACAAAATGGATATTAATTAAAGTTTCCAAAGATTCAACAATCCAAGTTATTATCTCAATCCCTCAATTAGATTCTGGTTGTGGCCCTTAAGACAGAGGGTGGTGGCAACATTATGCAGTGGGGATGTCTTCAATAGGGAAGCTGGTTGGGGTTCATAGGAGCTAAATTATTACTTAATTTTGAATTGAATTAAAAATATAGGGTACTCCAGAGGCTGTTAAAGACTTGAGGTTGAAGCAGTGGTTCTCCCACCAGCAGGACAACAACCCTAACCGTACAGTCAAAGCTACAACAAAGTGTGATAAACACACCTTTTGTGTTTTTATCCAAACAATAAAGATGGCCAGCCTGAACTGGGGAGAAACAAGTTGGAAGTGAATTGCCTCTGCATCAGCCGAAAGACTCATACAGCTGAACAAGGGATAAGGGGTAGATGAATACAGGAAGATGAAAAAAAAGGAGGAGCCGAAGCTGGACAAGCTCATTAAAGGGAGGGCAGCGGTGTGACAAATGAGGCTCGGAACTGGTAGCATTGATCTACTTGCTCACAAGGCAAGGCGGGTGTCTGGGCAAAGAGATGCATGGAGAAGTGTATGTGTGTGTGTGCTTGCAGGACTGAGAAATACCCAGGTGCCACAGCTCTAATGGAGAGGCCAGCGCCGCCATCCTGTTGACGAATGACTTGTCAGTGGAGGGGAGGAGAAAGGGTAGGAGAAGAGGAAAGAGGAGCAAAGCCAAGTGATTGAGTAGTTGTGCTGATGTTTGACCTCCTCTGTGCCAGTGCATGTCCTTCACTGAGACTAAAGACAAACATGGGCAGAAGGAATAAGGAAGTCCAGAAGAGGCGATTGTGGGGAAAACCGGAATGATTGGAAGTTCTTTGCCTTGAATCAGGACTCAATTTAAGTCAAGAAAGCTTGGGTTTTCAGGATTAAACTGTTTACTTCTTCAGCAATTTTGAGAATACTCTGGGTTACAAACCAAAAGAAAACAGTTTGCAAAGAGCTAGCAATAGCGACAAAAAAAGAGGACGGAGAGAGGAAGAGGAAGAGCTGGAACAAATGAGTGGGTTTGTTGCAATTCAGGCCGCCTTACGGGGCTATCATTACCATACATCAGGACAATGAATGAGGCTTTCAGCAAGCGGTAATAAGAATTTGATAAATCATGAGCCGGGAATTAACTAGATGTCAAAACAATGAGAGCACCCTGATAGATGCAGAGAGGATGATGGCATCAATTAGTCAGGGCAGAGGAGACAAGGAGGGGAGAAGGGGAGTCGATATAGGATCAGGTGAGGTGGGGTTAAGGAAATGGCCAGCAGGGGAGCATTGGAAAATAGAGAACAGGCAAATAGAAAGAGAAGAAAGCAAGAAGATGTAAAAGTATAGAAAGGCTATCGAAAAAGGACTAAATAAGTAGATCAAGCTTCTGGCATAATGAATATATAATATATTCTGGCATAATGGATATATAGGCAGTGTTCTGCTGGTCCAGCCTCCATTCTGACTTGGGTGCTACCATATCACCATCCACCTAGATATTGTTTTGCAGATAAGCCTCCACACCCATGCTCACCAATACAGAAACATGCAGTTCTAGCATGAAGTGTACATACACTCATTGTGGACATGAATGTTATCATTTTGGACTTATAAGGATACATTTGAATGGTTGACTTGGATTCATAACTTTACGGCTCGGCACACAGCTGGACACTTTCAACCAGGTCCTTTGGACGCGAGCCAGCGCACCTGCAGAACCCTTCCGGATGAACCCTGAAGTCATGCTGTCAGGCCAGACCGTCCCTCAGGCCTGCCAAGCTGCTAGTGAGAATAACATGCTGATACCACCAAGAACAGCAGGGGTGGCAATACGCTTAGCGGTGATGAAAGGCCAACAGCCATTGGGTAAGCAAGCGTTTTTCCAGCCACTCCCCTGCTTCCTGGAACTGAACCTTGCTGTTTGTTCAACTCAAGAATGGGTGTACCGCAATCGTTCAGCCTACCTGCTGGTTGAAAATCCAACCCAAGTTGCAGTCCCAGTGACAGCCGGAAAGCCTCTTGGCATGCTTATAGACTGCTCATTTCATGATTTCGAACTTTCAGTCCCCGTCATGGGGAATCTGCCTCTGTTCATGAATAACAAACAGTCCTTTTCAGACAGGTTGTTCACATTTCCTTCCAAAATTATCACGGTAAAGCGGCACGAAGCTTTACCTGAGGAGTCCATCTGCAGCGCCACCTTAAGGCCCGAAGGTGACCTAATGGTGTACGCGCTGACGACTCATCCAGCTGAGCTCAGAATCCTGTGGGATTTCCAGAAACTGTGGCTCCCTCTCTCACAAGTCCATCCCGCTGACACCCTCTTCTGGCAACAGATGGGAATGAAAAATGAACAGCTCAGGTACGAACCTAAACACTTTGATGTGGTGAAGATGCAGGAACGTGATCCCAACAAGTTGGTGATTTACCGTTCACCACCAGGCATGATGCTGCCACCACCAGGGGCAGCCCATAAGCTACAAGCTTTTTCTTGCAGCCTTCCTTGATCTTAGGCTGAAGACAGGTCCGTTGGTCTACGCCCACAACGAGCGAGGTCCGCCTCCATGGGGTGACCTAACAGACCAAAGGGGGGTCATCTTAACCCACACCCATGACTTTACTCCGTGTGACCAGAAGAGCCCCAAAGCCTCATGTGACATGTTCCAACAGGTGACCTCCTGGCTTCCAAAGGCTCACATGTCCGAGACCTGCACCCAAGGATGCTTATCCTGCTGAAAGCTCCATGGATCCCAGCTGAGCAAAGATCCCTCCCAGCGAAAGGGGATCAGATTCCCTTGGATGCACCTGAATCCAGGAGGAGACAACAAACACCTGCGGACAGTCACATGCAGCTTCATCAGAAGTGATGAAGCCCCTCCTAAAATGAATGATACAGCAGTCATGACTGCTGCTCTTTTGTTTAACCAAGGTAAGTTTCACCTCAAGGTCTCCTCCCTGGAGGCGGAGCCTGTCTCCACACCAGTGGAAAAAGCGGACCAGTAAATAGCGTTAATGGAACAGGTGCATGCTTCAAAACTCACCTCTAGCATGCACTAACAACTAATTACATCCATAATTTTTGTTTTGTTCTATAGAAATCTGCAGACGCATAGATTAACACCTTTCAGGCTACAGTAGTAACCATAAATACATTCTAAGTGCATTAAAATAACCCTTTCAGGTTTTGCCGTTTCTCTCTTAGGAAGTGGTTAAGTGAGGAGTGACACATTGGTATCATTTAACACAAGACTTCATTAGAGAAGCTTATTTATCTGCACACTACCTCACAAAGTGATGGTACATTTATTCTAGACGCGATTTAGAAATCCTACAGAAACTCCTTAAACAGAGATTGTTAGAAGCACAATCTAAAACCCTTCAGGACACAAAAGTGCCTGTCAATCTACGTTCTACTCTAATTAACAACACCCTGCATGTCCTGCAAGCTCTCTCAGATGTCGTAGAAAGATACAATAATTGACTTAACGTACACACAAGTGGTAAGAGAATTAACGCAGGATCTTATTAGAGAAATTGGTTTATCTATGGAAAGTCCTGTGGAAGGACGAACTCTTACACATTTAGTTCCTCTAGAACTAAATGTTTTTATTAACCAAGATAATTTTGAACTTGTATTCATGCTGAACCTTCCGATCATTGAAAGATGAACATATATGGGCTTAAATCTGTGCTAAATGTTGGTTTTTGCAAAGGTGACACCCACCTACATTTAAAAACCCCATCCATACTTAACAGTCAAAGATTAAAAAGAACGATATCAGTGATTTGTGTTTTCCTTAAAATATTCAAATAAATATATTGCTTTAGAGACTTAGTGGGCTTGCCCCTGGCTGCTTTTCTAGCTTCCTGTGGCACCTAGCCTAGCTGAGCTGAGCAGTGCTAATACTAGTATTTGTTGCAAAAAAGAAATGTACAGTAAATTCAGTTTTACTTATATTCATTTTATTATCTTCTCTAACAGTGCTCTAGGTAAAAACCATTTTTGTCACCATCTCACTTTATGAAGATATGTAAGGTTATTTTTTACTGTTGCTTGAGTTAACTTGCTATTTCTCTTAATCCCCACAAGAGGGTACTGCAGCCATCACTTTCCATGCTAATAACAACTGTTATAACCTTTGATTTAATAGTTGTTGTACTTCTTGAACTGAAAAGCTTCTTACTAGACGTGCAGCTCATAAAATATTTAAAAAATGCATGTAAACCAATAAACACAGTGGCCTGTTTTGTTTTGTTTTCTACACCTCCTGGTGTTCAAAATCACCAAAAGACCATATTAGATCAACTGGCCTTGCAATTTAAAGTATCTAGTGCCCACAAGCTGCATTGACTATAGAGTATCGTTCTAGTGAAATTATGTTGGGCTGACCAATCACAGACGTGAACTCTACGTTGTTTTCAACACATAGTTAAAAAATTGGGCTCTATGGTGTTGCGTGTCTCTGCACCTCCATAGATGGAGAAGCATAAAATAGGCTTTACTCAGGTGGGCCAACAGGAGTCAATCCAGAAACTTCATGATGTGGGATGTCAGGGCAACAAGTCTATAGTCATTGATGACTGATGGGTGAGTTTTCTTTGGTACTGGAACAAGGCAGGATGTCTTACACAACACTGGAACTTTCTCCTGGGTCAGGCTAAGGTTGAAGAGGTGCTGCAGAATCCTACACAGCAGCTCTGCACAGGACTTCAGGACTCTGGAGCTGACACCATCTGGACCTGCAGCCCTGTTCCAGTTCAGTCTCTCCAGCTACTTCTTCACCTGACTTCTAGAGACAGACAAGTGGAAGGGGGAGGCAAAGGGAGCAGCAGCATCTCCTGACTTGGTTGAAGACCAACTTGTGAAAATAGAAGAGTCCATGACTGAGGTGGAAGATAAAATATCTGAGGTGTGACAGGAAAGCTGTGGGTCAGAGGAGGGTGGGGTAATGGAAGAAAATGCTTCAGGGTTCCCAAAATGAAAGAAGACTGAGTCCCAGAAGGCGTTTAAGTATTTAATTCAAACATGTTTGGCCAGAACATGGAGGGGACAGAGGTTACTCTTACATCACCCTCCCCAACCTTTCTGACTAACAGTTTAAATAGTATTCAGCAATCACTGTTTATCTCTGCAGCACGTCTTCCCCAATCTTCATGTCCAGCTTCTGGAGAACTGGTTCATGCCAGTCTGATAGTAAAGCATGAACCAGCACATCCCAGATCAGACTGTTCCATAGTTATCTTGCTGCCCCGGCGTCTGTCTCTCTGGTGATCTGACACATCTTTATCAGTAATATTAAGCTGAAACAATAACCTTGCTTCCCCTAACTTTGTCATCTTACCCTAGATACATTCACTAGACAGAGAATATGTACTTAAATCCTAATTACATAGGAATATGTCTGTTTGGCTGGGGATTAGAGAGGAGGATGCTGAGCTTGTTCCTGAACTGAACCTACTGAATGTGTTCCGTTCATTGGCTCTGTCCAGGCTTCCATCTATCCAAGTCTTTATGTGCTTAAATCCTTTGATCTTTTTTATCCCTGGCCACACATCTCTGATATTGTTCCTCTGCAGTTTGTTCTCCAGCTTCTTCCTGTATGCCTCTGTATGTCTCTGATCTTGACCGTAAATTGCTTCTATGTACTTCTCAATAATTCCCTGTCTCCGTCCTTGAAGGCTCTTTTTTTCTTGTTTAACAGCTCCTTCATGTCACTAATAATCCAGGGTTTGTTATTAGAAAAACATCTCACTGTTCTGGTGGGGATGATGTCCACACAGAAGCTTATGTAGTCAGTCACAAATTCAGTCATGGCATTGATGTCCTCTCTATGTGCTTGGCGAAGACTCATCCAGTTTGTAGCATCAAAACACAGCGCAGGGCTTCTTCAGCTTCCTGTGACCATTTTCTCACACTTCTGTTTGTCACAGGTTGCCTTTGAACAAGTGGTTTATATTCTCGGCAGAGAAAAAAAAATGTGATCTGATTATCCCAGAGGATGTATTGCTTTGGACATGTTTGATTCCTTTACATTTGCATAAAACAAATCCAATGTCTTGTTTTCTCTTGTAAAGCAGCTTACACATTGTTGAAATATTGGAAGTATAGTCTAGAGCGTAACATGAACAGTTCATGAACAATCACCAGATATTGCCACAAATGCATTGGGGTGTTGAGTCTGCAGCTTAGCAACAACGGAACTGATGACATCACATGCATTGTCGGCAACGGCTGAAGGTGGAATGTGACGGACTGCCAAAATAACAATGGTGAACTCTCTGGGTAAATAATATGGATGAAAATGTACTGCCAAGAGTTCAATATTTGGGCTGCAAAGACGACACTTCACAGTAACATGTCCTGGATGAAACCATCTGTTGTTGACAAGCACTGCTACTCCACTTCCCTTTCTTTTCCTGCTCCTCTTCAGATCTCTGTCTGCTCGTATAGTTGTGAATCCAGGTAGAGAGACGCTGGAGTCATGGATAGGATCCTGCAGCCACATCTCAGTGAAACACATAATACTGCATTCACGATACTCCAGCGGAGTCCTTGTAAGGGCTTGGAGTTCATCCATCTTGTTAGCCAGTGATCTCACTTTGTCTATTATGATCGATGGTTTGAACTTCCTCCTTCTGTCACTCCTTTCTGCTTCTGCTCTGTATCAATGTCTCCTCCTTCTCAACTCATCAGGGATTTGTGGGTTCAGTTGAAGTATTATTTCAGCTTTAGCGATGTTAATCAGCTGCTCCTGGCTGTAAACCACATTGTTGCTGCATGGAAACAGTGTTACCAACTGCACCACTGTGCAGTCCAGATTCACGATTAACTTTATTATTTCATATTTTACCCAGGACATGGAGGACTGAGATTTATGGAAAGTTAGGTCTGAAAAAGTCAAGAATTTTTACAGGAATAATGTGAAGGACCAAACAAAGAAGATCTTACAACGGGTGCAACTTTGACTGACAAGTTTTTCATTAACATTTAACTAGATTGTCTGTCTGAGTCGTACCTCCCTTCCCTCAGTCCTCTGGCCTCTTCCACTCTGAGGTTGAGGGATGTGACAGGAGGATGTTTATTTAATGAGAGCAGTCTGGAGGGGGTAATGAAACCTACCCTAACACCATTAACAACCAGGCTTATCAGCTCCTGGGACACACGTCAGCGTGCTATGGGCTTTTGTTCTTTGGCTCGAGGCTGCGCGCCGACCCAAAGGGCAGATTAAGGATCCTCCCAGCACTGCTGACTCCTGTGTTGAGAAATTAAAAACTCGCCACCAATCTGTGCTGTGAAGTACCTCTATCAGGTTTCACTCTGCTCTTTAGAAAATGACATGAAGGAAGCAGGTTAGGTAGACAGGCGTCCTACAGGCACATGTAAGGAATCTTTACTGTGTGTGTGTGTGTGTGTCTGTGTGTGTGAGTAGGTGCACGCGTGTGTGTGCGTGTTTTAGTGTGTGAGCTGGTTGGTTTGTTACCTGACCACACAGACACAATCAATCTCCCTTTATGTCAGGGTAATTGATGCTGATGGATGAACTACTCGTTGTCTAGCACAAGCACCAACAGGCCACAAGCTTCCACACATGCAGGAAGTCCGTGTGCATGTATGGCAACACCAAAAAGGAACAATTAAGACCTCCTTCTACTCTGTCTATGCATGTTTCCTCTCCATGCTCAAACTGAAGTTTCACCCCGGTGCCGTTTTTCCCTCTATTGAGTCCCACAATGTTATCTGAAAGGCTCATTTTCGGAGCATTACACCGGAGCAAAGCTGCTGATGGCCACACAAAAGCCATGTAAATGAGCTGTGAGAGGGGCCATCAGTCATAATGCCAGATGCGCTCGCCCATTATTATTTATGGCCATAATTGGCCCATGTTTCCTCAGGCAATGACTGTGCCCTGATGGATCTGATGATGACTCCGCTCAGCCCGACCATTAGGAAGCATTCTGAAGGCAGGCAGGAAGGGAGGGGATGGGTTTTTGGGGCGGTTGGGGGGGTATCATTAAACAAGAAAGGCCATGTTAAATGATGCAGTGTAGCAGCTGAGTTGCACAAAATGAGATCCACCGAAACAGGATATGAAGATTATGAAAGCGCCACTTGGCCGATTCAACCTGTTTTTCACTACAGAGATTTTTCAGATGTCAAACTTTTTACTCATTTACCAAGATTCAACTAAGGGGAGTTTACAGACATTTCCATTGACTTGGGGATTTCACAAGTTTGGACAAATCCGATTGTAGATAGTTGGCTTGTTTTGAGCGACAACAAATAGGTGTGAACAGCGTCAATCTGTTGCCTTGCAGCAAGAAGGTCCTGGGGTCTTTCGTCATGGAATTTCCATGTTCTCTCAGTGCATGCAAGGGTTCTCTCCGGGTACCTGTCACAGTCCAAAAACATGACTATTGGGTTAATTATTCACTCTAAATTGTCCTTAGATATCAGTGTGTGTGCATGGTTGTTTGTCCTTTGTGCCTCTGTGTTGCCCTGTGATGGACAGATCACCTGTCCAGGGTGTATCTCCACCTCTCGCCCAATTACTGCAGGAGATAGGAACCAGCCCCCCCATGACCCTGCATGGATATGTGGGTAAAGACAGTGGATGGA
The DNA here is from genome assembly GCA_963556495.2 of Valencia hispanica. Classification (NCBI taxonomy): domain Eukaryota; kingdom Metazoa; phylum Chordata; class Actinopteri; order Cyprinodontiformes; family Valenciidae; genus Valencia; species Valencia hispanica. Next base: position 34,196,837 of record OY747717.1, read on the forward strand.
AGGCACCATAGAGCTGTAAACTGTAATATTTGTAATGTTAGACGCACAAAAGTCCAAACATGGTTAATACAGATCAGGCCTAAGATCATTCATACTGGTGCCTGATGTAGGTTTAAAGCAATCTTTTTCTTTTATCAAGATGTTTCTTTGGACTAGAAGTAATATTACAGTTTTGGAGTGGCCCACCCAAATTCCTGATTTCACTCTGCTTAAGAACGTGTGGGCGATGGCAGAAGGCCTTCCAACCTCAAAGACTTGGAGCTCATCATCAAAGATCAGAAGAGAAGAGCATAAATAAATAATGCTATTTTTACATAAAATGTTAACAAAATAGATCATTGATTATCTTTAAAACTGATGCTGCTTTTAGATTGTTTTATTATTTATTTAGAGATCCCTGTCTCATTTTTTAACGCCAAGGATGAATAGAAAATAATTTAAAATCTCACACAAGTACGAATAACTTTGAGCTGAAGTATGAAAAAAATTGAGATATTTCTGGGGTGTGATGATTGATCGTAAGATGGGAGGTCTCCAACTCAAACTGTCAAGCTATGTTTTAAAATTTGTTATCTTTCCAATGTATTTGTTATCTTAGACTTGTTTTATTGTTCTATTTTTATGTAAATCATGTGCATCTTCCCAGCTGAAAAATAAATGTGTGTAGAGACCACTAGTTTAAAAAGAGATTAAATTTGACTATAGTGGAGCAGAACATTCTTTGCGTTTCACAATTCCAACTGAGACACATAGTGGTGGCAGCATCAATGTAAAGAAAGGCAAAACATTTTAATACTTTTGCAAGGTACTGTTTAAACAGAAAGCATGCATATAATTATTTTTTTAAGTAATGATCCAAGTTGAAAATATAGAAAAAATGGGTGTGTACTATCTAGATCATTTTTCAAAAAAAACTAAAAATAACCAGCTCAATAAATTTGCTCATTTTTGCAAAATATATTATTTGTCAAATCTCCACTTAAATGTACTGTAAGTCACATAACTCTTCATACATAAGTCCCATTTTACAGGAACTTTAGGTGATGGTTAAGTAAATGCAATAAACTACCAACCCATCGTGTTGTTCATAAATGGAAGAACTCTGCTTGGCCGTGAACAAGAGCAACTTCTTCCGTCATCCGGGGCTGGTTTGACCCTGCTGGTATGAGTCAGCATCAGTTCTGTGAAGTCCTGAAGAAAAGCGGAGATATCTAGACCCGACTCGATCAGCTTTGGGTTTGGATGGTTGACTCGAGGACTGACAGATGCAGCTCAGATGTCCTTCAGCGGGCGGTCTCTGATAGACGGTGGTGTCTCCGTCTGGTTAATGACCTCTTGCAGACGCAGGCTGAGTGAAGTTTGTTTCCAGACGGTGGAAGTGTTTCATGTCACAGTTTGATGTTAGCCATCAGGAATGTGTTAAGGAGTCCAGTCAGTCTGCCCAGTCCAGTTGGCAGGTCTGTCTCCCTCTTGTCTTGCACGTCCGATCGCTGCATGTGTTGTTGTTGCAGGTGTAAAACATTTCGTGCGTGAGACTCCCCACAGGCTCAAAGAATGTGTTTTGCTGAACTGGGCCAGAGAATGCACAATTTTGCAACCGATGATCGGCATTTCCCGAGGTTTGTTTTTCCAGGTATGCAAAGTTTTCATTTCCGGTGATAGCGTGCATTGGGTTCTGACCTCTGAGTCAAATGATGAGAGCCGCGAGGATGCTGAACTTACGAGCTGAGCTGCCAGAGTGACAAAAGATTTGTATCTTGTAGACTTGAAAACAACATGTCGACATTAACTAGGTGGGGGGGGGGTTAATGGCTTTTTTTTTTATTCCAATTGATGATCATTTGAATAATTTTCATAAAGATACATTTTAGTTTTCTTAATGCACTTCGTCCAAGTCTACATGCTTCCTCTCTTCCTGCCTCCTCCTCCTCTCTCAGGCCTTTGCCAGCACATCTTTCATTTGGTGAAGGACTTCTCTGTGCCAGAATGTGCACGCTTTTCCTTCCAGGAGAGGATTGATGCGTCTTCCATCTCTGTGACTGACAGGCTACACAAACAGCGAACTGATCTGTCTGGGAGCCCGGACCCCCTGCACAGGCAGAGGCTGTACCCACACTGATGTCCTGGGGGCCTTGCGAGGGAAGAAGGGGCCAAGAGCTGGCATTGTGTGAGTGTGTTTTTTTGTTTTTTTAAACGCCCACACACCTCATGTAAAGACGTAGTGTGTGAGCTGCTATTCTGAGCTGTGTATCTAATTTGTTGTTCTGCACTCATGGCAAAAACTTGTAATCTTAATTAATTCATGAACATTTGGGCACATTTTGGAAGTGTGTGATGTTTTCAGTGCTGTGTCACACAGCCTGTGTGCACGCTGGCTGTGTTATGATGTCCAGAAGGGAAGGGGGGGTGGGGGGGGGGCAATTCACACTAAGTTGAAACAAAATCATATGAGGGAGTTTATTTTGTTGTTACCCATTACTAAATGTTGAATAAACATAATTTCCTTTGTGGTCTACTCGTTCTGTCTCTGCTGTTAGTTAGCCCTCAGCTGTTGGGAGGAGCAGCCGTCTGCTGCCATCTGCTGGAAAGAACTGCCACTCCCTCTGAATCACTCCTCAAATCTTTTAAACCAAAAAGAGGCAGCTTTTATTAGGTAGTTACATATTCTGAAGGCCAATGAAAGGAGCCTATGCCATGTTCAAAAGCATTCCCATACTGTACAGAACTAATTAATGTAAATAAATATGATATACTATACATTTATAACAGACATATAAACATATTCAGAACAAAATATATATTCTGTTATATTTCAATCAGAAGAAAAAAAGGGTTGGTGGTTTAGTGTTTATCCAACAAGAGATGTCCTTTTAATCTATTAGTCCTTAATTATTTTTTTTATAATTTAATAAATGTATTAGTCTTTCTTTTATTCTTAAAAACGAAAATATTTTAAATACTACAAAAAAATTTTTTTGCAAAATTATACATTAATGTGTTTATTCACGTCAGAATATTTTTAATTTTTTCTGTTGACTTCTGTGCGCTTCTGTGTCATTATTTTGGGGCGGTTTTTCTTTGTTTTTCATACATATCTAATTCATGCAGCTACTTTGTATTTTTGTATACAGAACTAAGTAGATCTTTAATTTTTAAAAAGTATATTTGTTTCGTTCATCTATCATTAATTTCTTCATTAATACACTTTTTGTTATTAATTGCATAGATTTTACATTTATAACTACAATCTGTGCTTTTTTTATTCCTGGCATTTTTGCAGGTGTTTCATTTATATGAAACGTGTTTGTGGAGATGCATATAATCAAAATAACATTTGTGTAGATAAGTATTTAAAATAAAATCTAATCTAACATTTGATTTTAGTTAATTTTTACTTAATTAATGCATTGTTATGTTATAGAATACTAAATTGGAGAGAACTTTCAAAAAGTGTTTATATCTTTTTCATTTTATCTTATTAACCTTAAAATATTATAAATTATATTACAATTTTCTTATCGACATCTTGCATCCTGCCAGTCATGAGGCAAATGTGTGGATAAGGACATTGACTACACAGATGAACTTCAGTGCTGCATCCTACTTGGTCCAACTGAACTGTCCTCCCCACCTTCTACACATCTAAGCGTCCAGGGCAAGGACTTCTAAAAAGCCGGTTCAAGTAATAAGTGCCTTTCTGAATAAATGTGTCCACCTCCAGGACCCCATCAGCCCTCAACGAGACCCACACAAAGAACCTTCTTTTTATTTATTTTTTACTTTATTCATCTATTTTTTATTTATTTTTTTGCCTTTTTGTGGACAATTGAGACATTTTTAACACTTTTATAATCCCATTCAGTATGGACAATTGTGACATTTTAACATTCTTAAAAATCACACTCAGTATATTTTCAAGGTATAAGTCCACATGTAGTTTGAATTTACAGTAAGTCGAATCTACTAACATTTGCATCTTAATTGAGGTTAAAGACAATTCCATCCATCCATCCATCCATTTTCTTCCGCTTATCCGGGGTCGGGTCGCGGGGGCAGCAGCCTAAGCAAAGAGACCCAGACTTCCCTCTCCCCAGCCACTTGTTCCAGCTCCTCGGGAGGAACCCCAAGGCGCTCCCAGGCCAGCCGAGAAACATAGTCCCTCCAGCGTGTCCTGGGCCTTCCCCTGGGCCTCCTCCCGGTGAGACGTGCCTGAAACACCTCACCAGGGAGGCGTCCAGGAGGCATCCTGACCAGATGCCCGAGCCACCTCAACTGACTCCTCTCGATGTGGAGAAGCAGCGGCTCTACTCTGAGCCCCCTCCGGATGACTGAGCTTCTCACCCTATCTCTAAGGGAGAGCCCAGACACTCTGCGGAGGAAACTCATTTCAGCCGCTTGTATCCGTGATCTCGTTCTTTCGGTCACCACCCAGAGTTCGTGACCATAGATGAGGGTAGGAACGTAGATCGACCGGTAAATCGAGAGCTTCGCCTTTTGGCTCAGCTCTCTCTTCACGACGACAGACCGGTAGAGCGCCCGCATAACTGCAGATGCCCCACCAATCCGTCTATCGATCTCCCGCTCCATTTTTCCCTCATTCGTGAACAAGACCCCCAGATACTTAAACTCCTCCACTTGGGGAAGGACCCCATCCCCGACCCGGAGGAGGCACCCCACCCTTTTCCGGCTCAAGACCATGGCCTCGGATTTGGAGGTGCTGATTCTCATCCCAGCCGCTTCACACTCGGCTGCGAACAGCTCCAGCGAAAGCTGTAGATCACGCTCCGATGCAGCCAACAGGACCACATCATCTGCAAAAAGCAAAGACCCGATCCTGAGGCCACCAAAACGGATCCCCTCAACGCCTTGGCTGCGCCTAGAGATCCTGTCCATAAAAGTTAGGAACAGGATCGGTGACAAAGGGCAACCTTGGCGGAGTCCAACTCTCACTGGAAACAAGCCCGACTTACTGCCGGCAATGCGAACCAAACTCTGGCACCGGTCGTACAGGGACCTAACAGCCCGTATCAAGGGGCCCGGTACCCCATACTCCCGGAGCACCCCCCACAGGGCCCCCCGAGGGACACGGTCGAACGCCTTCTCCAAGTCCACAAAACACATGTAGACCGGTTGGGCAAACTCCCACGCACCCTCCAGGACCCTGCTGAGGGTGTAGAGCTGGTCCAGTGTTCCACGGCCAGGACGAAAACCGCATTGTTCCTCCTGGATCCGAGCTTCGACTATCCGTCGGACCCTCCTCTCCAGAACCCCTGAATAGACCTTACCAGGGAGGCTCAGAAGTGTGATCCCCCTGTAGTTGGAACACACCCTGTGGTCCCCCTTTTTAAACAGGGGGACCACCACCCCGGTCTGCCAATCCAAGGGAACTGCCCCCGATGTCCACGCAATATTGCAGAGCCGCGTTAACCAACACAGCCCCACAACATCCAGAGCCTCGAGGAACTCCGGTCGAATCTCATCCACCCCCGGAGCCTTGCCACCGAGGAGCTTTTTAACGACCTCGGTGACCTCAGCACCAGAGATTGGAGAGCCCGACCCCAAGTCCCCAAACCCTGCTTCCAGATTGGAAGGCGTGCTGGTGGGATTGAGGAGGTCTTCGAAGTATTCCATCCACCGACCCAAAACGTCCCGCGTCGAGGTCAGCAGCACACCATCCCCACTGTAAACAGTGTTGGTGGCAGACCGCTTTCCCCCCCTGAGGCCCGGATGGTGGACCAGAATCGCTTCGAAGCCGTACGGAAGTCGTTTTCCATGGTCTCTCCAAACTCCTCCCACGCCCGAGTTTTTGCCTCAGCAACCATCCGAGCCGCATCCCGCTTGGCCTGTCGGTACCTATCAGCTGCTTCAGGGGTCCCACAAGCCCAATAAAGACAATTCCTTATGTCAATAAAGGTGATTGTGCCGAATCACCACTGGTATAGGATTGACTGTTTATTTCAATATTATCCATGTTGCATGTTAGCCCTCACCAGTGTGTTAGTATACCTCCACCATCGTATACTTTTCATTTATCATTTACAGTTATATATGTTTCCGGAATTGCGCCGCTCAAGGTGGCAGCATGTTGGAGTAGCTCTGTTACTTTGGTTCATATTTTTTTCTTTTTTAAAACTTTAATTCTTCCATTTCTGGTAGAAATATTGTTTTTGTGAACAACTGTTCTCTCTGGTTTTGAATGCTGTGCAGCTGGAAGGATTTTTGCTGATACTTTTTATTTTTGGACATTTGTTATGATGCATAACCATGGCAACAAGGTGGTTTACAACTGGCAGCAGCTGATTAACATCACAAAAGCTCAAATAATACCTCAACTACAGCCACAAAACCCTGATGAGTTGAAAAGAAGACGCCATAGATCCAGAGCATCCTCTACATCAGACTGTCATACAACTACAGAGCGTCTTCAGTCAGAGGCTTCTTCAGATCTGCAGAGCACTACAAGAGATCATCCCTACCCACAGCCATCAGCATCTACAACAAATCTTTGAAGGAACTTGCATAATGAGTTACAACAACATTTAATTTCCCTTTGGGATTAATATAGTAATTTTGAATTTTGAATTTGAATGTTATTCAGATTCATACGTGTTCATTTAACTCAATTCACTTTTTGGTGCTCTTTAGAGAGCCCAATCAGGGGGGACTGTTGTGGGAGAATGGCACGTGTTCTGGAGGAAATTAACGTGTCCTGATACATGTGTTTTTGTGGAGAAACGTGATGTTTTGTTTAACTAATCGAGGTCTGGCGTCAGAGAGTCTGGTTTAGTCGACAGGTCAGTATGACCTGTCAATCTTTCTTGGCAAAAACATCCAGCTAATAAATGATTCCTAAGATTTTCAAAACCGGAAAAACATGTTTATCATTGGGCAGGTGTGCATCTTTCTAGTGCATAAAGAGTGTTGTAATGAGACTAAGGAGAAAGAGCAGAGAAGAAAGGAAGATGGCTGCAGGTTGCTGAGGTTGTATTCTGAAAATCTGTCCGTATGTTAAATCAATAAACTTACCGGTTAAAGGGTGCATTGCAGATTACAGAAGCTCTGCGTCTGTTTATTTAACTGTTAGAATTCTGTGCATGTTGGAAACGACCAACAATGCTAACAGCACATTTCTACCCATTTCCAGGCACCAGTGACAATAATCGGCTTTAACATCTCCATTAGGTTTTGGCAACCACTGCTAGTCCACCCCATTTCCTTTTGCAGCTCCCCTTTAAATCTCCTTCTGGCCATATGCTTAAAAAGACGGACAGAGAGACGTTGGAGTCAGGGATATGATGATGTAACAGATGGATTGTACCTCCTCCTTCTCTCTCTCCTTTTTGGTCCTGCTCTGCATCCATGAAGCCTCCCTTTCAACTCCTCTAGAATTAGGGGTCAGAGTTCAGGTATTATTTGAGCTATTGCGATGCAAATTAGTTGCTCCAAGTTGTAAAAAGAATACCTTGTTGCCACGAATACTCGTCATAACAAATGTCCAAAAGCAAAATAAAGTAACAGCGAAAATCCTTCCAGCTCCACATCATCCCAAACCAGAGGGAATAATTATCAAAAAATGCAATACCTCACCCCAACGATAATGAACAAAAGTCTAGAAAAAGATCAAATGGGAAAAAACGTAGCAGAGCTGCTCCAACATGCTTCCATCATGAGTGGCGCTATTGCAGGATCGCTTTCATTATTCGTCCAAAAAGGACTAAAATATTTCAAAGCTTGTAGTAGAATGTTATAAACTGAAGGAACCAAATGTAAAAAAGTGGAAAAAGGTTTTAAATCTTATATTAATTCTATGTCTTTACAGTTTAACCAAAATGTTCATGGCAAAAACTAGAGTTAGATTTTGTGCTTTTTCCCATTAGTAAAGGTATTTTGCATTGATTTGGACTACCGACAGGCCCAGCGAAACCAGTTATACCTGGAACACTAACGCTGCTTGGTAGTTTACTCTCCATACTTTGCATATCATTAAAAGGAAACGTGGAATTATGCGCAGGTCACATGTTGTTTTCCTTAGTAGGCTATGTGATAATTACGGTTAAAATGGAAGGAACCGGGCGGCTGTTATACAACCACTTGAAGAATGTCCGCATCCTTTGGGACTTTGGGTTGAGAAGAGTCTGACTTTCGGCGAGGCTTTTTCATCGTCCCACCCACTTTCTCCTGGCACTCCGATTGGCCGCTGTGCTGGTGGCCAAACTCAAAGCTGATCCTGAGCTCTCCCATCTGGCAGCGGGGCAGAACGTCGGGGATCCACTCGATCACAAAGGAGCTGGATTCCTTCTGATCCCCAGAGCTCGATCCTGGTGGCGACCAAAACAAGTGAAGTAGCGAATAACCTGAGTATACAGACAACTTTTTTCTTTCCGGACTTACAAAAAAACAAAAGGAAGATCACGTACCGACTTTGAGGAAAGTGCGGTGCTCCATCGGTCGAATGGCCTGTGGGCGCTCCGTTCTGTGTCCGTCTACCGATTCTGGCTCAGGTGGCGGCTCGGGGAGGTGAAACCGAGAGTAAGAACCGTCCAGATTCTTCACAAAGCTCTGAGTGACCTCCAATGGCAGCTGGTGGACAAAGTATTTCATCAAAAAATTATTTCTACCCAAAAGGCTGATCACAATTAGACAGCTAATAGTAGCAGTTTCCTCTTGGTTCAACAGTGTGCCAACGGGATGCATTTTAAGATCTAATTTTGCCATTTAAGCAACAACAACAAAAACAATAAAACAGCCTATAATTTAAGCAGATATATTCTGGATAACATAATATATATAATGTGTTTCAGAAAGAGTTTCCTCCTCCTACTCCTCTAGCAAAAAAGCACTCCTTCCTGAACCTTAATGATTTACCTCCGGAGTGTCAAAAATGTGCTTGACGTGCAGCAGATTGGTGACATGCCAGGTGTACTTGGAGAAGGAACCCAGGGGAAGTCCGTCGCTCCTCACAAACGCTGAACACCACAGACAGAAACAGAAGAAGACATACGTGTTCACAGAATTTAAGCTTTCGAAATCTGAAAAGTGTGGCAGACATTTTTATCCAGACCCCGAGTGGAGATGCAGGCCGAGTGTTGTCGAGCATGTCTCAGCAAATGGAAATCTTTACAGATTCTTTACAAAACATCTCAAATTTAGATAGATAGCATATCTGAACATCAATTTCAAAGTTTTCTAACAGGTTCTCAACTGGATTTAAGCCTGGACTTTGACTAGGCCATTCCAACACATGGATCTTACTCTAATTCTAAGCTACTCCATTCCAGCTTTGGTTGTAGAAGCTTAGGGTTGCTGTCCTGCTGGACAGCAAACCTCTGCCCTAGTCTCTAGTCATTTGGGGCCTGCTGAAGCCTCCCCACAGCATGATGCTGCCACCAATGTATTTTACAATGAAAATGAGATTTCTATATGTAGATGCATCTTTCTATCACATAAAATCCCAGCAAAAATGACTCCTCTCAATGTTGTGGTGTACCCAAACGTAAATGAGCTCAGCAAGTATGAGTACTGCAAGTAAACCCCAGGCGTCCCCCTCATGTAAGGCACTCCTGTGTTTAACATGATATAATTAACACTCACCTGTTGTGAGGTTAGGCAGTCTCCTCTTCTTGGATCCCATCGACAGACGCTGCTGCAGGGCATTGAAGAACTCCTGGGGGATGTGGTAGACTAACGGCTGGGGTTTTCCTGACAGGTGAGAAACAACCGAATGTGCTAAACAACAATTAAAACTCTCAAGTCGTTCGAGGAACTTCATAATAATTCTACATATATATATATATATATATATATATATATATATATATATAGATATATATATATATATATATCTATATATATAGATATATATATATATATAGATATATATATATATATATATATATATATATATATATATATATATATATATATATATATATATATATATATATATATATTATCTATCTATCTATCTATCTATCTATCTATCTATCTATATATATATATATATATATATATATATATATATATATATATATATATATATATAATATATCTATATGTATATATATACACACATACATATATATAAGTGTACGTTTGAGCTTTGTTTGCTCTAAATAGATCATTTAGGCGATAAAGATGAATTCTAGGCAGTAACATCCAACTTTCAGAATAAAATATAAATGACCTGCTGTTTTACACTGTCCTCTAGTGGAAACATAAGCAAACTACACTGGCCTAAACCAGTAAATGTACTTAAAGAAGTTTGATTTAAAGGGCAGACAAAGTAGACTTAATGTTATCTTTATTTGATTTTAAACTTAATGCCATTAATTACTGTATAATTCCTGTTCATTTGAAAAGCATCAATAATTTGTTGGATTTTATGCTGCATCAGCACACAGAAGCGCAACATTTGGAGGTGGAAGAAAAGTGATTTAAAGTTTTTCACAAAAATCTGAAAAGGTTGTATTTTTATTCAACCTCCTTTACTCTGATGATCCAAAATTAGATTTGGTGCAACTGAATGTCTTCAGAATTCAGCTAATTACAAACTATAGCTGCACCAGTTTGTAATTTGATCTCAGTGTTAATCCAGGTGTTCTGAGAAGGCCTCAGAGGTTTGTTAGAGAACATTAGAGAACAAACAGCAGTGTGGAGACTAAGAAACAGAGCAGACAGGTCAGGTCCTGGGCCCTCATTTATCAAACATTTGTAGAAACTGTCCTATATTCTATCCTACGAATGAAATTTAGAATGTTCGTATGAACAGCCAAAATCCAGATTTATAAAATGCACGGTGGCCAGTCGTACGCATGTTCCTCCGCAGTCAACTGTTGATAAGTCCCACATGTGTATCCCTAGGTGCTCATGCCTGTTCACAGTCATTTGTGTACAGAAATGCCCTCAATTACCCATATTTGGTCACACCACATCCTCTGGCATAGACATTAAATCCCTGCGTCCTTCCCAATGATAATGGCCAAGAGAGCAAAAAAAGAAATCCGAGATCGAATTGAAACACAAGTGGGAGGAAAAAAAAGAAAAGAAAAAAAGCATTATGAACAGTTTTTGAAAACTGTTATATTTAACAGTGATATTGCTATTTTCCTTTTAACACTGATAGTTTTTGCCCTGTGTTATCAGCGGTTCCTCTGCTTCATGATCCTCATGCTTGATGATCACCCCTAACATGTAATCATTTATTAATTGGCAAATTTCTAACATTTCCTGAAAGTTTAAACTAAATACGTCCATATCTTTTTTGAGTTATTTTGCTAATAGACAGACAGACCCCAACATGAGCTCACTGGTGGAGGTGATAAACTGATGAGATAAATATTTTGTCAAAGTAAAACCGTTTCAGTGTTGCAGTTCCCCCGTTCTATCACTGGATTCTGTGCATACGCATGGTTCAGAGCTGTTCTTATATTTAGGAACATTTCTACACACAAGTACAAGATGGACACCACACAATGCTTAAAATCGTTCCTACACACGAAATACGCACAGGTCTGTGCGTAAGTACGGTTGATAAATGAGGGCCCATGAACATTAATGTGTTAGAATGCCGAATCCAGGCCTAAAACAAACAGTTTATGGCAAATCTTGGCAATTGCTGTTTGTAGAGCCTCTTCGTCCACTCTGACTGAGCTTGAGCTCTTTTGGAGAATGGGCAAAAAGATTCTGTCTCTAGGTGTGCAAAATTGGTGATGACATACCCCAAAAGACCTGCAGTCTGTAATACATAATACAGACCGCACTTTTAAGACTAGTAATAGTAAAAATTAACCCCTTCAGACGTTTACTGGAATGGACATGATAATGTTCTGGGTTAAAACCGATAAACAATTAGGTGATTTGTCATTTAAATGATGCTAGTTACTGAGTGGTCCTTTATTAACCATTAACAATGAAGTCCAGACTCTTAACTTGATATAACTGAGTTTCAGGCATCAGACAAGACAAGCATGGGTCTGAAATTAGAGAAGAGGAGGAGTAAGTCTCTATTGTCCATCAAAAATAGAAATGTATGTTCATGGTAGCCTAAGCATGCTCTCAGTATACTTTTAAGTATTTGTAGTGATTGTATTTGAAGTTATTTTGAAAATATTTTCTTACATTGAATTATACGATTTTTATCAAAGTTGAATGTCCATCCCAATGGACATCAGGTGTTATCAAACGCTAAATTATTTACCGTTACCATGCAAAGAAAAAAGTATAAGGATTTTATAGCTAATTTGTGATTTCACAAAAAATTATATTACCCACAATAATCCAAGTTTATGTCTAGATTCAGACCTGAACACTAGGAGACACATCAGCAAACATCCAGTTTCAAAAGTTGGGGTCATGCCTAATTAGTTGTGACATGAAATCTATGTGAAAACTATGGCCTTTGTACTTACGTTTTCATGACATTGTAAGCTCATTTAGTCATAGTGTCCATTGCAAAGGACATCATAAAACACATAAAACATGAGTTAGCAAAAATTTATTTTTCCCTTTTATTTATATGCTTAATTGGAGTAAAACTCAGCTGAGTAAATTTTTATTTGTCTCACTAGAAGAAAAAACACGTCTGAAGAGGTTAAAAAACATGCATTTTATCTACTTTCTGTGGGTCTGTCACATATATTCTGATAAACGCATTGAAGTTTGTTGTCGTAATGTGGCCAAACCTAATGAAATTTAAAGGGTAGGAATACATTGCCCTGGAACATCCAACGCATTGCTAATTCCGAAAGGACTTTAATGCTAATGCTACCTTCAAGCTGGTAGTGCATTGTCTGATGGATCCTCTCAGTCACACTGGCTAGCCACTGCTGGAAGCCCATCGTCACTGTGCGCTCGTCTACAACCTGAGGGCTGCCTGAGGAGGGCGCACACAGATCAGAAGAATCATCACATTACCATAACTGAAAAGGTTTCATCAGCTCTCAATTAAATGCTGAACAGCGCTACACATTCTTTTTGGTGGCTGACTCGGGGATTAGCGGAGAGAATTGCACGGATGAATGGTAAAGATTAAGATTAAGCAAGGACAGGCAGGACAAAAATGAAAAGGCCGAGAGGTGAGACAGGCAGCACCTGCAGCCTTCAGCCCCCCAGCTTTCCTCTGACTGGCTTTCCTCAGGCCAGAGGCCGGCACTCCTCCTTTCCCCGCCGCAGAGGGAGAGGCCACTGAGAGGAGCGTCGCAGATACGGGATGTAAAGAATAAGAGGACGGGGAAACAGACAGATACAGAAAGAGATAGGCAGGAAAGTGGAGGGTGCAGACCAACATTAATAAGGGGTAAAGGCATAATGCGAGACGTTTCAGGAAGTGTTGTGAAAAACCACCGGAGGAAGGTTCATCCAAACGCTGCTTCTTCACTTTAAAGTGGGAGTTGTTGGCTTCCACCTGCTGCTGCAGAGGTTTCTCATCGGCAGCGCTCTTCTGCACACCTGAGGAGAGAATACAAACACTTGAAAATGAGCTGGAATTTCATCATGCTTTTATCTGTGGGCTTCTTGTAAATTTCTGGAGATTACGACGGCAGCTATGTGTGGCAAAGCTGGGTAAAGAAGGCTTCGGCGTAAATTGATTTCTTCTTGCAAGAAGCCATAACCTCACACCATAAAATTGAGGAAATAATTGGACTTTTAAATGGAGTTCGTTTATTCAGTGAACGAAAAATATCTCATGTTGTTAATTTTTTTTTTTTTTTTATTACAGGTGGTACACAAACTTGACACTGTGGTGGCATCAGCCATCTTCCAATGCGTTGTCTCTTGCAGCAGCAGATCTGACCTACAGCTGAGACGAAGCGGTCGGATAAGATCGTCAGGAAGGCCAGCTCTGCCCTAGGAGCCCTCCTTAACTCAGTGCGGGCGGCGGGAGACAGAAGGACTCTGGCTAAAATGACATCACTGTCGGACAGCGTCTCCCACCCCATGCGTGTAGCTGTCGCTGAACCGGAGGGCTCTATCGGCGACAGACTGCTGCGTCCTGCGTGCACAGAGGAGCGTTACCGCAGATCCTTCCTCCCAGCAGCTGTGCTGCTCCATAACCATCACAACTCCCCAACAAACTCAATAAATGTGTGTTTGCAGTTTGAGTTCTTCACTTTTCACCAATAGCCTGGTTTTTTTTTCATGCACAAATGCACGTGCACATTTTCTAAATATTTTTAAATGATCTTGCTGCACATTTCTTGGATCTGAGAATGTTATTTTTAGTTTTAATAACTGCATAGTATCTCAGTGTTGTCATTTTGCCCTTACTGTAGAATATACTATTATTCCTAATTCTGTGTTTTTATAGATGTTATTTTCCTCTGTGAACGTGAAAGCCTAGATTGACTGTTGCTTTGCTGTTGTTAGGCATGAAATACCTCTCCATCAGAGAATAAAGGATGTTTCTATTCCATTCTATTCAAACAGACATTCAAGCAAACTCTTAAAGACAAATGTAAATGAAGCATTTATAAAATGAAGGTTTTGTTTGTTTGTTGGTTTTTTTTAACTAGTAATCCATAACTGCCTGTTTCTTTGGGATATAAATATTACTACTGAACTAAACTCACAATTAAATCAGCTCTACCTGAAAGGGGACATAATATGCCTCTTTTAAGCTAAGTCATAATAGGTCTATGGTCTGGACTAAACATGTTCATGCAGTTCCTTGCACAAAATCACTCTCACATAAAGCGATCTCAACAACTCAGTTCTGTACAATTTCAGTCACTTTCAGAGTGAGCTTTTTAGAGGGCTCTGTCGCTTTTATGCAAATCAGTGGTGGCAGACCACGCCCACCCATCGTGTTACTAGGCTGCAGGTTTGCGACACATAATAATAGCATGGAATTGGAAATGGTGGGCGGGGCTTGCCAGGTGAAGGGCGGTTATATGCAAATTTCACGTATTGTGACATCACAATAAGGCCCTTTTTCAGACAGCTTGTCTGACTGCAAAAATGTGCACACACAAAAATGGATGGTTTTTATTCATAAGTGTTCATAGAAGCAGCAGAGATCCAGATGGCAACAAAAAAGGATGAAAAAAAGTAAAACTTACATAATATGACCCTTAAAAAAATATGACACTTAGATTATTGATATAATGCTGATGAAATCCAGATTTAAGTATCCTAGACTAAATCTGGATTATCTATTTGATAAAATAAAAACATAATCATTTGTACATCTTTGATTATTTTAGTTTGTAAACGTAAAAGATGTGGATTTTCAGTGCTTTGTATAATGACAACACAGGTCCCGTCTAAAACACTCATCTAAGAAGGTGTAGATGCTAAAAAACACAAAAACAAAACAAAAACAGCTAAACGGGAACTTTTTCTTTATTCCGAGCACCTGTGGGTTCTGTAACTTGGTAACTCGAAACCCATCAATAACTTTTGACAAAAAATTTAAGTTAAGATGTGGCAGATGAAAAAATGTACATACAGGTCCTTCTAAAAAAAATTTGCATATTGTGAAAAAGTTCATTCTTTTCCATAATGTAATGATAAAAAAAAAAATTTAACTTTCATATATTTTAAATTCATTGCACACCAACTGAAATATTTCAGGTCTTTAATTGTTTTAAAACTGATGATTTTGGCATACAGCTCATGAAAACCCAAAATTCCTATCTCAAAAAATTAGCATATTTCATCCGACCAATAAAAGAAAAGTGTTTTTAATACAAAAAAAGTCAACCTTCAAATAATTATGTTCAGTTATGCACTCAATACTTGGTCGGTAATCCTTTTGCAGAAATGACTGCTTCAATGCGGCGTGGCATGGAGGCAATCAGCCTGTGGCACTGCTGAGGTGTTATGGAGGCCCAGGATGCTTCGATAGCAGCCTTAAGCTCATCCAGAGTGTTGGGTCTTGCCTCTCTCAACTTCCTCTTCCCAATATCCCACAGATTCTCTATGGGGTTCAGGTCAGGAGAGTTGGCAGGCCAATTGAGCTCAGTAATACCATGGTCAGTAAACCATTTACCAGTGGTTTTGGCACTGTGAGCAGGTGCCAGGTCGTGCTGAAAAATGAAATCTTCATCTCCATAAAGCTTTTCAGCAGATGGAAGCATGAAGTGCTCCAAAATCTCCTGATAGCTAGCTGCATTGACCCTGCCCTTGATAAAACACAGTGGACCAACACTAGCAGCTGACATGGCACCGCAGACCATCACTGACTGTGGGTACTTGACACTGGACTTCAGGCATTTTGGCATTTCCTTCTCCCCAGTCTTCCTCCAGACTCTGGCACCTTGATTTCCGAATGACATGCAAAATTTGCTTTCATCCGAAAAAAGTACTTTGGACCACTGAGCAACAGTCCAGTGCTGCTTCTATGTAGCCCAGGTCAGGCGCTTCTGCCGCTGTTTCTGGTTCAAAAGTGGCTTGACCTGGGGAATGCGGCACCTGTAGCCCATTTCCTGCACACGCCTGTGCACGGTGGCTCTGGATGTTTCTACTCCAGACTCAGTCCACTGCTTCTGGAGGTCCCCCAAGGTCTGGAATCGGTCCTTCTCCACAATCTTCCTCAGTGTCCGGTCACCTCTTCTCGTTGTGCAGCGTTTTCTGCCACACTTTTTCCTTCCCACAGACTTCCCACTGAGGTGCCTTGATACAGCACTCTGGGAACAGCCTATTCGTTCAGAAATTTCTTTCTGTGTCTTACCCTCTTGCTTGAGGGTGACAATGATGGCCTTCTGGGCAGCAGTCAGGTCGGCAGTCTTACCCATGATTGCGGTTTTGAGTAATGAACCAGGCTGGGAGTTTTTAAAAGCCTCAGGAATCTTTTGCAGGTGTTTAGAGTTAATTAGTTGATTCAGATGATCAGGTTAATAGCTCGTTTAGAGAACCTTTTCATGATATGCTAATTTTTTGAGAAAGGAATTTTGGGTTTTCATGAGCTGTATGCCAAAATCATCAGTTTTAAAACAATAAAAGACCTAAAATATTTCAGTTGGTGTGCAATGTATCTAAATAATATGAAGGTTTATTTTTTATCATTACATTATGGAAAAGAATGAACTTTATCACAATATGCTAATTTTTTGAGAAGGACCTGTAAATCACTGAAAAATCGTATGTATTCTTTAGAATTTAGTGTATCCTTTGGGCAACAGAATAGGGAAGTACAACCTCAAAATAAAACCTTTTCTATACAAACTACTACAAGTTTCCCTTTCTCCATATTTATCCTAATCTGAAGAACAATAAAAATTTTCTGACTATATAGGAACCCTGACAGTTATTTCTCATCATTTTCTCCCCCACTTTAGAAATATGCTCATCAAATAAATAAAGGTTAGATGAAGCTGCTGCAAAAGAGACGAATTGATTCTAAGGCTTTTGCCACGTGTAAATCAGTGTAGGCAGCACTGTAGATACTGTACCGCTCGAGGCGTGGTTGATGAACGCTGCAAACTCTGCAGCCAGCTTTTCGTTGCTTGAGAAGGCGCAGACGCAGGCGTAGAAGTGAAGGCAGGGCTGAGAGCCGGCTGGGCACGGAGCAGGGAGAGAGCCGCCCGATCCGTCCGCGCCATGTTTCGTTCTTCCTGCGCTGGGCTGGCAGCTGCAGTAAAAGATGCTCCTGTCGCTCTTCAGTGTCTCCGCCTGAGCCACTGTGAGGTGAAGCAGGCCCAGAGGATGCTGCGAGTCGGTGTGGCACTTCACCACCAGTGTGTCTTTGGAAACCCGCTGCACCAGAGGCCCGGGGGACTCCGTGGCCAGCCTCCACAGCTCCTCTCTGGCCTGGATGGAGGCCTGCAAAGCCTCCAGGACGGAGCTCTTAAAGGTGAGAGGTGTGGCGCGGCTCCGGCAGTCTATGGCCTGCTTGATGTGGACGCAGAGGCTGTCGGGGGACGGCTCCGTCGACGCCAAACCGGAATCGCGCTTGCTTGGCCTCTCGCCCTGCCTGCAGGAGGGCAGGAAGCAGCGGCCGAGGTTGATGCGGGTGAGCAGGGTGGCTCCGTCCCCGGTCGCTATGGCCGTGTCCGTGGGAACCAGCTCCACGAAGCCCCACTGTGTGGCTCCTCTTCCTCTGTGGCACACTGAAAACACCTGTGCGCCTCCTCCGGCTTCCTGTCCCTTCCCACAATTCTCCTCGCTGTCGGTTATCACCACCCTGACCAGCTCCACCGCGCCTTTCTTGCTGCTTTTGCGCCCGGCCGACGCGTCCCTGAGGGTCATGCCGCAGGCTTTGTTCTTGCAGCTGAGCCCACGGGTGCCGTTGTAGACCCCACACTGAGGGCACTTGCGAATGCCCCGCAGGGTTGCCCTACCCAGGTTGGATAGAAAGGCGGGCGTTGTGGCGGTGGGCTTCCGGCTTTCTCGCTGCTTTGCCGCTAAGCTGCACTGGCTGCTGGGAGTCTGAGGGGAGGCCGATGAGGAGGACACGGTCACTTCGCTTTCCATTTCGGGGGGGGGGGGGGGGGGTTATGTTCAAAACTCTCGGCCGCACATTACACGACTCAAGCCTTGAAAAAGACGGAGAGGGGGGTGGACTTTAATGTCGATTTAATAAGAAAACATGTTATATTATTCGGCTGCACTTTAAAGCTACAAGCCAAACATTTCTCTAAAAATCAACCTCACCTTTTCACCCACCGGTTCGTCACCTAGACAGCGAAATGTCCCACGTTCACTCTGTTTTGGCTAGTTTGTTGCAAAATCTGTGTTGGATCGAGATAAAATCTACTCTCCCCAAAACAAGACCCCACGCATACAAGCTTCTGATGACATCACAAAAGGCATAAGGCAACTGATTTTGCTTTTTCCTCGTCTTGCTTACTGTTTTTGCATGTTTTCAATCAAGTTCCGCTTTGAGCTGCACAACACACGATGTCACAAGCATCACAGTATCAACGTGTCGACAACACAGCTGCAAAAGACCGCTCGAATGCAACACATGGTGGGCTATTACTGTCTTTTAGTGACATGAAAACTTGAGGCTGTGATTTTAAGTGCCTTAAAGGTCTTGGGCCTTCTTATCTCTCTGAACTGCTTTTACCATGTGAACCTTCGCGGCCTCTGCGCTCCTCTGGCAGCCGTCTCCTTGTCCTTCCAGTACAACGGCCCTCATCTCTGGAACAGGCTGCCAGAGGACTTCAGGGCCGCCGAGAACGTTCATGTTTTTAAGAGCAGGCTCAAGACTCACCTTTTTAGCCTAGCTTTTAACTGATTATTATTTATTATTGTCTGTTTAATTGCTCTGCATGTTTTACATGATTATATTTTATCAGTGTTTTACTATTTAATCTTACTATCGCATTTTTTTACTGCTTATCTTTAGATTTTAATTAGTTATCTTAATCCCCGTTCCAGTGTTTAAATAGTTTATTCCGGTCCAATAATTTGATTTGATAAATTATTTCCACATTACCACCATTTGATGTGTCATTAATCCCATACAAAAAAAATTAAGCTGAATTAAACTGATATTTTGCTAAAGCACCTCCTTGATTTAATTCCATTTCAAATGTTATGCTAAAAAATAGGTAATTTTATTTGTATAGCACACTTTCAACAACAAGGTAATTCATAAAATCCCTTTTCATTCCCAGCTTTCTAGCAGAGGTTATAGGGACAAAACGGACTAATTTTTAGAACAGTACCCGATTTCATCTTTCTTGAAATTTTGACCAAAGGGTTTCGGAGATTTTATCCGGGCTTTGATGTTTTCTTCAAAGGAAAAAGGATTTTAACACTGGTCAATGCTCCAAACAAATTGAGAGCAGTAGACTACAGTAGTTGGAAATCTCTGCAATTCATTCAGTGTTGGGGTCAGGTTCCAGGGAGGCCCTTGACCAGTTTCCGTCTGGCGTTTTAAACCGTTATGGAGAAATGTCCAGTTTCTGGAATAGCACTACTGTTCCATAGTTTGGTGGCCTTTCTTCTGACTGATAAAGAAAGATCCCTTGCCACCTCTTGCAGAGATGTTACAAAAGTAAAACATGGGTCCATTCTAACCCATCCCAATGTTCAACAATATTAACACAATGGTAATATTATGCAGACCTATTGTATTCTGTCCAGTTGAGTTGTATGGAGCCCACCAACCCAAATGCCTCACTGTCATCATCACAGTTTCATTCTGTTTCCCCATCCGTCATAGATTAGTGGAATCATCAAGGTCAAGCACAAATAGTTGGACCTCTTGCAACTCAAGAGCTTGCGAATCTACAGAAAAATGTGGTAATAACCTCTCTCTGCCAAAGCGTCAACTGATTTTAGCTGATCAATTGGATGCTAGTACCTCTTGTGATGTCATCAAGCCAACTACACACAGAGCACAATGAAAAGTTTGATTCTTAATTGCGCTTTTTAAAACTTAGCATCATAAACTAAATCATTCAATGATGATGCATACATCATTATCCAACTGGGATTTTACTGGGCCTATGCGTTAGTGAGAAACAAAATACACCACTGCATACTGTTTTAATACTGAACTTGAAATAAAAGGACACGATTAATCTTACATCAGTTCAAATGTGTTCAAATGTAATAAGCATGTGCATAGCTGCTACACAGACCTTTGTTGTAACCCTACAGCCTTATCTCAACCATATTTCTATAATTGTTTTAAAAACAAAATGTTCAAACTACCTCTAATCCGCCTCTGTTTGGTCAAATTCGGCTTCACTCTGGCCTCCTAAATCGTCTCGACCGTCGCCATTCCTCCTTACATTCAGACACCCGCATTGCGCCTGTAACGGACCTCCCCATTGGCTGGTGGATATCACGTGGGAGACAAGACATGGGGCGTGCGCTTCGGGAGCGCGTACGCGGAGTCTCGGTATCTGTAGTTGATTAAAACTGAGGCGGGTAATCAGAGTTGCTTGAGCTACCGCGGCTTATTTTATTTTATTTTTTTTAAGTATTCTTACCATCTTCACGAGTTGCCACATAGGTCACTAAAACTGAGCTGTTCAAGTATTTTGCTTTCTTTGAGCTGTAAATGTATTTACGTATATTATAATTTATCGCATTAGCATATCTTTCTATGTACATTTATTTCACTCATCTGCTCATGCGTTTATTATCTCTGTAACGATTAATACCGTATGCTATGGTGAGCTTGTCAAACATTTTGTAATACATAAGCTGTAAAAACTTCATAGCTCCCATACAAGCACTCCTATGCCATAATATGGTCTTTACCGGGTTCTGAAATTATTTGCATTCGACGACCGATTCCACGTTGTCATTTATTAAACAAAATTAAGCCAAACTGGAAAATAAAGAGCAACCATTTGCTGCTTCAGCTGATGAGGAGCGCAACAGCTAGGTGCTGTCAAGCTAATGCTCTTCATTCACTGACCAGCTACACGAACATCTGTTTGTTGCAGTTTGCTGCTCCAGAACAAACAGGTCTGTGTTAACACAATGCCAAGAAGTACAAACACACCAACGACCTTAAAGAAGTCAGTGTTACTGTCCACCAATTCTCAACTCTCCAAGCTATTTGAATGCCACCATTCTTATGAGCGAAATATTATTCCAAATTATTCACAGCCGGAAAACATTTGATACATAGTAGCCAATTCACATCATGGAGAGATGGTGCAGTCCTGAGAAAAATAAATAAATAAAATCCCCTCCAAGATCGCCACCTCAAACATGAAAGGCCTCTGTTGGAAAGTGAAAAGGTTAACATTCATGATAGTAATTGAAGAGGGACTGAACAACAATGACTCCTTTGGAAGGGTTGTTAGGAGAGAACCTCCTCTGTGAAAAGATGAAAGAACTACTTAAATGACTTTAGTTTGCAAAGTCGCATCTGATGGAATCAAAACACTTTCTGGAACATCGTCTTTTGGACAGCGTATCAGCACAAAAAACTTGAATCGGCTGTGAAGCATGGAGGTGGAGGTGTGATGGTTTGGGCTTGTTTAGCAGCCACTGTGTCATTTATTCCACTGTATAATCAAGTATTCTAAAGCCTGTCTGTTGTCCAGAACTGGGTCAGGCAGGCAATGAAGAAATGCGGTACAAAGAAAAATCCCTGACTACTTTAAAAGACTGGCAGTCACACACAAAAACTAATAGTTGAAACTATTCCTGATCGATGGCAGCATGATGTAGCCTGTCACTTGAGATTCATTTTACATCACCTGAAGGACATCAGAAAAATTAATGCATCAATTGTTCCAGGACAAAAAACGTTTTCTTTTAACTGGGAAAAAAAATTACCCCAGAATGTTTCTCTCATAGGATGAAATGTTCACTTTGCCTTAAACCCAAATACCTAACCTATAGCTTATATGGACAGAATTAATCTGATGTAGCGGATTAAACCTGCGATGCACGTCGTGTTATGTCCTCAAGTCTTCTTACCATCTATATCCACTTGCGACTCATGGACATAATCATCTAGACTGTGAAAGTTTCCCTTGTAAAGCACCAAATCTTTAAATGTCAAACTGCCACAATGGTAGTCGGAGACGGTTTAACAGAGTTCCTGGATCTGCGACTGTTCCATGAAGTTTTCGTTTCAATCTGGAAAACCTTTCATTCCTGTGAAAATTTACATCGCTTAAACCGTTATAAATCGTAAAAATAAAAATGTACAGCTGAAGAGACATCTTTCAACACCAGTTAAAAATCTTTCTCAAGGGACAAGGCTGTAAATGACAAATGACTGCCCCGCTTTGATCAAGTCGTTTCCAAAGATGAGACGTAAACAGTGTAAATGTGAGCTGTTATAAACATCAGCTTTTTCTTTTGTTTTTTTTTTTAATGGGACAAAGCAAAAACACAAACCATGTCACTGGTGTATGAACAAAACTTATTTTCTCAAAAACATAGGCTGAAAACATTCATCGGCACTGCCTACTCTTTTTTTTTTCTTTTGTAATATTAAAAGTAACTTAACTAGATAAGGCAACGAAATGGATTTTCCAATTCTACGGAGATGACTGTAGACGCGCTGCAAACGTCTGAGCTCTAGAAGTTCCTTAATCTATAAAAACAATCACTACAATGGTGTAAAACAATTTAAATTATAAAGGTTTTTCTTGAATCTAAAGATTTCTGCATTACATAGCAATGCTGCTTGTCCTCCAGTCTGCTGGACGTGTGAAATGTTGCTCTGCTTCTACTGCATACGGACCAGCACTGGACAGAGATAATATTTTCAAACAGGCGCCGTAATCGGTTTCCCCAACCAGGAGCAAGCACGCATTCTCGTTGAACATGTCTTTATACAGATTTAGTACAATTTAACAGACTGTTTGGCTATTTACATACAACAGGCTTCCAAATAAAAATGTTTTAAAAATTGCAGAAAAACTGGAATGCAAAACAAAAAAAATAAGATTGAGTACTTCAAATTTTGTGAAAAGGAAGTTTTGTGCAATCTTTGTCCGCCTATACGTAAGATAAGAGTGGCAGTAATCCCTGCAATTGTTTAGAGATGTATACGAATTTAAAAATCAGGTCGACAGCCACCTAATGACGTCCCCAAAAAAAAACATAAAAAGATTTTGCATGTACATGATTCGATGGCGTCACTTTAGCTTCTCTTGTCCTGAAATAAAACGAAAAAGGCAAAAGCTCTTTATACAATGTCAGCATTTTACGTTGCCAAAAAAAAAAGAAAATACCTTTCTCTAGCAGTTTTGTAGCAACCCCCCCCCCAAAAAAAGAAAAATAAAATGGAATAGTCCTTCTAGGTTTGGGATAGATGTCAGCAATGTCTTGGTGAGTAAAAGCATCAGTTCATGCACACACGCACAAACACACACACTTCTTATCCACAGATGAGTTCCTCCGTCTGTTCCGTCCGGTCCGGTCCAGGACATGGCATGAAGAAGCAAACTGGCATTTGCTCGAGAGCGTTTCGTCGTTACCAAATTCCTCCCAACCAGCTAGCCTCTACAGTTCATTAGAATAACTAGAGCACACCCTGAGAACTCACTTGGACCGTCGTGTCACTACAGCGATGGGCGGACAGAGCAGTGATGAGATCGACGGTCTCCAAAGGAGAGAAAAAGGAACAGCTCTTTGTCAGTAAGTGGAGAGGCTGTGTTGCAATACTGTAGATTACTGAGAGCTTTCTGTGGAAGAGTTCGTTGCCTTTTTCTCTCTGGATGATTAAATAGTGATATAAAATTCTGCCCTTGAACTTTGGCTATCAGGGGCTGAAGACGTAGGAGGGTTTGTTGTTGTTTTTCTAACATTGATTTGATCAGGTAACACTTGTGTTTGTTTTCTTTGAACTAAATTCTCTTTGTTAGAAATATCTTGAAAGATTATTACATTTGCATTTGGCCATGGACACACCACACGATAAAAACGGGCCAAGGAATGCAATGTGCATTAGCGGTGGCTTTATCAGTGTTTAACTGTGTACAGTCATGTTTCAACCTGCTGATCTGGGAGGTGGGTGAGGCTTTGGGCTGGTAAAAAAAAACAAAAACAAAAAAACAAAAATAAATGGCAGACCAGCTTCACTACAGAGAGAAATTTTGTGATGTGACAGTCCGAGCACATCAGGTGCGCTCATTTCCCCAGCAGAGTGTAATCCTTGTGTCCACGGACGCTAAGAGAGGGGGAAGGTCTACTGTGATCAGTGGGTGGGGTATCCAGTGGTGCTCATGCCTGCCTGGTTGGTTAGCATTGTCCCGTTGACTCCCTGCCCAGGCTCCACCATGCCTCCATTGCTCACAGCACCCATGCCTGTCCATCCAGCTCCAGCATGTAAATGGCTGAAACAGGGGGGGTTTGAAAAGTAGATTAGAAACAATCAAAGTCAGAGAAAGGTGGTTTTCATTTTGGCACAAAATAAACAAAGCACAATTAGGAGATTTCTTCTGCAGAGCAAGGACTTTTACAACACAACAGACTGAAAATGCTGTTAGAACCAGACAATATAGCCACAGCCTGCAGGTCACAAGTGACTCTGTAGGTCTTTATTGTGCCTGCATGAAACTTGGAAATGAAATATGCATTAGGTGTCAATCGTGAACAAATATCTAAATATGGTGCTTTTATTTTGAAGGGAACATCTATTCTTTCCTTTAAAAAAAAAGCGCATTTGAGCAGACCTCTTGCAGTGCTTAGCTCCAGGAAATAGAGAGCAATGCAAATTACTCAAAGAAACTTCATACACTGCTATATTTATTTACAAAAGTTAAAGTGGCGTGTTCAGTTTATGGAAAACAAGTCAGATTTGTCAGAATCAGGAACTACAACTTAACATACAGTAAATAATGAGATTGGGCTCAGCTTTAATAGATTTCTTTGGATGATACTTGGAGATTATGGATATTTGTTTTTTGCATAACTTTGTGTTGGTGCACATGCATAACATGAGCCAGGCTCTAAAATTTGGGTTAAACTGACATTTGTTTAAATCTTCCTTATGCCTAAATAAAGCAATCTCTGCCATTCTTGTGCCAATGGCAGCCATTTAAAAATGGATGTTTAAATACAATATCAGTTTAGTTTAATATGATTTATATAGTCATGTTTTAGGGTTTTCCAACAGTTGAAGATATTTTTCAGAGTATCGTGAATCTACCAACATGAAATCATAGAATAAAATCTTTTATTTATTTTTCTGATATATATATATATATATCTATCTCTATATCTATCTCTATATCTATATCTCTATATCTATATATATATATATATATATATATATATATATACACACACTTGGCATGTTTAGGTCTGGAGTATTCATACAATAGGAAAAGATAAGTTGAAATTTAAAATGTCTATGACCATGTTTAAAAGGACATCTTTGTGGATTATGAAAGGACTGGACCTTCAAAGGTTATTAGGAAGTCTGTCATCTACTGACACGTTCTGTGTAAAACCTAAGAAGGAAAATCAGGAAAAAGAAGACATGGTGGATGATGATGAGCCAATGAACCTGTTCGGAGGGGACTGTGTTAGCTACACAAACTGAGGCTAGCTGTAGCAGCAGGAGCTCAGACTGGGTTTATCCGGTGTGGGACGCAGCATTGTGGGGGACAGTTAACGTAAATGCTTACGCTGTTGTTATCGATGGTGGAGCTGCTGCTTTTAATAATCGGGCGACCAAATATCCAGCTTCATCCCGTGATCGAGGTTTGGGCGGTAAAGTGAACCAAACCTAATGATCTGCTGTCACTTCCCAAGTGGAGAAAAAGTTTCTTCAGACTGGATCACATGTTGACCGACCACAGGTAGGCTAATATCTTTTGTTTCCCCCGCATAATAAGAAGTTTCAGTGGGTAACATATGCAATGTGTAACTTTCCCAAAAGACAATTACATTTTATTATGACAAATACTTTTAAATACATAAACTGTGTTCAGCCTGTTAATGTGTTAATTGCAGAAGCCCAGATTTAAACAAAGATGCATCAGTACAACAAAAATTTAGTATCAAAGCACATTTTTCAGTTTGGGTAGGTTTAAAAAAAAATAATAAAAAAATTGGGTAATATGATCACTACTTGTTGACCTCATGTGTTTACAGCTCAGTCGAAACGCATTAATTGCCGTCCTGCTCTTATTTACGTCCTGGTAGGCGGTGAGGCTGCTGCGCACTGAAGAGACTGAGCAGAGTTATCTGGAATTTCTCCTTGGTAAAATTAGCAGCACCCGAACTTGGAGTACGCCCAGACATTCCTCGTTACAGCACTGGAATACCGCAAGCTATCACTTCTTCAGAGGGCACAGTAGAACATGCTTTAGGTGGCTTCTTAAAAATAATGACTTGATTTTATTTTTTTTATTTTTTTTACATAAAATCTTTACCAGACCTTTTGTAAAAAGCCGTTTTAGACCACACTTATGAAACGCACACAAGAAATGGTACAGGTAGTAAATGAAAGCAGTGAGTTTAACCTGTTCTATGTATGCATGTCAAGGCCATTAAAAACTAGCCTATAAGAAAAAAACAGAACTAGATTGTTAAAATGCTTCCACTCACTTGTAGCCCTGCTGATCCCAGGCCTGTCCATAGACACCATAGCTTGGCACCTGCCATCCATTGGGTACATACTGACCGATCTGTTGTGTGTTGCTGTACCACGGGCCCCACTGATTGTAGGGTTGGGCTGCAAAGCTCAACGTGTTCTGCTGAAATATAGAAAGTATTTTGAGGAGAAAAAAACCCCCCAAAACTAACAGAAGTCAAGTTGTCTTCTTAACAGTGAAAATAGCTGTAAAATAAAGATTTTTCATACCTGTGCCATCTGTACCTGCTGTATGGGGCCCTGTACAATATCTGTTGTTTCTTTCCCCCAGTAACACTTTACAATGTTGCCCTCTATGGAAGTGCCATTTACAGAAACGATGGCATGAGCTGCAGCCTCGTGGGAATTAAACCTGTGCAAAGAAAATACATTATACTGCTTAATATCACGTTATCCTATGAAGGCAACGCTCATCTGACAAGGAGATCTACCTTCTGCCTGAAACAGGTCAGCTTACCTCACGAAGGAGTAGCCTTTCTCTGGGAAAACACGGATTTCCATTATTTGGCCAAAAGGTGAGAAGGTCTGTCTCATTATTTGCTCTGTGAAATAAATAAAAATAATAATAATACATTTTATTTGAAGGCGCCTTTCTAAAACCCAAGGTCACCTTACAGAGAGGAAAAACAGAGAAAAATAATACAGACATATGTATACAATCAAATAGTAAATCAGTAGACAGGACAACAAACAAAATCAGTGTCTAAAATGAATAAGTCAGTTTGAACAGATGTGTTTTGAGCTGTGATTTCAATAAAAGGGAGAGTCAATATTTCTGATGTTGGGAGGAAGTGAGTTCCAGAGGAGAGTAGCAGAACAACTTAAAGCTCTGCTCCCTATGGTGACAAGCCAGGCAAAAGGAACAAGATGAGTGGCTGACGAAGATCTAAGAGAACGGGAAGGAGTGGTGATGGGAAGCAGGTCACACAAATAAGGAGGGGCAAGGCTGTGGATGCACTTAAACGAGAGAATTTCAATTTTGAAGCTGATCCGGGATTCTATGGGTAACCAGTGAAGCTGCTGAAGAACTAGTGTAACGTGTTTTCTTGGGAGAGTCCTAGTTATGATTGGAGCTGCAGAGTTCTGAAGGAGTTGGAGTTTTATGAAGGGACTTGTTGGGGAGACCAAAAAGAAGAGAGTTGCAACAGTCGATCAGAGAGATGATAAGGCTATGGACAAGGATGGCATCAGCATGGGGAGTAAGGAAAGGACGGAGTCGGTTAACGTTACCCAAGTGGATGTATGCAGACTGGGTGATATAATTATTAGACTGAAATGAGAGTACTGTCAAGTATGACACCCAGACTCTACCTGTGAGTAAGGATGAGCAAGGGAGTTATTAATGTTAATGGAGAAATTGTGGAGCTTTGTTAAATTAGAGGCTGTGCCAACGAGTAACACTTCAGTTTTATTACTGTTGAGTTTGAGAAAATAAGAGACGTAGGTGGAGGGGAGGAAATGGGTTTGGAAGAAATGTAGAGCTGGGTGTAATCTGCATAACAGTTAAAATCGATGTTAAATTTGCAGAATATTTGGTCAAGAGGGAGCATGTAAATAAGTCTTCTAGAAACGAGAACCATAGGAGGAGTGGGATTTAAACTGGATAAACTGGGTGCGGTCTGAAAGATATGAGGTAAAACCAGGAGAGGGGAGCACGACTAATGCCAGTGGACGCTAATCTGTTTAGAAGAATATAGTGAGAAATGGTGTCAAATGTTGCACTGAGATGGAGAAGGATGAGAATGGTGGAGACCAGAATCAGCTGCCATCAGAAGGTCATTGGTGATCTTGACCAGAGCTGTTTCTGTACTATGGTGAGGGCGGAAACCAGACTGAAATTGTTCATAAAAATTGTGGTTGTTGACAAGGCTGGATTATCCAATGGGCATTATGGGCACAGGCCCAGGGCCCCACGTCCACTGGGGGGGCCCACAGTTTAAGGAAGAAAAAAAAATAGTCTTCAAATATGGCAGAGATCTGTGCTGGCGGAGACAACCAATAAGATCCACACCATTTTTTTTACCCTAACAAAGTTACATAGTCCCTAAGGCACAGTCATTGAATGTATATACAAGTTGTGGAAACCATGGTAACATGCTACGCCCCTGCCCCAGCAAGTAGCGCTCCGCTGACCGTCACCGGACAGTAGGAGTAGTCCTAAGAGAATCTAAAATGACAGGAAAAAGAAGACATGGTGGATGATGATGAGCCAATGAACCTGTTCGGAGGGGACTGTGTTAGCTACACAAACTGAGGCTAGCTGTAGCAGCAGGAGCTCAGACTGGGTTTATCCGGTGTGGGACGCAGCATTGTGGGGGACAGTTAACATAAATGCTTACGCTGTTGTTATCGATGGTGGAGCTGCTGCTTTTAATAATCGGGCGACCAGATATCCAGCTTCATCCCGTGATCGAGGTTTGGGCGGTAAAGTGACCCAAACCTAATGATCTGCTGTCACTTCCCAAGTGGAGAAAAAGTTTCTTCAGACTGGATCACATGTTGACCGACCACAGGTAGGCTAATATCTTTTGTTTCCCCCGCATCTTATTTGGAGCAAATAAAAGCAGTACATTAGTGGTTTCTCTGACTGGAAACACTCGGAATGCGTATGTGACCATAAGGAAAGTTCTGGGGTCTCATTTATAAAACATTGCGTAGAATCCCTCCTAAAAGTGTACGTACGACCAAAACAAATAGTTTGCGTACGCCAAAAAGATTTCTGATTTATAAAACCATGCCTACGCACAGGTGTAAGCAATTTCCCCTTTATAAATCACAGTTATCTTGGAAGTTTGCGCATGTGAATTTGGCTCAAATCCCGCCCTGAACACGCCCAAATCCAGCTATAAAAAGGTCAATGCAAAGCAGGACATGAATATTGATGCATATGAAGAAGAGGGGAAATACGGCAACAACAAAAAAAAAACAAGAAGAGAAACTTTACGGAGATGGGAGATTGAAGTGCTAGTGGGTGAAGTGGAGGCTAGAAGAGACATTTTATTTGGTGGACACAGCAGTGGTGTCACAAATAAAAGGAAGAACTGCGAGTGGCAGCATGTGGCGTCTGCAGTGCAGACTGTCAGTGCAACTGACAGGACGGTACCCGAAATTTAAAAAAAAAAGTGGTCGGACCTCAAAGTCGAGGCAAAAAAAAAAAATTGCCTCCCACCGCCAGAGTGGGTCTGCTATTGGAGGGGGTACGTGTACACCCGAGCTGACACCACTGGACAGGAAGATGGCAAGTATCATGGGAACATCAAGCGTGTACGGTATTGTGTCAGAGAAGGAGGGCGACACCGACCTGGCAGAAACGACAGATGAACCCGGTAAAGCACCTTTTGGATATATTTTATTACGTGGCTACGTTAACAAATTTGAGCATATTTTAAGGAGACAGACTAATATGCCGTGTCTTTTCAGCTCTTCTACAGTGGGTAGGTGGCGAGGATGAGGATGCTGAGGAAGATGAGGTTGCCCAGCGTCCGGCTGCCCCCAGCACCAGTGCTCCCGGTGCCCGTGGTGCATCCAGCAGTGGTCGGGTTCTGACTGAAGCTGTGATGCAGACACAGAGAGACACCATCAGTGCCATCAATTCTGTGACAAACGAGTTAAAGGAAAGAGAGAGTGTGCTGTGGGACATAGGGACAGCCATTGGTACCTTAAATGATACAATAAAAAATTTTAATAAATGAACCTTGTCGTCATCTCAAATGCCAGATTACATCTTGGCGGATCCTTGCTCCCTGGGTGAAGGCTTCCTGTCGAGGAGGAGGCGGCTGTGGGTTTGGGGTTCTCATGCTGGGGAGGGGGTAGGCCAGGAGGGAGGGGAATTCCAATTCTCAATGCCATGTGATGAAGAATTCCACATGCCCTCACGATCTTGCAGACGTTTGTAGGGTGGTATAATAGTCTGCTACCCGAGGCATCCAATGACCGCCACCTACATTTTAACAGGCCTATGGCACGCTCCACGACTGAGCGTGCACGCGTGTGACAGGAGTTGTAGCGCATTTCCTCTGCTGTCTGTGGGTCTGGGAACGGGGTCAGAAGCCAGCTCCTGAGAGGGTAGCCACTATCACCTGCAAGTGATAACACGTTTAATTCAGGCGTCAACAAGCAGCATTTCTAATGACGGTGAGGACTTACCGAGCAGCCAGCCATCACGCACAGCGCCTGCCTGCAGTCTGTTCCCTACACTGCTGTGTGTCAAAATAAAGGAGTCGTGTGTTGACCCAGGCCATCGTGCCACCATATTAGTGATCATCATG
This sequence comes from Valencia hispanica, assembly GCA_963556495.2. Classification (NCBI taxonomy): domain Eukaryota; kingdom Metazoa; phylum Chordata; class Actinopteri; order Cyprinodontiformes; family Valenciidae; genus Valencia; species Valencia hispanica. The sequence goes on from OY747717.1 coordinate 34,228,079, forward strand.
TGTGAATCACATATGATTTGCACATTAATACTGTGTATATGTTTCCGATTGACGAAAACAAATTCATCCTCGGACGGGGCCCTTATAGCAATATGGGTGCAGTCAATTGCGCCAATTATGTTTGGGAAACCGGACATTGCTGCAAATTGCATCTTAATTTCGGCCTGCTCCCCCACAGTATATGGAAACGTGATGTATCGCCTGCTCATTTTAATGATCCCATCCAACACTGGAGGCATTATTGGGGTCAGGGACGGCTGTGATATCCCAGACCTAGTAAATAAATATAACATATTTGAAGGCATTATTTCCAAAAGGGACTTTGGGCAGAATAGTAAGAATCATGTCACTCAGACACATACCTGTCGGCTAATTCCCGCTGGTAACAACCAGTTGCAAGAAACCCCAGAGTGGTGAGCACCTGTAGCTGGACCCGAATGGCACGGTTCCGCCTGGACGGTCTCTCCAAAACCGGGCCCAATTCAGCATAGAGATCCAAGAGCACAGCTCTAGGGAATCTGAATCTGCTTATTAGCCAGTCATCATCATGGGCAAGGAGGTCCGCATGATCCCTGAACACGCGTTCTCTCCTAATCCTTCCATTTGCAAAATCTTCTAGCAACGCCAGTGCATCCATCTCAAATATTACGCTTGAAAGTAGTTGGGGTATTTCTATTGGCAGCAATAAGACTGATTGCTTCCTTCCTTGGCACAATGAACGTGCCAATCAATGATATATGGTACAGATGATTCAATTTATTAATTGGCATACAGTACCTTTTATCTGAGTTTAAGGTTTTTAGATAAATTTTACGTATTTATTTTAATATTGACAAATGTTTTTAGAAGAGCTATAGCTCACTGCAAAGCTACAATATAGATATCATTGCTGGTTTGGATGTTTATAATAACATGAATCCATAATTAATGTTTGGTGTGAGGTGAAATGATATGTGTGAGAGTAGTAATATGCAGTCTGGCTGCAGTTCAACACCTCACCAACTGCGTCGTCGATTCCCCCCGTCTCCAAAATGTCCATACGCACGGGTCAGAGTTGGCGTACAGGTGCGCACATTTTCCCATCAAGTCTGTTTTTTATAAATCACAACTTTTGCTTTGAAAGTGGCGTACGCCAGTTTCAGGCCCCGTTTTGTGCGTACGCAACGTTTATAAATGAGACCCCTGATCATTGCAGTGTGCTGCTAGCATCAGCCACTGGTAGCAGGACAGAAAGCTAAACTGGACCAGCTGGAGAGAGAGACGCGGTACTGGCGGGAGGTTCTGCTCAGGCGGGTCGTTGCTGTCAGTCAGTTTTAAGGTGAAAGAGGTTTCTGTGGTGATGATAAATTACTTGGATCAGCACATAGTGTTAACTTTGTTGGCATTTATCTGTCAGTTTGGTCATTTTCTTAGTGAACTCATAAAGAGATGGACAGAAAGGCTGGGGCAGCACATCATGGAGGACAGAGTCAAAAGTAGGGATGCACCGATCAAAACATTTGCGGCAAAACAGATATTTGATATTATTGCTCTTATGGCCAATAACTATTATTTACAATGTTATAAATATTACATTAATCTCGTACAAAGATGGAAATAAATAGTGATTTTTAATATTGGCTCAGTTTTACTTATCAGACCAATTCAATGTGTTAAAAAATGACTAACATTGGCAGATATCGATGTTGGTGTCAATACATTATTCATTCCTAGACAAGAGACCTGTTCTCATGGTTTTAGTAATGAAAAACAGGAGAGGAGGAGGAAAGAGACAGTAGAGGATGGAGAAACAGGAGTTTAGAGATACAGATACAGGTTTATTACACACAATATTATGTAAAAAGGAAAATCATTTGTTTTTACTTTGCATTCATTTTCCATTTATGATCAAATGCTTTAAAGTATGAGTCAAGTTTACTTAAACTGATTCCACTATTTTTTATCAATAAAAGAGAAAGGAAAAATAGTGAGAAGACAGACAGAGACACAGAGGGGCAGCATTGAAGAGCTGAGAAGCAAAAGAACTGAAGGAGCGCTTTGAGAGAGGAGAGACATGAAAGAAAAATTTACGAGTATGAGTGAGTTTATGTGATTAAGTTATGGAACAATCTGAATTGTAGTCCTGGCCTGGTGGAGGTGAGATCAAGCAGGACGTGTTTTACATAGGCAAGGGAGTTACACAGCTGTGTTGTGTTTTGATATTGTTGCCCTCAGATGAGCAATGTAGTTTTACAAGACTGTGGTGAAAATCCTATTTAAATTATATTATTTTTTTGGCGGCGAGGGAGCTCTTTGAACATTTTGTGCCCAGGGGCCCCTGCTAACATAATCCGGCCCTGGTTGTTGAGGTGTGAGCGGAGCTGGGAAGCAAAAACTTTCTCAAGGATTTTTAAAATAAAAGGAAGGTTTGAAATTGGACAAATATTATTATAGTTATTGGGATCTGCAACAGACTTTATGAGAATTGGAATGACAGAAGCAGTTTTCTGAGATGAAGGAATAATTCCAGTGCTAAGGGAGGAGTGGATGATAGTAGTGTAAATTGATTGTATTCAGTGATTTCAATACTGCACCTTGTTTCTCACCTGTAAGACCTTGTGTGACTCCTCCACAGTAGACTGTACAGTTACTGAGGCTGGACTGGTTTAAAACCTCATCAAAAGAGAGCTGTTTGGTACTGGTTGCTAAAAAAGGCGAAAAACATGACAAACATGAATGTTGTGACAATGCAGAAGCCTGTGAAAACGATCCAGGACTGAATGCATTATGCTAAAAAAAAAGACCGATGAAAGTGTAACAACATCTGATTTAGATCCTATTCTTTACTGTAGTGAGACAAACACCTAGCACCTATACTCTGAGACCCTAACAAGCCAAATGCTAATCATTGCAAACTTACTTTCATTTGTCGTTTTAGGAGCAGGCTTCCTCGTGGCCCAGTTGGTTCTGATCTGTCGTCCCCCTAGCCACTGGCCCCCCATTTGCTGGATGGCGTTCTCTGCATCCTAAACGTGCCAAGAGAATTAAGAAAGACAAATCTGTCACACGACAAGCTCAAACGCAGAACCTGCAAAGACTTTCTGCATCATCGCACATTAGGTCACTGAAGACAAACTTACCCATTTGTTGAAGAAGGAGACAAAACCATAGCCTTTAGATTTACCTGTGGCCATGTCTTTCACAACACGACAGTCCCTGCGGACAAACATAAACACATTCACAGACAGGTCGATGAAACCGTCAAACTGATTGGGATCACATACTGGACCCCAGGACATTTCCCCATAAATAGGGTTTTTTTCAGACCGTCACTGTTCTTAGGGGTAACACTAATGAAAGAGTGATAGCCTGCTTTCTTATATGGTGAAAGAGACAGTCAAACTCTCGACAGCAAAGAGTCGTATCAGACGTCAGATGTTTGCTCTCAATTCATCATTTCTAAGCTGTTTTTATGTGGTGTCTCCTCTGTCTGAGGTTGCATCTCAATCCCTTTTGATTGACTCAAAATGATTCTGAGCACTTTATGAGCATGTGCAAAATAAATATTAAGACTGTCAGTGATGGGTGCTCAATATGGAATGGTGAGAATAAACTTACGATATTTTTCCAAATGGAGCAAAAGCTGCTTTTATGTCATCTGTGGTGATTTCTGGACTAAGGTCTCCAACAAAAACATGGAAGTGACCTAAAAGAAGAAAAGAAAAAGCAGAGTTCTCATAAAAAGACGGAACATTGTAAAACTACCTAATAGTATATTTTAGAATATAAAATATTTAAGCTAAAACAAGTTCCCAAGAACCTCATCTATGCACTATACAACTTTTGATAGAAATTTCCACTTTAAACTGCACCATTCAAAGTGTCTTGTAAAAGTTGTCAAACCCCTTGGACCTTATAGAATATATTGCCACAGCTTTGGCAACGAGCCAACTACCACCCCAGTCTCAAGTTGTTTGCAGACCAACAGCTTTTATTCCAGCTCCGCATGCAACCCCATCCATCACGTCAACCATGACCGACCTTCCTGTCCCAGCAGTAGAAACCATCCCCACAGCAGGATGTCATCTTCTTGTATCTTTCTTTGAAACAGTGAAATGTTTTACCACTTCCCCAAAAAGGCCAGATATGTTGAGTGCACGACTAAAAGTGGACCCTAAACTCTGAGTTACCCTAAAAGTTGAGTTACCATGGAAGTCTTGGCTGCTTCTATGTTTTTTGGTCGTCTTCCCCGGCTTGTCAGTTTAAGTGGATGATTATGTCTTGGTAGGTTTGTGGCTCTGCCATACTGCCATACATTTTCAGATGATGTATTAAACAGTTCTTGGTGAGATGTTTAAAGCTCTAGAAATTGTTTTATAACCTAACTTTGCTTAAAATTTCACCACTACCTCCACCTTGACCTATCTGCTGTGTTTCTTGATGCCGTTTGTTCTCTTAAAAAAAACATTCTGAAGTCTTCACATGACAGCTAGATTCGAACCAAGAATAAATAAAACACTAGCAGACTCTAGTACTTTGGTCATCTCTGCAGGTAATTTCTTGCATTGAAATATTCAAAGTTATACCATGGTATGGGTGGATACTCTATTCTGATTGGCTGGAGGGTGTAGGTTAAAAAGTGATAATGTACACCTAGGAAAGGCGTCCCGTCAAATTGCCTGATGACACTTCTAAATCATTGCGCTGGCTCAAACTCTAGATGGTAACGGGGACTCAACGTTATTTCACAGTTGACTCATCGCAACAGCAAGACAGACAAAACATGAGTGATTTTATCATTTCTTTTAACTTATTTGGTGAGTTTGACAACTTTGAAGACTGGGATGGTAACGTAAGGTAAAGCTTCCCATCACTGATCAACTGCTGCGGACGGCTCGCTGTGGCCACGTTGCTTGGCAACGCCTGTATACAGGAGTTATTAAATAGTGCGCTCGACTTATAAAAATAATAACACGATTTTAAATCTAAAACACATTAAAGTATAATTAATTGATTAAATACTTATTTCTTTCGTAAGTGACCATGGTATAAGCGGGATAATGCCCTTCGAGGTCTCCATTATCAAAAATTAATGGACTTCGCGGAAGCAACGGTTCACGCCTCCGCATCGACCATTAATTTCTGATAATGGACACCTCGTCGGGCATTATCCCTTACATAAATGCATATGCAAAACACATTTCAAAGATTTTTATAAGCAGAAAAATGAAAATATTGCTTAACTTTCCTTCCTTTTTCAGGTAATGCACTAAAATATGTTCGATCCATCATGTTCAACAATAAAATACATTGAAGGTTCAGGCTGTATTGTGAAAAAATTAGAGACAACTCAAAGGGTTTGAATACTTTTGCAAGGCAATGCCATTCCTTGTTTCTCCCCAGCTAGTTCTCCTGTGACGATTCAAAGATCTTAATATGAGGCATCGTTTAGAATGAAGTTAAATATATATTGACAAGCAGGTGTGTGATAAAATCTCACACCACGATACCTGAAGAAATTAAAACCCGGCGATATTTCTGGTGAAAGCGAGTCTGTCTCTGTGCTACTCAGTTGCTTTCAGCATTTCACTTCAATCGGAGAAGTAAGCCCCAGCGATTGACCACTCACTTGGAAGTAAAAAATAATCACATAATTTCTACCTGATACGGTTGATAATCGGCCACTACTACATGCTACAAATGTATCTAAACTGTTAAAGGATGTCCGACAGAAATGAACACATTGAGGGGTGTAAAGAAGAAACACTACGACAGAAACGACAAAAACTGTAAAAGGCTTAGGGCCACTGCAAGCTAAACCAAGAGAAAAATCACAGTATAGTGGGTTAATTGCAAAACTGAATTTTAGTTCCACAACAGGACGTCCTTAATGCTGCAATATCTAAAAGAAAGGGTCCACTGTACACTGCGGGTTCGCTGGCCAGTTTGTCCACTCGACAGGTGACATCTATTTTAACGCTTCAAAAGCATAAAACCTGAATCAGTAATTCCAACCCCAGATAAGTGTGTAAATGTTTGTTAATACCACACAACAGGTAAATTAATTGTTTGTTTTTTCATGTTGCTCCTAAAATTGGCAGAAGTCGTAAAATTTTAATAACCCCAAAATGTCTTCAATTTCTTTATCCAGTTACATGACTAATCGTCCCAAAAAAAAAAGACCAATTACTAAAATAATACACAGCTGTATTTATTAAGACACACAACTGATTCTTTAAAACAGTTTGTGATTTGTTAATCCTTTGTGTAAATAATAACAAAATTTGGATTTGTAGTTTTCCTGAAATATTTCATTTCATTTTATTCTCCCGAACTCAATATTGTGCATTGTGAGTGAATATACAGACATGTAATTGTGCATATGAAATGATTAATTGTGAGACTGTTGACAGATTAATGACTTACTGCTTGTGTCTTTCTTTTGGCTCGTTGGGGTTGTGGCCCAGTTAACCTTTACCTCCTGGAAGAGACACAGACGCAAAGAGCAGGGAAGATAATAAAAACAAACGTGAGATGTAAAGCATGCTTAAAGAAGAAAGGAGGGTTGTTGTTCTCTGATTAGAGGGCGGGGGGGGGAGTCAAACACCAGTTTTACTTTTGTTTTGTTTGTTTTTTTTGCCATTGAGAACTTTTGATTAAGATGGCCTCATCAATGTTTAAACCACCAACACAAACCAATTATCCATGGTTGTCTAATTTTACATATAACCTGCATTAATTGAAGACATTACTATACAGTGGAGTACATAAAGGGACATTACGACTTTTTCAGGCTAGTAATTTGGAATAAAACTGTAGGAAGTAAGGTCCAAATAACAAGGGACTTACAAACAAGTGATTTTTACGAACTTGTTATACTCTTCAAATGGTCCTTCAATACCTGTTGAGGATAAAATATTTTCAACTGAAAGTATTTTTCTTAAAAATTGCTCTTATATGGATTCTATGTGGAAATAACTTTGCAAAAGAACACACAGCATTAAAGATGTAGGGGAACAGAAGAGCATCAATTAAATTAGATCAAAGAAAGTTACATGTTGTATAAGAACACAGCAGGGCCACATTAACTTCAATTCGTTCAGAAACACTCAATTAAAAAAAGGGTAGTTAAAGAAAAGAACGGAGAAGGAAGAGACCAAAGACAAACAAGACCGTAATCATACTGCATTCATTAACACGTTAATGATTCCATATTCTGTTCTACATATTACAGCAGAAGCCTAACGTATGTTAACAGAACTTTGTCGGCATCAATGCACCAAGCAATCAGCCGGTGACTGGGGGCCCTGACCAGTGATTGGACAACTAAAGCCCCAATCAGTGAACACATCGTGCTAAGTGCAACCAAATCACTCTTCAGTGCGGCCGCTATGGCCAAGTAAAGAAACAAGAGACTTAACTATTTTTAGGAGTTTCAAATGAAGATCAAAGAAGGAACGAGATGTGAGGAGCTATTTTTAAAACAAACTGTCCTTACTACAACACATCAAGTCTGTGGTTTATTCAGGCTGCATGTGAGTGAGAGAGAGCAAGACTTTAGCAAATAACAAGAAAGGAAAACATGTTACAGTGAAGATTCTCTTTAACTGTAACATTTTAAAGCTGGATCCAGAGATGATGGCAGCCTTTCCCAAGGCATAACGCAAATTTGTCAATATTACTGAAAACAATATCAATTTCACAAAGGATTAATTGCAATGAACATTAACCAATTATGAACCAAACATTCAGACTCACTATGCAAGTAAAACAGCTAGCGAAGGTGTTTCAGAAGGTAATCTGGTGGGAAAGCTGTTAGGAAACTAGCTGGAATTTATATTTACAATTAACCCAAAGCATAAAGACAAAAGGCGGTTATTCAGAGTTATTACTGATGTTATTTCACGTAAGCACTATGATCCACTGGTTATATGTTTAGTCAATACAAGCTCTGAAGTTAGCTTTCAGCAATGTCAAGCTTGGGAAAAGTAACACTAATGACCATACACCTTGAACCCCTAAACAGAAGCTCGGTCGATATTGACTGGATTTAGGAGCAGAACGTCATCTATCAGTTTTATTACAGAGTTTAAAAGGTTAGTTGTAGGGTTATAAATGCCAAGGAAGAGGAAGGTGAGCAAAGAAAAAGTAATTCATTCTTAACGAATTTGATTGTGGGAAGTTAAAAGCAACATTTCTGACAATATTTTGTGGGAAAATAAAGATGCAAGCAGCAACTATTCTTTTGCTAGAAGCATACGCCCAGAATCCAAAACACCAATATATCAGTGTTAAAATAGCAACATCTCAAAATCTGAAAGAAAATAAATGAAAGACGGAAAACTGCACATACTGAATATTGTTGTACAATGAATTAGTTATCAGTAATTCGAGGTGGTATGCATTAAGAAATGAAGGTGTGGACCTGATCTACTGCATAAATGTACAAATATCAGACAACTACAGTGTTACAACTAACAGATGGATGCAAAACAAGCAAATTATCTATACAGAACTTAAAACTTGACTAGGAATCTCAAAAGGATGCTTTTAAAAGTTTTGAACTATTCAAAGAAAGGTAAGACTGACCAAGCGAAGTGCTCCCAACAGAGACACTTTGTGCACAGAAGAATGACGTATAAAGCTGAATAAAATAAATTAACAGGAAGCAAAACACAAGAAAAGAATGAAGACATGTTTTAAGAAAATACATTTAACCGGTTGTTTGGTTATAACCTTTCCCGCCCAGCCTTGGCCTTGGTCACTCACCAAGGAGATCTGAATGCTTACCTTACCCAGTATTTTCCGACCATTCATCGCTGCGATTGTAGCAGTGGCATGTCTATGCTCATAGAACTCCACAAAGCAGTATGGATCATGACCTGCTGTCTGGAGTGGACAAGAGAGACAGATTAAATGAATGTGGCCTTAATGATGGCAGCGTTGGCCAATAAAAATGGGAGGCTGCATAATTCGTGACTGCTGGAAAAAAACACCGTCGCATCAAAATAAGCATCGGAGCGGTCAAACAAGTGCTGACATCTTTCCATGCATCAGTTTGGAGAAGTACAAATAAAATGAAATGAGAATGAATAAACTCACATCTACTATCATTTTACAGCTTTTACAGGGCCCAATTTGGCTGAACAATTCCAAGATGAGGGCCTCCGTCACGTCTCGGGACAGATTCCCCACATACCTACATGCAGAAACACAAACAGCAGCAACAAAACATGAGGAACTTGTGATAAAGCGTTGATGGTAAACAGATCCTATGCGTTAGGTAGAAGGAAGCTTACAGATATGTCTAATGCTGATTTTAGATGGGATGGATAAAAATTGCAGGGTGGTATAATATAGTCTCTATTAGGGCTGTAAAGTCCTAGTCGACTGGTCGACGCGTTCTGAGTCGACCAAAATTCTGATTGGTCGATTTCATGCCGTGTTAATTTTTGACATTTGATTGGACAAGAGACATTCCATGAGAGCTGATCGGTGCTGATCTTAGAGTAGGCTACAACAGCGCTGCCTCTCGTGTGATATTGCTTTAACAGTCTACAGGGAGATCGAAGAACGTCCACGGTATTCAACGTGCTGTGGCTTCAGTGCTTAATTTGTAAATCATTAGGTGCCGGAACGGAAAATACATGACAGCGCAGGCATGACCACATATATAAATCTGAGCTTACAAAAAATAAACACACATTCCACAGCATTACAATCTCGGAATTTGGTCTATGAATGCCTACGCATATTATTATTTTATTTAAAAATTTTAAAATATATATATATATATATTTTTTTTTTAATATACATGAGAGGGGTGCCGGATCGGCCAAAATAGGTCCAGGAACGCGGGTAGGTCAGAATCAACAGGTGGGGGATCCTGTTCCGGCAGGATCTGGCTCAAACTAAGCCCTGGATGGCTTGCTGAATATTTTTGTTTAGCGTTTACTACAATGAGCCCTCTACCATGTCAAAGATATTGGCAGTGTGGCAGAATTTGGTGGATTTCATTTTATTGCTAATAATAACGAACATATGGTTCCCTTTTATTATTGTGCAGATTTATTTCTATTTACTGGATTTGGTCGGGTTTTTAATTTTTTAATTTTATTGCCTAATGCGCAATTGCGCCGTGCCCAGTCTTTGTTTTGAGCCCAATGCACCGCTTTATTCCGTTTGTACTTGTCTTGATCTGGCATGTTTAATAAAGATCATTTTCCCTGAATTGCCTTACCGTTTAGTGTAATTGCAGTAATCACGGCATATTATATTGCGCAGATGCTGTCAGAAACTGAAATGTATAGCTCCTAATGCTAATCGCAAATAAAAGACGGATTAAGATGTTCACACTGAATCAAATTAAAAAACACTGCTGGACAGTGATTTCACACACAGGATGGGCCTCAGCCTCTCCCCCGTTATAAATAATTCCTGACCATCCATAGCATGGAGGCATGATGTATTTTAAGCCTGTTAATTAAAAGTTCATAAAGAGAAATTGGAATCTCCTGAGATTGACAAGTATGAAACTTCAGTGAAGCAGGGATCTGCAATCGTCCATAAAACAAATCAACTCATCTCAGGCTAACATAAATCTTGGAGAAATAATTATACTTTAAAAGAAGGAAAATCATTTTTTGCTCACACTTTGGACTGTTTTGTGTTTCTTTCAACTTTTTTTATCAACTCATGTCTACAACTGACTGAAGGGAAAAGGAGATATTTCTGAAAAGTCTCCATCCAATGTGTTTCTACCCAAAGGGATGAAGACCAATCATGACCAAGATGGGTATTGTTACATGCGACTAAACTCTTCCATGAAGCACAAAATACTCAAACGCAGAACACAAAACGTAAAGCTTGAAAGCTTTGACTAACACTGGGCAAAGGACATTTAACTCCCTTTGTTTGAACTTTGACACAATAAAACACGGGTCTGCACATTCAAAAGAAGAAAGTCTTGACCCACTTATTCCCATTGCATTATGTAGGAATCTTCTGGCAGCTAGATCCCAACACTCGATAGATTATTCAGGCAGAAAGTCATATATAAATAAATAACCAATGCCTTTTTGAAGTATTTCATATAAAAATAATTTTAAAAATTGTAAAATACAATAAATGCTCTCTGTGAATTAGTCTTACTTAAATAAAATTGCGGATGCTTGAGGTAGAGATTGTCTTAATACATTTGGTTAGTGTTGAAATAAAAAATAAAAAAATCCAACTAAACTTCTTGGCTTTTAACAAATCAAAATCTTTGGGAGTTTAGGGAAACAAAATCTAGAATTATAAAGCAAAATTACTAAAAATATTAACTTTCAAATTTAACTTTGCCCTACAGCAGGATTTCAGGTCATTTTAGTTCTACTCACTTCATTCCAAGAAACATTTAAACACAAGTACAAATATACAAACAAAATTGAACAACAAATGTCGATGACACCCATGGTTGAATGTATTTACATTAAAAAAAACAAAAGAAAACAGTAAGTTGTTGTTTTTTGTTACATTAAATTGAACAACGCAATTGTTAAAAAAAATTCGAACTTATTCCGTAGTTTTACAACATAAACGGATATACGCATCATCTCTAATGTAGTTTCTGCTCGGGATGCACCGATATGAATATTTGGCCCGAAACATCGATATCCGATATTAACACTGCTGCTATGGCCGATATTTACCAAACCACATTTACCAATATTATAGTTCCTCACACTTTGGCCACTTAAAAGCAACAATGCCCCCGACAATGCTTTCAGTTTAACAAACCCACAATCCTGGGCTGCATCACGATCACATGACCAAACAAAAAGAAGGCCAACCTCCTCCCCCCCTCCTGAAACCCATGCACAAACAGCAACAACAAAATAGAAATAAACATCGGCTGTTAACATTGTCCCAGTTTTACTTATCGGACCGATGCATTGAAAAATGATGACCAACATCGGCTGATACCAATATATCGTGCATCACTAGTTTCTGCCTTCGCAGCTGATTTTCCATCATTAAACTTTACAATCTAATTATGGTTCACGTCTTATGAACAATGGTATCATTTTCAAACTAAAACTGTAATCTATAGCTGGTATGAATAATCCCACAGTGAGCGTACACTTATTGTTTTTCTGCTGGAACTTCCTCAGGTAAAGGCAAGCCGTTTACTCTAAACCCATACTGATTCACATGATGCTGGTTTCCCCCAATATATTATATTTAATTTGCACAAACCATTGTCAAGCATTTTAGGAAAAAAAAGACTAAATGCATTTAGGCTTATAAGCGTAGTTTATTGTCTTCAGTAATGACTACCAGAATAACACAGGCATTAAGGTTACGGTTATAAAACTACTGGGCTGCACAATGACCACCATTACCCATGTACCGTTGTTCGAGAGTGAATGGCACCAAAAAACAGAACGGCTTAATGTACCACGGGATTTAACTGGTTTTCCGCAGCAAAATACATATATATATTCTAAAGCTCGGGACGAAAAAAACGCTTCTATTTCACCCGAAGAGAGAAGCTTGATCCAACGGGTATTTTTAGGATTTTTCTGGAAGTAGCTAGCTAGTTATCTGGTTAGCATTAAGAGTTTCGACTATACCAATTGTAAACCCTTTTACAAAACATGTTACTGCAATAGAATTGATAGCTGGACCACCCTAGCATAAAAACAGGTTTTAGTTGAAAACAACAGACATTAAGAGACGTTTCTATTTACATGCACCGCTCAATGTGTGACGAATACAAGCGGCTAGCTAAGAGCAACGCAGTCATACACTCACAGGGTTTTCGGCTGCTCGTCGTCCATTCTGTCTCACTTAGTGGCCGAAAACAAGTCGCGACCTTGTGAGCAAATCCACGACGGTCACAGTCAGCTGTCGGTGACAGTCAGGATAGTTTAATACGAGATGTAGGGGGATTTGGCACCGTTGTTAGCTTCAGAGTGAACAATGGACTGCCGACAAAGATGGCGGAGCGACCGGGGGCCGATTCCAAACACGCATGCGCAACAGTTCAGCCAAAGGCGAATTGGAAGCAAATTACAAAATAATGCCAACTGGAACATAGCTTCTAATACTGTATTACCTGTTAGTCATATATATATATATCCTTACTATCTTTTGTATTTTAGGGAAAACCCTGCATAGTGAAATGTAAAAATTAAGGGTGCACCAATGTGAAAATTTGGCCTAATATGCTGCTGTCCATTTACTGAGATATATACATGGCCTTAAACATTTTCCTTACCTGTAAGTTTAATCCTATAAAAAAAAATCAAATATATTTGTATAATTATTGTTTGTCCTATCACTAATTTATTCTTATATTCAATATTAAAAATCTTGCTCTAGCGAGAGTGAAAGTCAAAATAAGCTAATTTTTACCGTTAGATAAGTCTCTTTTATTTTCTGGCAATAAAAAGAATCTGGTGATTAAAAGAAAATCTAATCTATAAACCGCACAACAAAGTACAAAACAAATAAACAGGTGTTTACTATTTCACAGGCAACTACATATCTAGCATAATAAGTTTTTGCAATTTTATTTTTTACATGCTCCAAAATTTTGCCAGTCTTATGTTTTTCTTTTTTTTTAAATTGGATTATTTTAAGAAAAAAAATGTAAACAATAACAGGTCAAAGAGGGTTTATTTACAAGTGAACTATTTACATCTTCAGTCGGTAAACTGGCCACTAAAAAGATAACGAATATTTGTACAGCTTTGGTAATTGTACTGAAATACATTTATTTTTTTAAGACTTTGTCTTGCAAAAACCGTAAATAAATCAGCCCTTATCGAGGAGAGACTACCACTATACACAACAGCATTACATGGTTTGTTTTACAATAATAATAGTAATGTTTCAATGTGGAACGATTTCTGGAAGTACAAAAACAACTAAAAAACTAGAGAAACATAATTTGCTGTGAAACGCCATTCTTTAAATAGAACTTTAGTCTTCCTTTTTTAAATTATTGACACATATATAAATTAAATTCACCAACATAAAACGAGGATCTTCAGAAGAAAACAAATGAAACAAAAGTCTAGTTATTTGCACATCTATACCCTGATGATGCAGTCCTAAATCGTTGAACAAACTATGTGCAAAGATATTCAAAGATCCTTCGCAATGGTTTGTCATCATTCCTGTCCTCATCTTGGACAGATGCTGCGGTCAGTCATGAGTTTCTCCATCCTTTTTATCTTGCGCTTGTTTTTCGGCATGGGTTTGTCATACATGCCGTTCCTAAGGAGATGCTCTTTGCTGTGATGAATCTGAGCGCCATGCTGTAGCTGGAAGGAGCACAGGGCTTTTAGAGGCCTCAGCAAAACCTGTGAGGATGAGAAAAAAATTTAAAATAATTTTTAATTCTACCTCATTAAACATACATGACTGTCAAAAGTTTAAACATTATACATTTGGATATATTTTTAGAAAGAAAAGCAAAAATAAAAGTAGAGAAACTATCCAAATTGAAATCACCTCTTGGATCTCATCTTTCTGCTCCAGGATCGACAAGGCCACAGCAGCACATTCCAGAGTGGACAGACAGATGTTGGAGGGTTGTGTCCGGATCACATACTGGCTAGACAGCGTCCTGTTTAGCTGGACCTATTAAATCAAAGCAGAAGGGATCAACAGCGTTGATAGTTTCACTGTTGTGACGCGAATCGAAGATATACACCTAAATAAAACTCAAGTATCTCTATAAAGTGGGTTCATATTATACAATGATTCAACCAGCAACCATATTCATTATGCATGTATTTGAATAATGGAGTTGTAAAGCGCTTTGAGGGTCTCGAAAAGCGCTATATAAATGCAAGCCATTATAATTTATTATTATTATTTTTTTAAACAACCAACAACACTTTGTTTACTTAAGCATTAAATTAGTAGAAATGCACCCACACCATACAAAAAGTGCTACTAAGCCTTGCTGACGATAATATTCATTGGTATAGAAGTTGTTGCGCCAGGAAAAATATTGTTTTCAATATATATTAATGGATTTAAAATCAAGTCAGAGGAAGTCTAGAAATGTAAGAAGCTTCTAGAAACCTGAGAGGCATGTTGGCTGTTCCGAATGGCACAACTTGGTGTTATAAATAAATAAGAAAGATTAATGTTTTATTCATTTTAAGACTATTTAAGTCCATCATGGCACCTGCTGGATAAGGAAATGACTGGAGTCTTTAGGAAATCTACTTACAATCCAGGTAACACTCAGAGGGACTGCTGGTATAATGCTGCCAGTGCTAAGCATGCTAATATAAGATGCAAAAAACTGTTTGACATATTAACTCTAATCATGTTGTGCTTTTTTTTGGGGGGCGGGGGAATAATACTGAAGTCCTGTTTAACCACAGAGCTTTTAAACAGCTGTGTCTTCAATTTCTCTCACATACAGTATGACATCACCTCTGTTCTTAACATAATTGGTTTTAGATCACAGAAATGCTATGTTATAAATGAATTAATAATTTAACATTAACAAACAAACCAGTAAATGAGGGAGCTTTCCTTTGACATTAAGTTGGATGCAGCTGTTTTTTACTTTGAAATTATCTTCCTGAACAAAATAGGAATATCTTAGGTTATGGAGGATGTTTTCTGTTGGGTGTGCAGAAAACAAAACAAAAAAAGAGAGAAGTGAGCTATATTCTAGGGCTGTAATCAACCAAATAAATTCTTGGTCGACTGAAACCCTGAAATTCTGACCGCATTTTGCATTACGTGCATCTGCGCAATATAATATGCCGTGATTACTGCAATTACACTAAACGGTAAGGCAATTCAGGGAAAATGATCTTTATTAAACATGCCAGATCAAGACAAGTACAAACGGAATAAAGCGGTGCATTGGGCTCAAAACAAAGACTGTGGGCACGGCGCAATTGCGCATTAGGCAATAAAATAAATAAAATAAAAAACCCGACCAAATCCAGTAAATAGAAATAAATCTGCACAATAATAAAAGGGAACCATATGTTCGTTATTATTAGCAATAAAATGAAACAAAATAAATAGGACTGTAATCTACCAAATTCTACCACACTGCCGATGTCTGACATGGTAGAGGACTCACTGTAGTAAACGCTAAACAAAAATATTCAGCAAGCCATCCAGGGCTTAATTTGAGCCAGATCCTGCCTGAACAGGATCCCCCACCTGTTGATTCTGACCTACTCGCGTTCCAGGACCTATTTTGGCCGATCCGGCACCCCTCTCATGTATAACATAAAAAAAATAAAAAAATAAAAACTATTTTAAATTTATTAAATAAAATAATAATATGCGTAGGCCTTCATAGACCAAATCCCGAGATTGTAATGCTGTGGAATGTGTGTTTTATTTTTTGTAAGCTCAGATTTATATATGTAATGGTTTATGCCATGATTATGCGTTAGTGTTGTTGCACTGTTCAGGGGGGTGGGGCACTGTTCTGCAGGCTGCGCATGGGGGGAGTGCGCAGTTGAGTGCCGGGGAACTGGTGTGTGTCTGTAAATGGAGCTAGACAGACAACCGGTTTATGTGAGAGTTCTTTTGATTACTGTTTTGTACAGCGTGATTGCGGCCAACAGCAGTCAGCATTAAAGCATTCGATTACAACCATTGTCTGTATCTATCGGAGAACATTACAATATTTAAAACATTCAGGCCTGTAAGGCCCACATCATGTTTTTACGCGTTTTGTTTCCCGCTACCATTTACTGCGTTCCAGGACCTGTGCGCGTCTCTGGTCATGCCTGCTATGTCTTGTACTTTGCGTTCCGGCACCTAATGATTTACAAATTAAGCACTGAAGCCACAGCACGTTGAATACCGTGGACGTTCTTCGATCTCCCTGTAGACTGTTAAAGCAATATCACACGAGAGGCAGCGCTGTTGTAGCCTACTCTAAGATCAGCCCCGATCAGCTCTCATGGAATGTCTCTTGTCCAATCAAATGTCAAAAATTAACACGGCATAAAATCGACCAATCAGAATTTTGGTCGACTCAGAACGCATGGACCAATAAGTCGACCAGTCGACTAGGACTTTACAGCCCTACTATATTCTGTCTTCTGAAAAAGAAAGAGATATGTTGATACTCGTACAGATACCTCTGCCTTCTAGCTAATTGACAGTTCTGTAACATTTTGCTATTTCTGAAAAATAATTGCTTTATCTTACTATAAACACATTGTTAAAACAGTTCAATGTATCCAGAAAGCATAGAGAAATAATGTGTCTGTCACTGTTTTGTTGAGAAATTGGAATCTGCATAGATGTGTGTTTAGCTCAGTTTCACAAAAATCAGCGATCAGAAATTGGCCCAAAAAATAAATAAATCTATGATCGGTGAATCACTCTGAATTAGTGATGCACCGACAGCAAATGTTAACAGTAATGTAGCGCTGTCAGAATCGGAAAAAGATTTATTGCCCCATAGTTTTTCACATGCAGGACTTTGTTTTGGCATCTGGTGCATTTAATATAAAATACTTTTTTTTTGAAGAGACACATTTACAAACAGAGAATGAGTAGAACTTCAGATAATGTGTTGATGCCTTATTTTAATTTAGAACAAAATAATTTCATATTCCTATGAAAAATAAAAAAGTAAAAAAAGCTGCAGTCTGTGTTGCAAAGTATGTAACTATCAGAACTTATCCAGCAAAACAATGTTTCTAATTCAGTCTGCGGTGTAGGAGGCTCTCTCGTGCCCTGTTGTATCCTGCTTTTATTGTCAATGTAAAACCAATACTTAACTCTTAAAAGTATATTAACACATAGGGATGTAAGAAAATATTGATACGATATATATCGTGATATTTTATGTCACGATATTGTATAATTATTCAAAAGCAATGTATCGATTTTTAGCTTTATTTTATTTTTTAGGATTTGAATGGAAGCATTAATTATGATTTAATAAATAAATAAATAAATAGATTTTTTTAAAGGATTTACAGTATTTGATGTGCTGATCTCCATTAAGAGCTGATCAAGAAAAAATGTTTGCCAACCTTTTTATATCTAAAGGTTGTGTTTGAGTTGGTAAACTATTTTTTCTGCCAATTTCAGGCAGGGGGACAAGCAGAGCATAAATATGTGACATTTTTGCAGCTAATTAGCAGAAGGACTACTTCTGCTAATTAGAGATCTCTCTTTATAACAATAATGTATCCTCACAATGTATCCTTATAAAAGAATCTGGCCCAACTAAACTGTTCTTTCCTTATTTGGTAGGGATGTAAGAAAATATTGATACACCGATACATCGCGATATTTTATTTCCCGATATTGTACTGATATTCAAAACCAAAATAGCGATTTTTAACACGTTTTTATTTTTTGTTAGTTTTTTTATTTTTAGGATTTGAAAGGAACCAATAATGATGACAGTAATTTTTGAAGTAAAATTAAAAGTATGACGGGTAGTTGGTGGCTGTTTTCACCTTCTTCGTTCAAGTGGATCAACTAGATCTAGTAATAAAACTGGATGTGTTAAAGTATGAAACAGGTTGGAGTGTTTAGAATGCTGTGACCTTTTTTCTACAGTTAAATTAAGTTTGAAAAATCACAATACATACACTTACTCATAGTATCGCAATATATCATATCGTCTCCCCTGTATCGTGATACATATCGTCTCCCCAGATTCTTGCTACCACACATCCCTATTAAGACAGCTGTACCTGTTTGGGTAGGTGGAACATGCTGTTTTTCAGAAACATGTTTTTAGCCTGGCTCCATGTGCCGTCTATAATGATCACGTTGTGTTTCACAGTGGCGATTTCTTGGCGTTGCACCAACTCCTCCAGGTTCTGGGACTTGGGTCCAGGGTACAGGATGAGCGTTCTGTCATCCCGACACACAGCAGCTAGCTCTGGATGCCTGAGTTTGGAACAAGTAGGACAACAGATGAGCAATCTTAACCATTTTTTTTGGGGGGGGGGGTGCATGAGCTAATAAAATGCAGCCAACTCACTTTTCCTCATTAAACCTCCTTCCTACTATAACGTTGCATTTTCCATGTGGCAAACAAGCAGCAAGAAGAGGCACAGTTCGAAGTACTCGGCTTTCCTGCAAGTAGGACACAATAAACATTTCATAAATGAATCTGATATAAACATCAGATAGGGGGGGACAACATAGAAGATCTTGATAATAGAAGCGCGTCGTATCTGCTCTTCAACCATGATAAGAATTAGTTGTTGTTTTTTAAAGTCAATTGCTGTGCAAACCTTTGCAACTTTGTTTCACATTTTGTTGCATTTCAACTAAAGACTTCAACTTATTGGGACTTTATGTGATAGGGGGAAAAAACCAAAGTAGTTCAAAATTATGAAGCGGAAGGAAAATTATCCTTTTTTCAAAATGATTTGCAAATAATAATAAAAAATCTTAAGTATGTGTTGTGTATATGCACTCAACCCCTCTTTGTAGACCCATCTTTGCTACCACAACAGCTCTTAGTATTCCAAGGCAGTGTTTCCCAACCCTGGTCCTCAAGGCACTCTGCGCTGCATGTTTTAGATGTTTCCCTGCTTTAGCACATCTGATTTCAATTGATGGCTGATTAACACGCTCGAGCAAGCTATGAGCAGCATTTCTACTCCACACACAGAGTTCGTAATTCAACATTATGCGCTACTTTGTGTTCGTCCATAACACAAAAAAACCGAAACAAAACGCATTCATATGCAAACATGGCGGTGTTGGATTTACTGACTCACCTCTGCAGGATGCTGCACTAGGTACAGACATGTGGACACCTCCAGCGGTTGTTGCGGGAGAAAGGGACAGAGACACACCTTCTGAGGGCGACTGCATGGGAGGAAAGTTGAAGACGTAAAGCTGAGATATCCCAGTTATCCCCTCCCCCCCGTCTACAGTCACCACATTTCTCTCGGTTTTCAGCTGGTCTTCAGCTTTCTGAATCGATAGAAATATGCCCCCTCATTAAAGCATGCCAGATACAAGAAAGAAAAAGAGAGAGAGAAGAAGGAAGACATATTCCTTTCGGCTTCTCGTCCAAATAATCGCGACAATTCAAACTCGAGCTCAAGGTAGCTAGCGTTAGCTTCGCTCTAATTCAGCTCACCGGCAGCGCGAACAGGTCGGTCTCCTTTCCTCAGCTTCAACCGGGAGGGCAGCCAGGTCTCCGAAAGCGTCCACAAGCTCATCGTCCGTGCACGAACTGTCACGGGCTGGAAGACCGTTCTCCTCCGGGCTGACAGAAGAGCACACACAAGGACCATTGTCCATTGCGGAGTTAGCCACTAGCTAACCTCAACGCGGCGTTCAAGTAGCTCGGAAATTATGTCGTTCAATGCAATCTCCACTGATTCTTTGCAAAATCTTGATGAGTTCGATTTTAAATACACATTTAATCTGGGTGAAGTAAGAATAAAAGTGGTTGAAATGCAAGGTTTTATGGTGTTTTCTTTATTTCCTTCCTATATCTGGAGATGGAGACGAAACGTCCCCACTTGACAGGAATGCATCATACGCGCTCCAATGGAGGAGAGTAGCGTCAAACAAACAAGGATTTCAAGTGTAGAGCTCGAGAAAATAGAAAGGTGGTGGAGCTGGTTTTCAGCTATCTGTACAGGTGTCTCTCAATAAACCATGTCATCCACCCAGTAATTGGTTCCAAGAGACACACTCTCTCCTTAGGGTAATTTAGAGGGACTAATTCACTTACCAGTTATGTTTTTTTTATATCATCGTAAACTCAATTTATTTCTGTACTAAAAAAGTAAATTGCTATTCGCATTTTATAGAGATTTATGTCGTAAAGTTATAAAGTCTTTTTTTTTCTTATGTAAATTGAGATGATTATGACCTCCTGAGCGTGTGACCTTGATTTTCAAATGAAAAGAAATGTACTTTTATCTGAAAAGGGGAATTTTGGACAACTTGAGCAACTGTTTCGCCCATTTCTTCGATCGAACCCATTGAATTGAAGGTTTAGGTCCATTCATCTTCCCATTTACTCTGTGTTTGCGCGTCACTGCAGGAGTAAAGCATCCCCACACCAAACAGCATGATGCGTTCATGGAAATGTGCAGCTTGACTCCACACACTGCATTTTGGATGTCAGCTGAAAAGCTTGTTGCTAACTTCAAATTGGACTTCTTATGCCTTTCCATTGATTTGTTAACCCGTAAATTTAGGTGGAAGGCCATTAACTGGTAGGTTTGCTCTTGAGCCATACTTTTCTGTTTGTTTTCTGATGGTAGAATGAACAGTGCTCAGTGAGATGTTCAAAGCTTATGTTTCATAACCTAACCTTGCTCTGGATTTTACTTAAGGGTAATTGGAATAAAGGGGGTTTAATGTGTATTAGCACACGAATGTTCCATATTTTCCCCCCCTTTTATTCTGTCTAATTAATGCAGTTAACGCACTACTTTGTGTCAGTCTCTCACATGCACACCTAATAAATACATTAAAATCAGCAGTTGTAATGTGACAGAAATGTAAAAAAGGGGTATGAATACTTGGGTAGCTTCAAAAAAGTATATTTAAGGATTCCTTGTTGACAAACAAATTAAAAACAAGCTTGTGTTGTATGTGCAATGAACAAATGATAAAGGATGAACAATATTTAAAAGATTTGGATGCTGTGGTGGTTGGTGGGTGAAGGGCCTAAAAGAAAATGGCGCCGTTCAACTTTGACCCAGAACTGCTTATCCTATAAGTAAAACTTATCTCCTCTCTAAATATGTTGGTATTTTTAAATCCTGTTAACATGTTATTTCTGCCTTTGTACATAGGCCTGTCACAATAAACAATAAATCAATTGATCGCATGATAAATTCAAACTAGCTCAATCATTTTTCCAGGCACAATAATTTAGATTTGCATGCTTATTTGTTTTCCTCGCATGTCTCCCTCTTTCTACCGAAGAGACTGGGTGAAAAAAAGGTATATATGGTTCATGTATTCGTTGTGGCAGAGTCAAATGGGATGTCTTTTTTCATTTAAAATGTTTTTGTTGTTGGTTTGTACTTTCGGATAAAAACCCTAACTGGTAGTTTTTACCTGTTTTTCTTGTCTGAGCCAAAGGATTAATATTTTTTTTAATTCATCCACTTTTTTTATCGTTTCGGTTGTTATGTTAATTTTTTACTGGATGATAAAAATGTCTTCCAGTTGTATAAGGTAAATGTTACCTACATTTTAAAGTTTATCGATTGTACACAGGGTGTATATGCACTATTATGATTTCATTAGTTGAAAATGGTCTCAAAACAACCAAAATATCGTTGATATCAAGAATTTCTTGGGAAAGTTTTTGACTTCCAGAAAAGAAATTGTTATCGTGACAGGCCTATTTGTACATTAAGGTGTGTGTGTTTTCGACCCCTCCAAATTCGGAGTAGCCGCAGGATCATAGGTTCCAGATGGCACATTTGTACAGCCGCCTTCTCTTTCTAGTCTGCAACACACCTTGACAAACAAAAACAAAAAAAGGAATTCAATTCAAAAATACTTTATTGATCCCAGAGGGAAATTAAGTGTTGGTATAGCTCATATAATTAATTCTTTAAGGAGTTGTTGTAGATGATGATGGCTGTGGGCAGGAAGGATTTCCTGTAGCGGTCTGTATTGCAGCGAAAGTGAAGAAGCCTCCGACTGAAGACGCTCTGTTGTTGTATGACTGTCTCATGAAGGGGATGCTCAGGGTTGTCCATAATTATTTAGATTTTATGAAGAATCCTTCTTTGCATCATCATCTCCAGATTTTCCACAGTTGTCCTGAGAACAGAACCAGCCTTCTTTATCAGGTTGTTTAGCCTTTTTAAATCCCTGGCCCTGATGCTGCTACCCCAACAGATGACGACTGAAGAGATTACACTCTCCACAACAGACTTGTAGAAGATCTCCAGCATCTTGCTGCAAACCTTGAAGGACCTAAGCTTCCTCAAGAAGTACAGTCTGCTCTGTCCCTTCTTGTAGACTGTTTCACTGTTGCGCCTCTTGTCTGTTGTCAAGGTGAACTCCGAGGTATTTATACTCCTCAACCACCTCCACTTCTTCTCCCATGATGGAAACAGTTTTTGACTTATCCCTGTTTCTTCTGAAATCTACAATCATCTCCTTTGTTTTGTTCACATTCAAGGTGAAACGATTGTTTCCACACCATGTCACAAAGCGGTCCACCAGCTCTCTGTATTTAGCTTCTTGTCCATCTCTGATACACCCGAGAATTGCAGTCATCTGAGTATTTCTGCAGATGACAGGTCTCTGATTTGTACTGGAAGTCTGAGGTGTACAGAGTGAAAAGGAATGGTGAGAGTACGGTCCCCTGTGGTGCTCCTGTGCTGCTGACCACCTGGTTTGACACACAATTCTTCAGTCTCACAAATTGTGGTCTGTTGGTCAGGTAGTCATTGATCCAGGCGGTTGAGGGCTCCACCTGTGTCTTCAGGAGTTTCTGACAAAGCAAATCAGGCTGAATTGTGTTAAATGCACTGGAGAAATCAAAGAACATGATCCTCACAGTGCTGCCTGCTTTGTCCAGATGACAGTGGGTTGGTTGAAGTAGGTGGATGATGGCATCTTCAACTCCAACACCACAGCGATAAGCAAACTGCAGTGGGTCCTGATACGTTCTTGTTTGCTTATTCAGGGGGGCCAACAGGAGTCTCTCCAGGACCTTCATGATGTGGGATGTCAGGGCAACAGGTCATTGATGACTGATGGGTGAGTTCTTTTGGGTACTGGAACAAGGCAGGATGTCTTCCACAACACTGGAACCTTCTCCTGAGTTAGGCTAAGGTTGAAGATGTGCTGCAGAATCCCACAGAGCTGCTCTGCACAGGCCTTCAGGACTCTGGGGCTGACACCATCTGGACCTGCAGCCTTGTTCCGGTTCAGTTTCTCCAGCTGGCTCTTAACCTGGCTTTTGGAGACAGACAAGTGGGAGGGGGAGGCAAAGGGGGTAGCAGCATTTCCTGACTTGGTTGAAGTCAAACTTGTGGAATCAGAAGAGTCCATGGCTGAGGTGAAGGATAAAACATCCGAGGTGTAACAGGAAAGCTGTTGATCAGAGGAGAGTGGGATGTCTGTTTGGGTGGGAACAGGAGAGGGTTGCTGAGCTAGTTCCTGAACTGAACCTGTTGAAGAATATGTTCAGTTCATTGGCTCTGTCCAGACTTCCATCTATCCAATCCTTCCTGTCCTTAAAGCCTGTGATCTTTATCATTCCTGACCAGACATCTCTGATATTGTTCCTCTATAGTTTGTTCTCCAGCTTCTTCCTGTATGCCTCCTTGCTGTCTCTGATCTTGACCTTAAGTTGCTTCTGTATACTTCTCAGTAAATCCCTGTCTCCCTCCCTGAAGGCTCTTTTTTTCTTGTTTAGCAGTTCCTTCAGGTCACTGGTGATCCAGGGTTTGTTATCAGGGAAGCATCTCACTGTTCTGGTGGGGATGATGTTGTCCACACAGAAGTTTATATAGTCAGTCACACACTCAGTCATGGCATTGATGTCCTCTCCATGTGCTTGGCAAAGAGTCATCCAGTCTATGGTTGCAAAACAACCCTGCACGGCTTCTTCAGCTTCCTATGACCATTTTCTCACAGTTCGTTTTGACACAGGTTGCCTCTGAACAAGTGGTTTATATTCTGAACAGAGAAAAACAAGATTGTGATCTGATTTTCCCAGAGGAGGTCTTGGTTTGGACGTGAATGAATCCTTTACATTTGCATAAAACAAATCCAAGGTCCTGTTTTCTCTTGTAGAGCAGCTGATAAACTGTTGAAATGTTGGAAGTGTAGTAGAGAGGGAGGCATGATTAAAATCACCAGATATTGCCACAAATGCATTGGGGTGCTCTGTCTGTAGCTTAGCAACAACGGAACTGATGACATCACATGCAGTGTCGGCAACGGCTGAAGGTGGAATGTAAACAACTGCCAAAATTACACTGGTGAACTCTCTTGGTAAATAATATGGATGAAAACTCACTGCCAAGAGTTCGACATCTGGGCTGCAGAGACGACACTTCACAGTAGCATGTCCTGGATGACACCATCTGTTGTTGACAAGGACTGCTAATCCACCACCTTTTCTTTTTCTGCTCGTCTTCAGATCTCTGTCTGCTTGTACAGTCAGGAAGCCTGGCAGACAGACGTTTGAGTGGGAGATATGATCCAGCAGCCACGTCTCAGTAAAACACAACACTGCATTCACGGTACTCTGGTTGAGTCCTTGTGAGGGCTTGGTGTTCATCCATCTTGTTAGCCAGTGATCTTACATTGCCCATTATGATCGATGGAAGAGATAGCTTGAACTTCCTCTTTCTCTGTCTCCTTTTCGCTCCTGCTCTGCATCCACGTCTCCTCCTTATCAACTCATCAGGGATTTGTGGCTTCAGTTGAGGTATTATTTCAGCTTTTGCGATGTTAATCAGCTGCTCCCGGCTGTAAACCACATTGATGCCATGGTTACGCATCATAACAAATTGTCAAAAAGGGAAAAATTTACAGCAAAAATCCTTCCAGCTTCACAGCACCAAAAACTAGAAAGTATACAGATCAAAAAAATGCAATCTTCTTTAAGAAAAAAGAGGAACCAATGTACAAAAAACCAAAACTTAATATGTAGCCAACAGAGGCTCTCCAACATGCAGCCACCAAGAGCAGCACAATTCTAGAATTCTGCAGTTACTGTCTTGAAAATGTAAAGCCTGACTGAAAAATCAATGGATGTGAAAAGTTTTCTAACAAAATTTGTTTTTCATCCCGGGGGGGGGGTAGAGTTGGCATGTGATTTTGAGGGCATTGTGACTCTGGAGGAATCGTGTTGGACCAGAACAGGAACACCTTTTTTATTTATTTCAATTCTCCATGATAAAACATGTCATCAGTAACATGTATCACAGGGTAGATGGACACGTGAAAAATTGCTGATAATATCTTATTTTGAATATCTGCACGTATTGCACATTGTTGCATGGCTGTTTACAAGCAGGGGCTTGGCACGCAGGGAGAAATGGTGTCAGGTTAGAAGCCAGATGGGCTTATTTTTAGCCAAAGATGCACCTTGACGTCACACATGTTCTCCCAGTTCTTTTTTTTATTTTTTATATTTATTATTTGCACTTGTGACCCAAACATTTCCCCCCTAATGAATCCGGCACTATGGCTACATAGACTGGGTACACCTGTGTAAACAATACAAAATGGATCAGTGTGACAGCAACTGTTCCATTTGAGTTAATGCAGAGTCTAACCACAATTTTGAAATTACAGTTTCCGGTATTTAGGAATGGGCCAGTGTGAGATTTTTGTGATGTGATAACCTTGAGTAAAAATAACCTACACACCCAGCATGTTATTTACACAAAAATATAAACTAAATGTATAACATAATTTATTTGCTTTTGTTTTGGTTATTGCGATTATATCCAAAACCCCCAAAACCCAATCCACTCAAAGTAACTTTCTGTGTTCTAACTTCTACCTACAGCAGTAATTTGGCTTGTAAAAACAGTCGAGCAAAAAGCGCTTGGACAATCGATAAAGCCAATGCCAATGAGGGCATAAAAGCTGTTTCTGAGTGTAAACACAGGTCGCACAAGTGATGTCGGAGTTTTTTTGTTGCGGAAAGTGACGGCGCGGACTCCTGTTATTCCTGTCTACACGCAAACGGTTAAAATTGAGAACACACAAATCTTAACTTTGGCCAGAGTTTATTGAAAGATTCGTTTTCGGGGCCGTAAACCTGCCTTTTCGTGTGGATGACAGGCCAAACCATAGAAAAATATCTTTGTTTTGTGAGATACCCGGCTACGTCTGGACAAGGCATTAGTCAGACTATCTGCTCCCGTAGCCTGATTGCAGTCAGGTACTTAAAGAGCAACTCACACCCAAATCAACTTGTTACTGATAAACTGTATAATTGAGTGTCTAATAGTGCTGTCTACATCTCTGGTCGTCATTTTTAGTATGTTAGTACATTTGAGTAAAAATATACATTTTCTGCCAAACACAGTCAGTGTGGTGCCCTCTCCAGGTTAAAACTCTAAACTGAATTTGAATTTGAATCGGGCATTCCTATTCGTTCTGCGGTGATGGCTGACGTCAGCCATTCTGGCGCTGTGGGGTATAAAACAAGCTGAGTCTTGGCCACGCCTCTGTAGCGAGTTGGAGTAGCAAAGAAGTGTTGACATCGCTGAGCCCTCTCCCCTCGCATGTCCCTCGGTCCACCAGACAACACCTCCTTTCGCCGCATTTTTTAAACCGGAAATATAGGTGGAGTAAGACTCTGGTAGGGGGGTGAGTTGCTCTTGAACATATCTCTCTGTATTCATGTGAACAGGACAAATGTAAGTTTTCAGACAATAATATTGGGTTTTTTTCTGCTGCTAATGCCCTGACCCTTCCTTTTCTTTATTTGCTATGCGTTCAGCACCACTGTCTGATTGATAGCATTAACATCAGTGGTGGTGCATACAACCAACGAGGTCAACAAAATTCTAGGCTACACGCGGACATGTGCAGAGACCCTCAGTGGGCTCTAGGACTAGCAGTACACATGCTCAGATTCACACTACACAGCCTTTGGACATAAGTATGAAATATGCCCTAATTAGGGTGATGAATGCTGTTTCTGTAATTCGTGGTGTGTTGTAATTAGAAATCTTTCCGAATAGCTGAATTTTTTGCAAAGGCAAGTGTCACCCTTCTTTCAGCCAGGGTGACCAGCAGTGCAAAGATATTCCGGGCGAAGGGGCTGCATACCATGCCTTGCAGTTATGTCCTTTATTGGTTTCATTTTGTACCCGTAAGTAAACTTTTTCAAACTCCTGTACTTAAACCAAAATATAGGCGTTTATTTTCCAGTCACAGTACATATGGAGATAAATAATCATAGAACATCTCAAATCACACATGTAATTTAAAATAACTGTTTCTTATTTGACTGGTCTATCCCTCCTATCGCCCAATGACCTCTGGAGATAGGCAGCAGCCATGACCCTGCAAGGATAAGCGGGTTTAAAGAAAGAGTGGATGAATAGATGTTATTTTATGAAAAGACTGCAGTATTTCAATTTATTTTGATTACGATCCTTGTTTTGCCTATTAACTCATAAAATTTGATGGATTCCAACCATTTGATTGAACTTAAAGAACTCTAAGTCACCTACTAGTTAGAAAATCACCATGAATCTTTCATTGTCAAGATGAAACATCCTGACACAGTTGGTATGATACAGTAGACAGTAGCATTTGTATACCTGAAAAAAATGGTTAAAAAATGACCAGAACTTTAAAGGTACTAGCTGGTGGAAGGTTAAAAACCAGCACTTTTAATCTATGCATCATGCAGTCACACAGTCTATTCACTCTGGCACTTTTTTTGTATTTAAATGCAAGACTTTAACCTATAGGAACTGTGTGAAAGAACATTTTAGTAGGTTTTAAATTTGAACGTTTTAGCTAAACTAAAGTATTACACACTGACTTTTGTTTTTAGCAGGATCAACTGACGAGGTGGTTAAACTATCTTCCTGTTTCTCTGCATTAACTTCTGTACCAATATCTGTTTCTTTAAGTCCTATAGGGGTTGTCGCTGTTTGGCTCTCACTTCTTCCCTCTTCTTCATTTGTTTTTGTTACTTTCTCTTCACCTGGTTTTGCGTCTGAGACAGTGGTCTCATCAGAGTCTTTTGCGCTTTCACTCTCTAAGGGCCCAGTGTTCAGCTCAACTTGAGCGCTCTCAAGTTCTGCAACTCCAGAGGCAGCAGGCACAGTGTCCTCTCCGTTTTCTTCGCCTTCGTCAGCAGTTTCTACCGGTGATGCTGTCTCCTTCTCCTCCACCCTGTGCTCCTTTCCTCCAGCCTCTTCTTTTTCCTGTGTAATCATATCAACCGGAGTCAGAGGTGTTAGATCCAAGCATGATTTAGGAGAAGATGGTGCCTTTCTCCTGGGAGGGAAATCTGGTTTACAGAGCTCAGATTCTTGGCTTCCCATCTCCTCTTCTCCAGCAAATTTCTCACCCAGAGCTATAGGACCATCGGCTATATCCTCCCAGTCTGGTTCCTCTGTTGGGAACTCCAAGCTTGAGAAGCTAAGGGGATCTATTGGGGTTTCAGAGACTTTTTCTACAGTTATGGAGACACTTTTTTGAGTCTTGATACGACTCTTTGCTGTAGTCTGTATGTTGTCATCTTCCAGTGATCGAGGGAAAGGTTCTATGTCACAGGGAGAAGAATTGGCACTGGACCTGAAGAAGTCTGTGACTTCATCTGAGTCTTGCTTCCCTTCTTTTTCAGACTTGGCGAGAATATCTTCAAAGTCATACATGTCTTGGGGAATAGTGCGGAGTTCTTCTGGCGTGAAATTATATTTTTCCTGCTGTTCTGTATCCACTGCAGGAGTCTCATCAATGAGGACAAATTTCTCTAAATATCCTCGGGCCTCTCGGTCCGAATGCCTGCTATGGAAGGACTTCTCAGACGTCATACTTTCTGTGTCCTCTTCCTTTTTCCTGCTGCCCACTGCTTCCTCATACAGGTCAGTGTAAAGGAAAGCCATGGCTTTTGGCTCTTCCAGCAATATTTGGTCGATAATCTTTGGTGGCCCTTCAGGTAGGAAGATTGGTGTCAGGATGTCCTCTTGGCTACCAAACAAAGACGAACCACTTGGTTTGGAACCAAGCCTGGATACTGGACCTTCTGCTCCTCCAACTTCACCTGTACTGTCCAGAGTTTTCAAGGCGTAGCTTTCTGTACCACCATAGAAGACATCATCTAGAAGGTCACTGATTATTACCTCTAAACTGACTGTATCTGATTTATCAGTATCCACACTTTTGGCCATTGTGTGGTCTTCAGGTGGCGCTAGTTTCTTAGTATCCAGGCTGTCGGTAGCTGTCTTTGCCTCAGGGTCCTCCTGCCCATGTGTGATCACAGCAGGACTCCCTGGAGCCTGGGCCTCAATCAGAGAGAATGCCTCAAAGTAGTCCACATTCCCAGTCATTCCTCTCACTGGAGGTCTGGCCACTGGAGCCCCTGGTGGGTCCATTGCACCAGGACCTGCAGGAGGTAAAAGCTTAAACTGAGAGCCTGATTCTGCTGAGAATGACATGTCTTTGTCTTGAGTCTCCTCATTGGCTTTAGGAACAGGGCTTTCCTCCAGATATGACAGGTTGTCCACCATTTCTTTGCTCTCCTCTTCATCCACTGTGGCAAATTTAGGAGGGACAACAATGTTGAGGATTTCTGAACCTTCAGACACTATACTGAACAAACGCTGCTCTTTGTCCTCCAGAAGATCAGTCGCTTCCTCTTGTTCTCCTTCTACTTCAGCTTTTACATTTGGTTGAGACACCTCCACCAACTCTGGCCGACCTGAGACGCTGTCAAAGGTTTCATCCCACAGTTCCTGCTGTCTTTCTGCTTTGCTCTTCTGATTGTTTACCCTTTCTTTAGGTTTTCTCTGTCTTGCAATCACCTCTTCATCCATGACAAATATGATCTTTCCTGCAGGCTGAGACCCTGATGCTCCAAGTCGGACTGGAGCTGGTGAGCTAACATCCACTGTTCCAGCCTCAGGGGTCCACGGTGTGGCACAGCGACTTGCGGTTGTTTCCCACGCAATCCCGCTGTCTTCGCCTTGCATGGTCACCATGGAGAAAGAGGTATCCATCATCAGGCACTGCATTTTAGGTCGGACGCAGTCATCGTGGACAGCTTCACGTAAACTAAACACATGTAGAAAGAGTGACGATCAGGAATAAAAACACAAGCTCTCTTAGAAAGGGGTGTTCTGCAAGGCGCTGAATTTTACACAAAATATTTTGGTCCCTGAATGAAAAAGCAGACGTCGCACTATAATGATTATATTTTACACACAACCATTCACTACATATTCATATATAATTTATTGGTCCATAAAATTTCCTTCATTTATTTACAATATTCTTTACAAAAAAAACTGTTCAGCTTCAGCTGATTACATTCTGAAAGCAAAATACCTGTTTCGAAGGTTCTCCACTTCATCACTTGCTTCAACACTTTGTTCCACAACGTCATCCGCCCCCAACATTGTCATCTCAGCTTCGACGTCGGACCGTGATAAATCCTCTGTCAACGTATCCATTGTTAGGACTACCCTGATGGATTTGCTTGAGTTTCCCAGCACACTTCAACGCTGCCCTGTTGATCACTGTCTGAGCAAGCATGCTCAAGTTAGGTTTTCATGCTCAGCGTAATCTTGAAATAGAAAACCGGCCTTCCTGTGTTTCATCTTAAGTATTTGCAGCATGTAGGGGGAGTTCACTTGCTGTTTGTTCAATCTGTATGATTCAGTACATTTGGTATATTTTAGCATTTTAATATGGGGGGATCCAGTAATTTAACAATCTTAACATAAAAGGTTCAGCATTAAAAAAAAAAAAATCTGCTCCTTTTTACTCCTGACCAGTCTATATATACTTCAGTGCTGGTGGCCTGTTTTCAGTGCCATGACTCAGACTGCAGGTCTGACACAGACAAAATATTGGATGTATTAATTTTGCTTTTAAGCTTTGGAACTATGCTGATTTATTCAGTTTATCCCTATTTGCAACACATACATGTGAAAGATCATCAAACGAATGTTATTATCAGACAAAAATAACCACCATAAATACAAAATGCACCCATCAAGTGCTGATTTTTTTAGGTGATGGCCCAATTTAAAAGTTATCAACTTAATACGAGTTATATTTATAAGCTGGGTAAGGTTGTGCTCGAATGCTATACCTCATTATTATTTTTGTTTTATCGCTAAGAAATTAAGTAAAACACAAATCAGCAATGTAGTGTTTTATCCAAACTCAGAAGTAATATTTAGTATTCCTATTGTCATGGTCAGTTTTTCCTCCCTAAAAATAAAATCTAATATTTTTTTAAATATTTCAAGAGCACCCAGAAAGAGAAAAATCAATAATTTAACAAAGTTTCTGCACATTATATGTTCTTTACATTAATATAAACTGTTACTAAAAACAAATATAATCATAATAATGTAGCTAATTTTCCATAGTTTTCTTATGTTTTAAACTTTCAGTGACCTTCCCTTGACCCTTCATTTAAAAAGTATTTTTTGTGTGATTTGCTGCCTAACAATCAAAATTAAAATCAGATCCACAATAAAATCCTGCAATTGGAAACAAACGTGTGAAATATAAACTTTAAACCAGTTTTTTAATTGTCAAAACCGCAGCACCAACCACCGATTCACTTGATTTGTCCCATGTTTCCACTCTCAATATGGTGGAAACAATGACGTGATTTTGACGTTTAATGCGTTCTTGTTCTTTTAAGTTTGTTACACTTGAAGGTTCATTACCGCCACCTCCTGCCTTGGAATGTAAAACGGGATTGTAGAAAGGGGAAAAAGTAATCTGGCATTACGTTTTCTTAGGTAAGAAAGTTCGGAGTCTATCATGTCTGTTTTTCCTGGGAGGTCTGGATAATCCCAGTCGTGGTTCTGAATATTGATTGAGTGATTGTCTGTTTGATTGATTGAATTATCTTTTATTCCACCTGTTTTAAGTGAAATGACTATGTGGGCTATAGTAGGGGAGAGTTGGGTAACTAGTGCCATTTTTTACTTAAAGTGCCTTTAAAGCAAGGGAACTACAGTAATGCCTCCATCTAAATTATGTACATATAGTTTAGGATGTTGTGCATCCCTGGGAACAATCACTTTGGAAAGTGGTTTTGTGGCACAACTTGCCTGCTGTGTGGGGTCAGTTATACCCCCCTCCCCCCAACCCAACTCCCATGCACACACAGTTAAAAGCAACAGTAAAAAAGGACAATGGGCCAAGTGCAGACGAACCACACAAGGAAACGCCATCAGAGGAGCCATCTGCACTGGCAGCAGTAGATCAACAGCAGCAGACGAGGCACCGACACCGGGCGCCCAGTGGAGGCAAGGCCAAGACCCCCACCTCCAAATAGGCGGCTGCAGCCGACCACCGCTCCTGGGGCAGAGGGCTCCCACAGAGGAAACACTGGAGCGGGGATTAAGATAACAAACTAAAATCTAAAGATAAATAGAAAATAAATGTGATAGGATTAGATTGTAAAACACTGATAAAATATAGTTAATCAATATAATCAATCAATATAATCAATCAATATAATCATTCATCACAAGCAGATACTTATAAATAATAATCAATTAAGAGCTAGGCTAAAAAGGTGAGTCTTGAGCCTGGTCTTAATTTGAAGTGAAACAGCTCTTTTAAATCTGTTTAAATCTGTTAAGTTTAGTAACACATTCATATTTATGCTAAGTTGAAGCTATCCACTCCAAATGACTGTCAAATTGTCTATCCATTAACCTGCTTTTTGGCCTCTGGTCCAGCTGGCAGGCATGTCAGTGTTATTTCTTTGTGCAAACTCAAAATATCCCATGCCCCCTATGCCATGAAACATTGCTGCTAGTGTCTTAATATGGTCAGTGTCGAGAGATTTTTAAGTAAAAGTCTGCGCCTCGCTGCTATGCTACCGGTCCCTGACCAGCCTGCTGTCTGCTAACTCCTCTCTCCCAGTTCGTTTATCCTGTGGAAGAGTATAAAAAAAAATTACACATTCACACAATATATATGTTGGGCATGCATGGGGAGAGATTCTTACCAAATCAACTCCAAAGAACTCTTCCTCATAGATGCCTTTTGTTTCTTTACAAAGTTATTACAAAACATTCTGAGATACAACCTCTCTTACAGGATCCAATCAGCTCAATAATACATATTCATATAAATGCAAAGTGTGACTGTAGTCCTTCCAAGATAGGTTAAGCCCTTTTAATATATTCATTTTCTGTTGCTAAGCAGAAAGTCTTTCTTCTTTGGTCTCACACTCTTACAAGACCATTTGCACGATCAAATCACCAGACGTTTCCTATTTTTTCAGAGAATCGTGACCCATTCTCTTCCGACCCCTGGCTCATATCCTGTTCTTAACAGTTTTTGTGCAGTTAATCGTGACCGTTCCCTTCTGAACCATGGGTCACATCCTGTGCTAACACTTTTCTGCATTTAGTTAATTATTTTAGCACACAACCCCTTCACCTTTTGGCCTGTGAATTTGTTGCGTCCTCAGCTCCGACTGTTTGGGAGAGGTACGTGGTTACGGTTGAGCTAAAATGAAAGAGGGAGACGTAGCTCATGTCTTTACTCCATTTCGCTTTCTTCAACAAGAAGAACGTCATCACTGTGCGACCACACAACATAACTCTCTGCTGGTGAAAAGCAATTGATCATGCAATCATCGAACTCTTCTCAGACTGTAAATATTGTACATAGTATTAATACTTTTTTGTACTATATCAGGAATATTTTCAGTTGTATCTCTCATGAAAAAAAGATAATTATGAAATGTTAATTCTCAACTTGTAGTTCTGTTATTAACTATTTTCTAAACTGGGGTTTGATATACTCTCCAAGTACCCAACCACCCAATCTTCCTCAACCTGTCACATATTCATTCAATGCTTGTTTAAAAGTTTTTATTTACATTATCAGCGAGCTCTTTCTCCATGTTCTCATTGAAGACTCATTTGGTGAATGCTGTTCTTTCATAGCCTGGCTTTGTTACTTCTCCTATTTTTTCTTATCAATATATATTTTTATGGTCATCCTGCAGATCTCTTTTCCAACCTGACGTGTGATCCTTATGGCAAGCCGTTTCAACATTTAATAGCTAGACTGGATATGTGTTGCTGATATCTGTAATTCAGTTTTGCCTAGTCCAAAAAAACATTTTAGATATCTCCAACTACATTCTTCCTATCCATAACTGTCATTTCAGATATCCACAAAGACATTCTTCCTAGGACAAAGGATGTCACTTTTGCCATTCATTTGTATGGGGTTTATCATTACAGATGTCTACAATTTGGTTGCAGATATCCACTATGTTGATTACGGATGTCTGCAATTGAATTGTAGATATTTGTAATTCTAGTTGGAGATATCTTCAATTTGGTTCTGACTAGTCATAACTCCAGTTCAAGATATCTTTAATTCACCTCAATTCAAGATATCTACATGTTTCTTTTCAGATATCTTATATTAAGTTTTGACTAGGGGAAATGACGTTGTAGATATCTGTAACTGGATTTATGACTAGTCAAAATGGGGTTGTAAATATCTCAAACGGGAGTTAGGGATAGTCATAATTTAATTGTAGATATCTATTATCAAGTTATAGATATCTTGAAATAAATTCTGATTAGAGATATCTGAAATTTGAGATATCTGTAACTTTCATTTTGCCTAGTCAAAATGTAATTACAGATATCTTGAATTAGAGTTTTGACTAGGCGAAATGTAAATGTAAATGGTATGCAAATTAGGCCCGCATTGGAGGAAAAATCCCTTTCTTTCTTCTTTTCTTTCTAATATCGTTCATTCTTCCTAGTCAAAACTAAATTACAGATATCTGCAATTGTCATGTAAGATGCATGATGAGTTGAAAGTCGTTTTCAATTATGTCATTGCAGATATCTATAATTTAGTTTTGCCTGGTCAAAACTGAATAACAGTTGTCTCTATCTGTCGTTTCGACTAGTAACAATTACGTTACAGATATCTTGAATGACAATTCCAACTATCCAAAATGTAATTACAACTAGTCAGAAAGACATTGTTGATATCTACAATGTTTATTCCGGATAGTCAAACCAAGCGTTTAAATGTTAAAATGGCTTGCCATATATTCTTCCCCTGTTGCACCTCTTTCACTGCTCTTTCCAACTCCGAAACAAGAGTTGAAACCCTGTCTCTCTTCCGTTTGTATTTGTGTGGCATGATGGATTTTGGTCTAAAATTAAGAATGTCATATAGTTTTAGAGATCAAATGTAAAAATACAATGAACATTAACAATAAAAAATACAATAAAGTAATATATATAATAAAGTTGGGTTATGTTGCGCCAGAGACACAACTTAACCTAGGCCTTTTGGCACAAATTACCCCAAGCCCACCATTTTGAAAAAATGCATCCCCCAGTTGTTTTGAGCTAGCATCATTCAAACTGTATAAACTCATGGTTTAGTTTACTAAAGCATTAAAACATGTGTAAACTGTTTTCAAAGTTGTCTATAATTGTTCAAACACAGCAATCAAAAAACATTGATCATATAAATTTTACTTTGGAGGACAAACATTTTTTGAACTTAAATGTGCTTAACTCTCAAGCCATGTGTCTCCCTTCTTTGGAGGATGAGTGAAATGGATGCCTCTTCAAAATTATTTGGTCACATAACCAACTTCTATGGTTTTCTAGATAAGAGGGATGGCACTACTTGCCTCCCGGCGCAAATTACCCCACTCTCCCCTATTCGGGGAAATAGTAGGGGAAATAAACCTTAACACGACACCACAAGAAAGAAATATTTTAGTGGCAATAAGGACATTAAAAATCAGATGAAAGACATAATGATTTTTTAAAAAATTGAAAATCCAGGGACATTTTTAATTCATAAATCTTTTGCAGGTTTTGGTTTTCTGTCTCCAGTTAAAATAACTGATTATGCCTGATTTTCCTAATTTTTGTCTGAATTGTTTCAGGATTTCCCTCCACCATATAGTGCACTTCACTGTTTGACCAAGTAAAAACAGTCATCACAACATTAAATGGAAGACTTGTAATTCCTGAACAAATTATACTAAATGAAAATTTACTTTACCGAACTGAGAATTGCCTCCCTGAAATAGCTACATTTAGATTGCCAAAATATCGTTGTCATTTACTGTATCTGTCTGGAATCGTTTCTAAGGCTTTGGGACTCCAGCAAATCAAAGTGAGGACCATTACCAACAAATGAAGAAAACATGGAACAATGGAAAACCTTCCTGGGAGTGACCGGCCAACCAAAATGTTTTTAAGAGCATAAGGACGATTCAATGAAGAGTTTACCAAAGAATCCTGTCGTCAGAATTCATGTCCCATTACATCTGGGATAAAACAAACACAGCATTTCAAGGGGGAAGAAAAAAAACTATTGTGTTTCTGCTCTGTCTTCTCAAACCCCCAGACAGTCATGTCAGATGGCCGCTCCTACTGAGCCTGGTTCTGTTGGAGGTTTCTTCCTGTTAAAGGGGAGTTTTTCCTCACCACCGTCGCTACATGCTTCCTCAGTATGAGGGATTGCTGTGGTTGGAAAGTCTGCATGAACGGGGCCCAACCTCACGCCAATGACTGACGCAATCTGCTGGGATTCCTTAAATAGGAAACTCTTTAACTGATTGGAATGTTTGTATAAATGTATTGAAATGACTTCTTGTTAAGTGACTTGAGATGACATCTGTTGTGAATCGGCGCTAAATAAATAAACTGAATTGAATTGAATTGACACCAACAGTCAAATAGGAAAGCCATAGCGTTATGATCTTCGCCCGCTTTGCTTCTTCAGGATCTAGATGATTAGCCGTAACTGATGGCATGATAAATTCTGTTCTCTACTTGAGGATTCTGAAGGAGATCATATGACCATCACTTTGTGACCTTGAGGTCAAACTCTTTTGGGGTTACGCAACAGGACAACGATCTAAAGAACAGCAGCAAAAGGCAAAGAAAAGAATTAAGAGTTTGGAGTGGCGTTATCAAAGCCTGAACTCAGCAGGCTGAAATTCCACCACAGCGACAGCAACACTCAATGCTAGTTATTTTAAACAAGGGCAGTTGTTGCTGCCAGAACTGTAAAACCAGTTATTAGGTTTAGGGAGCATTTACGGCCAGCGTGGTTTGGGTAGCATTTTCGTCATTTGAATACAGAAGTTTGTATTTACTTGAGTTATCAATATCTGTTACTAGAATTGTTTGAAATTCAGAAAGATTTAAATGTGACAAACAAGAAAAACAAGGGGAAAAAACAAGCACTGTAAACATCAACATCTAAATCTCTCTTCGTGGACAATTTGTTTTCTTGTATTTTCTATATTTTCTCTTGTGTTACATTTTTTTTCTAAATGTTGGTAAACTGTATAAATTCTATGTAATTTGTGCATTCTTAACATATGAAATAATTGTTTACTCAATAAAAATGATTTGGAGCTGGCACAAACATTTTATTGTAAATTAGAACAAAAGAAGGTCTCCACATTGACACAGTTGGTAGCACTGTTGCCTTGCAGCAGGAAGGTCCATGTTCTCCTCATGCATGTGCGGGTTCCCTCCAGGTACTACGGCTTCCTCCCACAGTCCAAAAACAAGACTGTTAGGCAGAGGTGGGTAGTGACTAGTTACATTTACTCAGTTACATTTACTTGAGTACCTTTTGGGGGAAAAAGTACTTTTGGAGTAGTTTTACTAGACCTTACTTTTTACTTTTACTTGAGTAATATATTTTATAAAGTATCGCTACTTGAGTAAAAGTGTCTGGCTACTCTACCCAAGGCAGATTAACTTTACTGAATAAAAATGAATGTTTGTTTTAACCAAAAATGCATGAGACTCACACATATAGTTTATGTTGAGGTGAGACCTCTTGTTTGTACACAAGCTTCATCATTTTAACATTATTTTATGTCCGCTGAGGCTGTTGCGCCATTTAGAAGTCAAGTGGGGGAAGGCTACTCTACTCTGGTCTAACATATATACACCACCTACTGTAAGTATTGGTTTCATTAGGTTTACTTTGAAAAAAATTGATTTGGAATTTTTTTTTCTCTTGTCAAATTTGTTATTTTACTATTATGTCATGTATTTCTATTTATTTGAATCTTTAGAATTTGTGTCTGCGTCTGCCTTGGTGACCATGTGTCCTCATCTGCCCCTCTACAGTGTGGGGTTCCACAGGGCTCAGTTTTGGGCCCCTCTTGTTCACACTGTACCTGCTACCTGTTGGTTCTATTTTCAGAAAGCATGGGATATCTTTTCATTCTTATGTGGACGATACTCAAATTTATTTCCTGCTTAAGAAAATGGACTCGAGCTCTCTGAAGTTTAATGAGAAAAACACTGAGTTGATTATTTTTGGAAGCTCCACCGAGACCCTCCATGTAGAAGTTGGTTCTGTGGCCCAGTTCATTAGGCCCACCAATACTAACCTCGGGGTCAAAGTGGAAGCTGGACTAAAGTTAAAAAATCTGATCTGATCAGTTGTAAAATCTAGCTTTTTTCATTCAAGGCAGCTGGCTAAAGTAAAGTAAATTCTTTCCCAGATTCATTCCGAAACAGGAATCCACGCCTTTGTTACAACTCGGATAGATTATTGTAACAGACTTTATAAAACAATAAGTGACGCCTGTATCTCTCATCCTCAGAGAGTTCAAAATGCTGCTGCCCACCTCTCAAACAGGCACACGTACGTTTGAACACATTCATCCAGTTTTAGCCGCTTTGCACTGGCTGCCTGTACATTTTAGTATTCATTTTAAAATTATTTTGATTTGCTTTCAAAGCTCTTAATGGCCTTGCCCTGCCCTGTCTGTGCAAACTGCTACATCCATACACCCCCTTCCATTCCCTCAGATCATGGTGCTCCTTCACTCCTTCTTCACTCTGTTTTGTAAAGCGCTTCTTAAAACCCACTTCTTCTCTCTGGCCTTTGACACCTTCTCAGATGTTGACTTTTAAATAGTTTTTATTTATTTATCATTTAATCACATTTTTATTAGTTTGATTCTTCATCCTATGTGATTGTATGGTCTGTTTTATTCTGTCATCACTCTGTTTTTATTTGTCCTGCGTACTGCACTTTGGTCCTGTGGGTGTTTTGAGTGCTGCACAAATAAAGTTGGCATGGTATGGTAGAATTTACTGTAACTTAATTTTTTTATCCGATTGCATCATTTCATATGTTATGATCTCAAAACAAGTACTCAATACTTGAGTAGCCTTTTTACCAAATACTGTTTTACTCTTGCTTGAGTGATTGTTTGGATGACTACTTTGTACTTTTATTTGAGAAAAAAAAGTTGAAGTAGTGCTACTTTTACTTGACTACAAATTTTGGCTACTCTACCCCACCTCTGCACGTTGAATGCGTGCATGGTTGTTTGTCTCTTTAATATGTTGCCCTGTGATGGACTGGCGACCTGGACGGGTGAGAGGCGGGGTACAGCCCACTCCCCTTTCACCTCTCTCCCCTAGATGGACGGCGGGGATGGATAGGTCAAAAGAAAATGAAAGAATCTAATTCGAACGTGACGTGATTACGTCGTAGTCTTTACGCTCCAGATAAAGCTGTGCAATGAATGGGATGAGAGGCTGACGAGGGCAGTAGGGTGGATGATGAAGATGATGATGATGATGATGAAGAAGAAGATGATGATGATGATGAGGAAGGAGGATGGTCAAGCCAACGAAGCATCGGCGTCGTAGTTTCTCATCACCTGCCTGTTTTGGAGAAATAACACGTAAATAACCCCCCCGCCCCCCCTCTCCGTACAGATGCTGGAGAGCTCTCGTCAACATAAGCCATCGGTGAAGCTGAGCTGCTGTCTAATCTCAAAGGAGGACGGAACGTGATGGTAAAACCCGGACAGGGAACCAAATGTCTTCTGTATCACATCCAGGAGCGACGGAGAGGATGGACCACCGTCTGATAGGAAGATGTCTGTCACCTCCGAGCGGCAGTAAATGCCTCACATGCGGTGAAACAACTCAGTAATATTTCTCAGCGGGAGGCTTTTTCATTTAATGGCACGTCGGACTTTGGTTGGAAATAAGAGACTAAAACCGGGATCTATGAACTGATACGGGTTGTTAAAATTGGAATGCGAATGTTTTTCCTGTTTGTTTTTTTTTTAAAAACATTTATTTATTCCACTTATTGTGAGATTTGGCACCAGCTACTTGTTTTTATAAGCAAGTTAAAATTTAATTGGTCAAGGCTCGCCAATGTTTTTGAACGCTTTACCAGCATTTACTGTCGAGCCTTTCAGTGTTTTCTCAACTTTCAGCGTAATAAAGCCAAATTCTGATTTAAACCAGACTATCTGCTGTCAGCCAGCTCCATAATCCTTCAAAGGCGAGCAGATTGCTTATTCGGCTAACGGTAGCAGCAACGAGCGTCTGGGCAGCTGTTTTGTTTTCGGTCGTCATGCTTGCACCGACGAGGCCAGCCGAAAAGGATGTGCCCAAGTGCATAAGAGCACAGCCAGCCATGTCTGACTGAGAAGCAGCTGAGCGGCTCCGCGGACCGGTCCAGAACCCACAGCGAGCAGAGCAGAGCGGCTTTATTCAGAAAGAGAGAGGAGGGAGAGAGAGAGGATCAACACCAGCAGCAACAAGCCTGTTCCCCACAGAAGACCACCGACTGGATCCTTTTTCGACCCAACTTGGCACCCAAAGCCAGCAGAAATGGGGTATGTTACTGGCAGCGCGGTCACTGTACTCGACATGCCGGGTGGTGGTGGTTGTGGTTGACTGACTTTGTTTCCCTGTCCGACACAACAGACAGCTAGCATGCTACTCACAGAGCTAACTATAAATGAAGTGCCCCTGTCAGTGTCTTCCCTCCATTCACCGGAGATCCGATCCGCACACAGACGTACACGCGCGCTGGGTTTCTTTCAAATCTGGCTCGTGAAGGCAATTAGTCTTTTTTTTTTTTTACCATTTTGGCAGAGCTTTTCTATTATGTTAAATTATACAGTATGCAAACCATCCTGCTTTGTAACTAAGGATGTAACTAGATAAAAATGCAGCATCATGATTATTGTGTTCACCATTATTATGGTTATATTATAAAAGTTGCTAATAGCATTACTCAGTTTTCCTACATTGTTATCATTATATTCTCAGTGAGTTTAAATAAAGTTACATTGAAAAAAACAACTTTTTGAATATCTTCTAGATTTCCCAAGTTAGCATTCACATTTCTAATAGGGGATAATAATTCCAATTAAACATACAAACTAGGACAAACTGACTTCTGCAAAATATGGTATTTTCACTATTAGGAAAGGTTTACAAGGAATCAAAAATTATCCTTATATTGAACGTAATGTAATTAGACATATGTAACTGTTAACTTTTCCCCCACACGTTGCAATTAAAGTTATTTTGGCGACTGCCCTTGAATAAATTTACATGTCACAGACAAGTTACAGTCAACAGCACAATCACAGTACATCCAGCTTTCAGACTGTTTTATATGTTTTATATGTATGCTTCATCAGAAGTGTGGACAAAGAATATCGTGTGTGTGTATGTATGTATATCTATCTATCTATCTATCTATCTATCTATCTATCTATCTATCTATCTATCTATCTATCTATCTATATATATATATAATGTGTGTATGTATGTTCTTTGTTAAAAAAAAAAAAAAAGGGCAAACAATGTTAAACGAATAAATAAATGTTTGGACGCACTAAATGATTAAGAATTTTTATGAGAATCGATTCAGAATTAGAGAATCGATTTAGATTTTTTTTCAACACAGCACTAGATGCCCTTTGGTGGGTTAAATATGATCACTTTATCATCACGGCCTTCTGCTGCAAAGTGTCTGCGATGCTTCATTTGACAGACAGCCGAAATGGGCGCGTGAAGTGAACATGGTTTTGAGTCAAATTAGTTACTGTAATGCAAATTTTGTGAATTTTTTAAATCACAGTTTCCATTTAAAAACAGTAACCGTCTCATCCCTACTTTTGAAGTGATTCCGTATCGTGTGTTGGGAAATCCTTCGAGTCTTCATCACTAATTTATCCCAGCTGGGCAGCAGGAACACAAGGGGGAGAGGAACCACGGCGTTACCCTACGCTCTATGCAGACAGGGTGTGGTTTTGAGACTGTAACGTTTTGACACCGTTTACTTCCCATGCCTACTTTAAAGCGATGCCGTTGGTTGTACCAGCCATCTTGGTGTATAAGAGTTAAATGAAGCTATTGCTTTAAATATGTGCACTGATATGAGCTGACCTGTTGTTCCCGCTCACTTGTTGATATTATGGATACACACACAGACATGAAGTATTGATATCTTTGGCTGTGCGGCGCTTGCAGAGACAAAATCCTGATGAAGTGCTCCATAAACTCTGTGGAACATCCTAATAATGCCACTTTAATTGTTTGCACATTGATTTCTGCAGCTGATCTTCGTTTTCTATCCAAAAAAAAAAAAAAAAACAGGCTGATAGCAGCAGGTGCTCATAAGGTCCTCCTAACAGAAGCCATTCATTTTCACTTTAGATTACAGAAGTAAGCCAGTGATCACAGTGTAGCATATGTTTTAGCTTCAGATGGTATAGAATAAAAAAAAACAAGTGGGGCCTTTAATTAAATGCCGTGCGCATCACAGCAGGCGAGCTGCGGAACCTGCAGATGTTTGGTGATTCTCCTGATCAAGAGCAACCTACTTCTGGCTGCAGATGAAAGCAGATGATGTGGCGTGTGATTGGTTTGTTGTCATGTTGTGCTCGGAGGAGGAGCAGAGTGAACCGCTAACATCATCCTTGTTAATTCTCAAGGCCGGCAGTTAAAATACAGCCAACAATCAATTCCTCAAGCACAGAAAAAGAGCATGTCTCAAGCATGTGTGGACGTAAACTTTAAGATCTTCTCGCGCGTCTCTTTTTGTCGTGGGATTTATCTCCCCCTTCCTCATCACCTTAAAGGAAGAAGCAATGTCACATTAAAATTGTTTTCTGATTTTTATTGCGTGATTAACTAAAAGTGTATCTTATTGTGTTGAGATGCCACTGGATCAGTCCATGCACTGTGGAAATTTAAAATGAGCTTATTGGTTAGAAGACTAAAAGCTTTAAAGACAAAAAATGAGTTGTCTAAAAATAAAAAAAACTATTTCCACAACTGATATGAAATTAGACAGATTAAAGTTGGTGTCACATAAGTTGTTGTTGAAATAGTAGCATTTTGTCCTAAATGGTTAATATTGGCTCACGGCCCTGAATGTGAAGAATTTTATTTTAACTATTTAGCTATTTTATAGCTAGATAATTAAGTCAGATATTAAACTCAGCAAAAAAAGAAACGTGTCCTGACTTTCAACAGTTTTTACTTTCAGTAAACTTAAAGTGTGTAAATATTTGTATGAACACTAAAAGAGTCAACACCATAAGACATAAACTAAAAATGTTTCACAGACATGTGACCAACAGAAACAGAATAATGTGTCCTTGAATGAAGGGAGGCTCAAAATCAAAAGTACCAGTCAGTATCTGGTGTGGCCACCAGCTGCTTGAAGTACTGCAGTGCATCTCCTCCTCATGGACTGGACCAGATTTGTCACTTCTTGCTGTGAGATGTTACCCCACTCTTCCACCAAGGCACTTGCAAGTTCCTGGACATTTCTGGGGGAAATGGCCCTAGCCC
The DNA here is from genome assembly GCA_963556495.2 of Valencia hispanica. Taxonomy (NCBI): domain Eukaryota; kingdom Metazoa; phylum Chordata; class Actinopteri; order Cyprinodontiformes; family Valenciidae; genus Valencia; species Valencia hispanica. The sequence continues at coordinate 34,272,385 of OY747717.1, forward strand.
TCACCCTGCGATCCAACAGGTCCCAGACGTGCTCAATTGGATTGAGATCCGGGCTCTTCGCTGGCCATGGCAGAACACTGACATTGCTGTCATTTAGAAACTCACGCACAGAACGAGCAGTATGGCTGGTGGCATTGTCCTGCTGGAGGATCATGTCCGGATGAGCATGCATAAAGGGTACCACATGAGGGAGGAGGATGTCTTCCCTGTACCGCAAGGCATTGAGATTGCCTGCAATAACAACAAGCTCAGTCCGATGGTGATGTGATATACCGCCCCAGACCATGACGGACCCACCACCTCCAAATCCCGCTCCAGGGTACAGGCCTCGGTGTAAAACTCATTCCTTCGACGATAAACACGAATCCGTCCATCACACATGGTGCGACAAAACCGTGACTCATCAGTGAAGAGCACTTTTTGCCAATCCTGTCTGGTCCAGCGTTGTTGCTGGTGATGTCTGGTAAGGACCTGCCTTACAACAGGCCTACAAGCCCTCAGTCCAGCCTCTCTCAGCCCATTGCGGACAGCCTGAACACTGATGGAGGGATTGTGTGTTCCTGGTGTGAATCGGGCAGTTGTTGTGGCCATCCTGTACCTGTAACGCAGGTGTGATATTCGGATGTACCGATCCTGTGCAGGTGTTGTTACACGTGGTCTTATACTGCGAGGATGATCAGCTGTCCTTACTGTCTCACAGTGCGGACATGGTAATTTATTGCCCACATCAGCAGTCCTCATGCCTCCCTGCAGCATGCCTAATGCACGTTCACGCAGATGAGCAGGGACCCTGGGCATCTTTCTCTGGGTGTTTTTCACAGTCTGTAGACAAGTCTCTTTAGTGTCCTGCGTTTTTAGAACTGTGACCTTAAATGCCTACATTCTGTAAGCTGTTAAGGTCTTTACGACCATTCCACAGGTGCATGTTAATTTATTGATTATGGTTAATTGAACATGCATGGAAAACATTGTTTAAACCCTTTACAATGAAGATCTGTAAAGTTATTTGGATTTTTACAACATTGTTGAAATACACAGTCCTGAAAAAGGGACGTTTCTTTTTTTGCTGAGTTTATTATACCCTCCATAACATTATTGTGTATCTGACTTGTAGGTACACAATTGTAAATAATACTCCTTTGTCGCTTTTTGGTGTATCTGATAGTGTAGCATACACAATGTGATTTCCTAGGCTACCACATGGATGTTTCTAAAATTCCAACGAATAAGTAGGGCTGGGCGATATGGATTAAAAATAAAATCTCAGATATTTTTAATGACAATTCCGATTTCTGAGATTTAAATTATTTTTCACATTCTTTTATTCTTTTACAAATTACAGAAAATGTTTGTTAAACTTTCTTTTATTACAATCATCCCTTCTGAGTTTACGCTGTAAAACATGCTTGTAAAACATGCTTGTAAAACAAGATGGTAGGCCTTGGGCGGACTGACATCACATTGAACTATGGAAAACCAAGAGGTGTAATGGTGAGAATTATTTGTTCAGATTTTCTCGATTTTCCAAAAATGAAATCTTCATAAAAAGAAGATTCGATAAATCGATAAAATTGATTTATTGCTAAGGCAAAATTTATATATATATATATATATATATATATATATTATAATGTGTGTATGTATGTCAATCATACCATAAATATGCGGCATGGATACGGAATTTACATGAATGCAGCATAAATAGCACAGCATTGACCCAATAATAACATAACCTCATCTCATGCTATGCAGACACTTTGTCTGCACTGCTGAAGATTCATTTACCTCAACATGCTGAGTGCTTGAAGTGACTCCAGCAGCAGAGCAGTCTGGCTAATTTTTTGAATAATTCACCTAATAATAATCTAACCACTTGGGGGCACTCATTGACTGTGTTTAGAGGATTTAACTTTCTGCCCAAAACTAGTTTAACGCTGTGAATTTTACACCCTTCTTCCCAATATACGTCCTCTATATTTATTGAAGAGCGACGTAAGATACGCTAACATACATGGGATAAAGAACCAACAGTTTTTAAAGTATACGCTGTTGTATTCTGAAATGTCTTCAGACCACAGTTTAGATTTCTATCCTGAAAAGCACTTACAGCAGTCTATGTGCCTCCACTTTTCAACCTAAACTCTTTTATAATAGAAGCGTTTTCCATAAATGTAAAAATGATCCAAATTTAAGCAAAAAAATAAGTGTAACATTACTGAAAAGTACACAACACAAAATTTAAAGTACATATCCGAATTACTGTTCTTTTTACACACATTAAGAACTAGTAATATTGTTAAAACTCCTTGAGACTAAGCTATTAGGTAATTTTATAACTCACAATTGAGGAGACTGTCCCCTTTCTAAAGAGCTCCCCTTTTTTTAAATTTTGTAATCAAACGGGACTTTACACTTTTGCAAATCTAAATCCATTAAGCAAAGTTTAGTAGATTTCATTATATTAGAAGGAAAGCTTCATCAGATATATTAACTTTGTGGTCCATGAAGGCAATATATGCTATTTAACAATGCTATCGTAGCTCAAGAGTGCATTATTTTATTGATTTCTCATTAACCGTCTAACAAAACGCCTGCTTCAAAAAATCTGAGCTATTCCTCAAAATGAAATCTTTGGCATCTTATCAGTAAAGTGAAACAAGAAAGATAATGTTTTAATGATAGTTTTCATGTCCTAAGATTATGTATGATTTCAGTTTTCTGAACAGAGGCTTGTGTTAAGGTTTGTCTCTCCTTTTGTGAAGCTTTTCTCATCTACCCTTAAGGTCGGTGTGGAGCTGCTGGAATAGCGACTCGCGCAAACTGAAAGCAGCATTTAATGTGCCAGTCTTCGGAAATGTAACTTTTATTCCCGTAGTGCTTGGTCTGTCTGTGCTTGTGTAAGGAGGTGCTGCTGTGGCGCGGCATATGGGAGTTTGACTGGAGGCTTTGCCTTGCCAGGCGCCTGCTGTCTCCCTCTGCGAGGCGAGTGGGTTAACGGACAGGGACACCGGGATCGGATTGGGCTAGAGCGCACGTGGGAAGGAGAGGCCGTGATGGAGTTGGAAGATGTGCACGGCTCACGGCCGGCCCTCCCGTCACGTGTGGCGGTTGCCATGACAACATGGCATCAGCGAAGTTAGTAATGCAGGGTTATTATTCCTGTTGCACAGCAGGCCCAGGCTGGAGCAGTAAATCTGAAGTTTTATCTTGTGGTAATCAGATTTGTTTTCTCTCTCCCACTAAAGAGATACTGCACACTTGAGCTTGAAGTCTATATTTTAAAACTGTGGACAAATCTTACTACTTTTATTTTTCTTTCAATGGATACTAGTCTACTTCTTTACCTGTGACATAGCTTAGTTACTTTTTAGATTCAGATGAGACAGAAGTTGGAGCAGAGGATCTGAGAAACAAGTCAGTCACTTCTCTGGATGACATTAAATTGGCCTCCAGTCATAATGCATAAAACCTTGGTGTTGTCTTTGACCAAGACATTATTTAAATAGAACAGGTTTGCAGGACTTCCTTCTTTCACATTTGTGACATTGCCAAAATGAGAAATATCCTGTCCCAGAGCGATTTGGGAGTTTAAGATCACCCTGTCTACTTCTAAGACGAGGGTATAAAGTAAGGGCTGCATAGTGTTGTGAGAACCTGCGATATGCGATAATGGTGGTGAATTGGGCGATGACGATATGACTTGCGATAAACGAACAAAAAGAATCAATATTTCTATCTAAAAATCAAGGTTTTTATGAAAAGCGTTGCATGCGGCAGACATCAGCTGTTTTGGTTGTTTTATGCTGTAATAAACAAAAAGTGTCACCAAATGTGTTACCGGCATAAAAAAATCTCATTAAAGGGACCTAAATTTTTATCCTACTCTTACTGCAGTCTAGGCAGTTCATCGTGGTACGCATATTGCCTAAACTGTTTTATTGATTATGTTAAATTTGCAATACATTGTGCAGCCCTAGTTAAAAGCCCCTTGTTTTATAAAGCTTATAGTAAGAGTGGCTTGGGTTATCACGGGCTATCTCTATAGTTATGCTGCTAAAGGCTTAGGCTGCTGGAGGACATACCGACTACTTTTCCTCACTCTGCTACTTTCTCCTACTACTCTCCAATTATTCATCATCTGAAGCCATTGCTGCCAATGCCGTTATGCGACACCTTCCTGAGCCATCGGTCAAGCTACTGCTTCTGATGATGGATGGTACGCTTGGCCCCATCTTTCTGTTTTTAACCCTGTCTCTTTTCTAGATAAAGCAACCTTAGGGCCTGTTTGTCCCATAGATTTTACTAATGGCTCCGAGCTTATCTGTTCAGCTGGGTTTCTCTCTGTCGTGGAAATATTTTATTTAATTAGCATTTGACTAACTATTCCCTGTCTTAGTATGAGTCACATCCAGGACATTAGGTCACGTAGCCTGCTGTTCATAATACCTCTGATAAGTGATGTGGATTATAGACCTCAGCATGTTATCTATCAGTACACAACATTCTCCACGCTCTTGGTATCTGACAAAATTCGAGTGATCCAAACTGCTGTCTGCACACTGTTCCTCCTTGTCTGATCAACACGTTATTAAATTCTTAAAACGCCTGGATGACATCAGTCTCATATTTGTGTAGGAGATGTTATTTTCCTATAACTCTCTCCAAGATTAAGCCACTAAAGGAGCTGCTACTCAATTATCTCTGAATCTTTTTATTTTTCCATAGAAAACATTTCTAGGTCAGCGCTTCTGTGTTTTTTATCTGGCTTCTCAAAGCCGCAGTCTGTCCCGGCAGATTGGCGCTTTCATTGAGCCAGGGTCTGCTGGAGGTTTCTTCCTGTTTAAAGGGGAATTTTACTTCCCACTCTCTCCACATTCATGCTTAGTATGATGGATTTCTGTAAAGTTAACCGTGTGTATTAATGCGATCAACCATCTACTGTTGTTACATGCTTGTTTAGGCTGCAAGTCAGTGACTTGATGAAATCAGCTGGGTTTCCCCAAATCAAAAACTTTTAACCAACTGGCATAACAAACTGAACCTAACCATATTGTTTTATGGAGCTTCTCATTGTATTGAATTGCAAACGCCATTTCAATATCACAACCGCCACAGACTGACAATATGCAGTATTTGGTATTGTGAAATTTCCAACTCTTTATTATATAGTTGGCTGGGTTCTAGCTGCTGTTTATGCCCCAACCTTGATGTATATCTTTAGTGGCTAAGATGGTAACCCTCACAGAGGGGTTGGGGCATTGTCTAAGGTAAATGTTTGGGGGGGGGGGGAATCCAGCTTCTGTGTGTATCATCAGTGGTTGTGAGTGTTTCTGCTGCCTGTATTTGGAGAACTGCTGAGCTGATAAGCTGTGCAGTCGAATTCCTGTCAAAGCACTCGTCATTGAGACTTTGAATACCCCAGTACGCTTCATTGTGAAAAGGGATTATGGGCTAACGTTCACCACACTCGCTCATAGAGACGCACTCAAAACTGGAGCTGATTTTCATCTAGGCCATAATGGCAGACCAGTAATACTCCGATACTCTGCAACTGAACATGCACCACTGACTCATATGGTCTCCTTGATAAAACCAAAGTTCGGACTCCTTAGATCAACGTGACGCCAGTTATAGTGCATCATGGTAAAGTTGACCAGAAGGTCACATGAAAACACAATGACTACCGTTTCATCCTATTTTCCTGGTGTGATTTGGCTTTAATAAGTGATATTAGCCATAATATATATACTACAGTGCCTCCAGCGTGTTCTTGTCAATGTAATTCCAATCTACACCCCCCTCCTCAAATCACAGCTTTCCAATTAACTGTCTTTCTTTAAGTAATGTCTGTCAGGGCTCCGCTCTGCTAACTTAATTAGTACATTGAGACGAGAGATTCCCAGTGACTGGAACAATAGCTAAATCCCAGAGGAGCCCTGGGACACTCGGCTCCCAGCTAAGCGTTCATCGCTTTTACTTTTCCTGGAAGCGTGGCGGACAGACATCCATGTGACAAACCTGCATTGAAAGATCCTGTTACAACACAGAGCCTTTTAAAAGGCCTAATGGGCATAACTAAAGTAGCTTTTGCTTCATTTTTGGGTAATTATCTTTGACCTGAGAGAATGAAAGCAGATCTCACTTCTTCCTCTTCCTGTGTAGCACCAAGTGGTGTTGGCATTTTGCATGCTGAAATGATTATATCTGTATAAGATATGGTTATCAACATGGTAACCAAAGCATGAGTAGATATCACTCCTGGCATTACTTTGTCTTCAGTCATGCCAGCGCCGAACTTGTTGAGTCAGTCCGCTGCTGACTCAGAAAGTATCAGATGCATTTGCATGACATTTTCACTGCATGTCTTGACATTTAGTCATTAGACTAAGTGATGACTGTTTTCATAATGACTTTTCCCATATCAGTAATTGGTCCCTGTATGGTGCAAACTTTACATTCGTCACCTCTTGCAGAAGTACAAGGATGGGATAAATTGCACAAAACCGGATATCTGGGTCATCTGACTAGAAAACCCATTAATTTACATCAGTTGGATTTCTGCTCTGACAAAGAACCCACAATGACTTGTTTGAAATAGCTTTCTGTGTAAAATTTTGCACCGGCACTAAGCAGGTCTTTGAATTATTTGCATCGACTGCTAAAGATTCAAGAAGCCTAGTTCTACATTATTGATGGTGCTGATCAGAAAAAGAAGAGACTGTGGAACATATATCATTTTCTCTGAAGTATACTGTTGAGAGAAGGGAACTGGTTTCAAAATTTACAAGATATGAAATTGCAACTGGACATCCAAGACCTTTTTAAATAAAATTTCTGGTTCTGAAAAAAAAAATGCTCAGAAGTGAAGAACACAAAATTAATAGAAAGAATGTCATTTTTGTTTGTTTTTTAATACTTTGTAAAGAATAAGTCGGGGATATTTAGTATACACCAAACGTTGCATGCCAACCGCCATTTAACAGACGTTTATGGCTTATGTTGTTGTTTTCCGTTTTTTTTCTTATAAATTTTAAAAGTCCTATGTATATATTTCGAAAGTTCCTTAAATGCAACACAGATGTGCAATGCAGGTTAGTACGGACTAGTTTCTGCCTGATGTTCATGTGTGGCATATAAAAGAAAGATCAGTCTTATATACTTGCAGGTTTCTTTTTTATTTTTGAATTAATTTTAAACCGAAAACAACTTTGTTTGAGTGTGAAATGAACCTAGAAAGTCGTATGATTGGTCCGGTCGAAGTGTGATCACGCTGCATGCACGTTGGGAGATCATTCCCTTTCTGAGAAACAGTCTGGATGCAGAGCAGGCATGGTCTCTAATCTGCAGGGAATATCGGCAACAAAGTTTCACAGAAAGTAGCTAAGGGCGGTCAGAAATGTTGCTAGAGTTGTCGCTAGGCGCTTTTTGGAAAAAAGGTCATTAAGGGCGTCTGAAAAGTCATTAGAAATGGCGACAAAGTCGCTAACTTGGTAACACTGGCTTCAGGCAGTGTCAGAAATTCTATGACCCACAGTCTGCTCGGGATGTTGCCTTTTGGTGCATCCTGCTAGAACGAGTCGTTGTGCAGTTTGATCCTCTGAAATCTTGGGCCATTCAGTGTGACACACCTCTAGAGCTTGGTGGAGGTCACATAGTGTGGCATGGACCAGTGAATAATAAATCTAACTACCAAAAGTAAAACAGTAAAATGGATAAATATGCAACGAAGTAGAAACAATACCCAATAAATTGATCGTGATGTCCAGTATGAATATGTTTGCTTAAAGACCAAGACTTGTATTGAAGAGTTTTGGGAGTGAAGCTCAGTTAGGGTTAGTTTGTGTTAGTTTGTGTTCAAACAACCAATTCACAATGCAAAGCAGAGATGAAAAGAAAAAAATTCTTTGGAGAAATTTATTTTTTATTAAATCTGAATTAGAAATCAATAACCTGATTGTATTTTATGGATCTTTCACCGCAGTGATTGATCTAATTTAGTATTTCAACATAGTAAGAAGGCAGTTTCAAAAACGACGTATACGATTATTTTTCGGTGTTTAAACTTCATCCATCCATTTTCTTCCGCTTATCCGGGGTCAGGTCGCGGGGGCAGCAGCTTAAGCAAAGAGACCCAGACTTCCCTCTCCCCAGCCACTTGGGCCAGCTCCTCGGGAGGAATCCTAAGGCGCTCCCAGGCCAGCCGAGAAACATAGTCCCTCCAGCATATCCTTGGTCTTCCTCTGGGTCTCCTCCCGGTGGGACGTGTCCGAAACACCTCACCAGGGAGGCGTCCAGGAGGCATCCTGACCAGATACCCGAGCCACCTCAACTGACTCCTCTCGATGTGGAGGAGCAGCGGCTCTACTCTGAGCCACCTCCGGATGACTGAGATTCTCATCCTTTCTCGAAGGGAGAACCCAGACACTCTACGGAGGAAACTCATTTCAGCCGCTTGTATCCGTGATCTCGTTCTTTTGGTCACCACCCAGAGTTCGTGACCATAGATGAGGGTAGGAACATAGATCGGCCGGTAAATCGAGAGCTTCGCCTTTCAGCTCAGCTCTCGCTTCATCAGACAGACCGGTACAACGCCCGCATAACTGCAGACGCACTACCAATCCGTCTATCAATCTCCTGCTCCATTTTTCTCTCATTCGTTTAACAAGACCCCCAGATACTTCAACTCCTCCACTTGGGGAAGGACTTCATCCCCGACCCGGAGAAGGCATCCCACCCTTTTCCGGCTCAAAACCATGGCCTCTGATTTGGAGGTGCTGATTCTCATCCCAGCCGCTTCACACTCTGCTGCAAACCGCTCCAGCGAAAGCTGTAGATCACGTTCCGATGAAGCCAATAAGACCACGTCATCTGCAAAAAGCAGAGACCCGATCCTGAGGCCACCAAAACGTATACCCTCAACACCTTGGCTGCGCCTAGAAATCCCGTCCATAAAAGTTATGAACAGGATTGGTGACAAAGGGCAACCTTGGCGGAGTCCAACTCTCACCGGAAACAAGCCCGACTTACTGCTGGCAATGCGAACCAAAAGCCCGTATCAAGGGGCCCGGTACCCCATACTCCCGGAGTACCCCCAACAGGGCTCCCCGAGGGACACGGTCGAACGCCTTCTCCAAGTCCACAAAACACATGTAGACTGGTTGGGCAAACTCCCACGCACCCTCCAGGACCCTACTGAGGGTATAGAGCTGGTCCAGTGTTCCATGGCCAGGACAAAAACCGCATTGTTCCTCCTGGATCCGAGGTTCAAGTATCCATCGGACCCTCCTCTCCAGAACCCCTGAATAGACCTTACCAGGGAGGTCTGCCAATCCAAGGGAACTGCCACCGATGCCCACACAATATTGCAGAGCCGCCTTAACCAACACAGCCCCACAACATCCAGAGCCTTGAGGAACTCTGGTCGAATCTCATCCACCCCCGGAGTCTTGCCACCGAGGAGCTTTTTAACGACCTCTGTGACCTCAGCACCAGAGATTGGAGAGCCCGACCCAAAGTCCCCAAACCCTGCTTCCAGATTGGCAGGCGTGCCGGTGGGATTGAGGAGGTCTTCAAAGTATTCCATCCACCGACCCAAAAAGCCCCGCGTCGAGGTCAGCAGCACACCATCCCCACTGTAAACAGTGTTGGTGGCTGAGCGCCTACCACCTTGCGGCCACAGCTTCGGTCAGCCGCCTCGACAATGGAGGCGCGGAACATGGTCCACTCGGACTCAATGTCCCCCGCCTCCTCCGGGACGTGTTCGAAGTTCTGCCGGAGGTGTGAGTTGAAGCTCCTTCTGACAGGAGACTGCCAGACGTTCCCAACAGACCCTCACAACACGTTTGGGCCTTTCAGGTCTGTCTGGCGTCCTCCCCCACCATCGGAGCCGACTCACCACCAGGTAGTGGTCAGTGGATAGTTCAGCCCCTCTCTTCACCCGAGTGTCCAAAACATGCGGCCGCAGATCAGATGAGACGACAACCAAGTCGATCATTGAGCTGCGGCCTAGGGTGTCCTGGTGCCAAGTGCACAAATGGACACCTTTATGCTTGAACATGGTGTTTGTTATGGACAATCCATGACGAGCACAGAAGTCCAATAACAAGAAACCACTCGGGTTCAGATCTGGGGGTCTCACTGTCATTGCCCACGTGAGCGTTGAAGTCCCCCAGCAGAACAATGGAGTCCCCAGGAGGACCACAATCCAGCACCCCCTCCAAAGACTCCAAAAAGGGTGCGTAAGCACAAACAGTCAGGACCCGTCCCCCAACCCGTAGGCGGAGGGAGGCTACCCTCTCGTTCACCGGGGTAAATGCCAACGTACAAGCGCCGAGATGGGGGGGCAACAAGTATGCCCACCCTGGCTTGGCGCCTCTCAATGGGGGCAACTCCAGAGTGGAAGAGAGTCCATCCCCTCTCGAGGAGACGGGTTCCAGAGCCAGAGCCGTGCATCGGTGTTTAAACTATCTATTTTAAAGCCAATCTGTATTTTGAATACCGTAGGTAGCAATCTTGACTGTTTATGAAGTCTAGCAGTCGGAAAAAAACACACAAAAAAACAGGCCGTGCTAATCAGATCGAGTGTGCGGAGCTAATTTATGTAGCGCAGCTTAGAGGCACTCTGTTATAGCTTAGCACCAAAGTACAAAAGAAAAACTCCGGTGGAACGGAGTAACTCGTATTGCAGGATTTAAAACGACTGTCGGTCAGAAACCTTTAAAACAGTGTTCATACCCAAACAGTTGAAGTAATGAATTCTTACAAATGCAGCAAGAACACAGTGAAATAGACAATCAAATAAACCTTAATTTGTTTATCTTATGCTAATTTATCTCAGCCCAGACACAACCTTACTTGAACAATTCTTAGATCTCCATAGAAGGGTAGCGCCATTGTCTGAAAAGACGGGGCGATAAAGCAGAGAAACTAGCACCGTAGCTCGTCAGTTAACAGCAGCTGTTTGTGGTCAAGGCTAGCAGTGAGGCTTCAAAGTCCGTGGCAGCTAGCCATTGTTAGCCAGAACTCTGAGTTGTCTAGCGGCAGGGCATCGTGGCGGCAGAGCATCAGCAAAGAGAGTCTCTCTCTCTTTGTGGAATTTGTAATTCAAAAGATTCCTTCTGCAGAGTGTTGAACAAATCAGAGTCAGTATTTATCCCATCGGCCGAATACAGTTAGCTGATCAATGGTCAGCGGACTGTACAGATATTTTGGGTCCAAAAGGCTTATTCCAGAAGCCCGCTTCCTCCCTCGCCAGCGAAGGACAGAGTTGGCTTCATCCAACTTTCCAACACATCTTACAACTATACTGTGTGTTCAATTACTAGGCTAGCGGGTTTTTTGACCATATCATCATTTTGGAGCATATTTTCTAACTCGAAGCTGGATAAACTTGAATCTTTGAAGATGGGCTAAAAATCAACTCCCAAACCTACGGCCAGTTTTTAGAACCCACTTTCTTCAAGCAGCGGTACAGGAAAAAGACTGCATCTTTCAAGAAGAATTATTTATTTTTATGCAGGACAAGGCTCCATCACATGCATCCAAGTACTCATCTGTGTGGCCATCCAGTAAAGACATTAAATATGAAAATCTTATGACATGCCCCCCTTCCTCACCTGACCTGAACCCAATTGAGAACTTGTAGGCGGTTCTTAAACGGGAGATTTACAGTGAAAGAAATCAGAACACCTCTCTTAATAGACTCTGTGGCTGCTGAACAAAAAGTTGATCGTCAACAGATCAAGAAACTGACAGACTCCATGAATGGAAGGTTTATCGCTGGTATTTGAAAGAAGGGTGGTGATTAAAAAAAAAAATGGAAAAGATGGAAAAAAGTGTTTTTCATTTAGTTGTGTAATAACTCTTCACATTAATAGATGCCCAATAATTGTGCACATATAGATGTTCTCATAGCAAAGTCAAAAACTCACTTTTACTTTCTTAAACATTGATGTTTGAGGTTTATTACCATTTTGGATTAACTGAGAGCACTGTAGTTGGTGATTAATAAAAAAAAAACCCAGTTAATTACATTTTAGATTAAATTACAACTGAGAGTGATCGCCTGCAGCCGTCTCTCCAAGTGAAAATCTTTAATTCTCTAACAGCGACAAACATCTCTGTTTCCCTTTTAAGCTCGTCTTTGCCTTCAGAAATGTCTTTGATTGATATTCCTGCAAAAAAGGAGCACATCATGCGTTCGCTATTGTGAACAGCTATGGTTATAGAGTCATTGCCTTTTAATTCAAGGCCTTGTGAGCTTTTCATCCATAGCTTTGCTTGGAAGTCATCCAGTGGCAGCTGATCTCTGTATGCTCAGGTTGCTTCCAGGTCTGCCCCTCTCTCTTCACATGAGCACACGCGCCGCCGGTCAGGGCCTGGCATGAACTCACCCTAACTTTCACACACACAAGCACACACACACACACACACACACAAATCTGTATTTCTACCCGTATTAGGACTTTATATTGACTTCCATTCATTTTAATAGCTGCATTTATGCCTAACCCTTACCCTAACCATTACCAGTTATTGCCTAACTCTAACCTTAACCAAAACATAATTCACACCATACCTCTAAACCTAAACCCTAACCCTAAAAAAGGGGGTCCACCATATTAGGACCGGGCTTTGATCCCTATAAGGTCCATCGGTCTTCAGAAGGTTGGCAAATATGGCACATGCCATAGAAGGTCCTAAATATGATAGGTAAACAAGGACACACACACACACATGAGACAGAAAAATATTTTTGATCCAGCATCATCTAAACTTTTTGAAGAGCCTCTGTCACTGCTGTAAAGAATGGAGTTGATTTCACTGCTATACTCCTCAAAATGTTTGTAGCCATCATGGTCATCTCTTTCTGGTATTTAGATCAATGTTCAAAACAGTAGATATGATGCTGCCCTTCTATATCATACAGTTCTCAGTGATAAATACCTTCTTTTTTTTTTACATATATTAACACAAAGCATTTTGACACATCCGGAGCTGCAAACCTAAATTCATTTTACTGTTATGTGATCGACCAACACAAAGTAGTGCATAATTGTGAAATGAAAGGATTTTCATATTTTAGAAATACAAATCTGAAAAGTGTAATTCATCTATACTAAGCTCCTTTTATTTTGATACCCCTAGATAAAATGTAATGCATCAAATTGCCTAAATTGGAAATGGAGTCCAGTCGTATGGCGTTTATGATCAGTTTATCGCTGGGGTGTGAAGACCTCAAGTTTGCAGATGCTTTGCTTTAGCAGTGATATAAAAAAGCTGGTCAGAGTTGATAGGACGATGGATGGTGCTCAATACAGGGCAATTCTGGAAGAAAAGCTGTTGGATGGCCACGGTGGAGGTTCACCTTCCAGCAGGACAACAATCCTACACATACAGTTAAAGCTAGAATAGAGTGGTTTAGATCAAAGCGTATTAAAAGTCTCGTTCACTGAGAAACCGTATAATAATTTAATACTGTAATACTTATATATCTCAGTCACACTGCATTCATTGATTCTAGACCACAGGAAATGTATTTAAAATAAACGGTGAATGAGACATTTAATGGGTTAGAATGGCCCAGTCAAAGTCCAGAGCTATATGCAATTGAGAATTTGTGACAAGAATTGAAAATTGAAACGCTCCCCATCCAATCTGATTGAGTTTGAACTAATTTACAAACAAGAATGGTCAGAAATCTCAGAATGTAAATGTCCAAAGCCAGTAGAGACATAGAATAGAATAATCCGTTATTGTCCCACAAAGGTGGAATTTCAGCAATATCCCGAAAGACTATAGTAGCAAAAGATTGTTCTATAAAGAAGTGACTCACTGGGCCATTCTTGGGTGTGAATACTTTTAGTAAACACTTTATTTCTTCTAACAGCTTCTGATGTAGCCTGTGTGCTACTTTACAACATGACATTTGCTGAGTTTTGTGTGTTGGGTGTTGTACATGGTGTATGAACAGGGTTTGAGATGTGAAAAGCTCTCCTTCCCACTAGGGTTTGGCGATGTCCCCCAAATTGGCAGTTGACGATGTTTACAGTAAAGCACCGCGATGGACGAGGATATCGTCCCCTCGCGCGGGGGACTTTTTTTTTTACTATGGGGCTGTTTATACGACAACGTTGCCGTTTTTGTTTGAATACGTGGGTGAAAACGCACTGCGTTTACACGACAGGGCGCGCGATGGAAAACGATGTAGTACATATGCCCGGCCTTTAGATGGCAGTGTGCCCCGTGTATGCAGTTTTCCAAGGTTTCCCCCTCACAACCCGGAAAATAAACATTTCATGATACCCAACAATGGCGGTCTTCTTGTAGTTCTCCGCTCAAATAAAGGCATTTTGATTATTTGACGCACGTACTGTATGCGACCAAATAACTGCAGAAGCTGCATCAGCAGCCATTGTTGTTTTTTTTCTGTAGAAAGGCGGAGTGCGCAAGTGCAAAATGTCCGTAGGCGGCTGGCAGTGACGTCATCGTTTTCAAAAGTCTCCGGCTTGCGTTTACACAACAACGAATCCCTCAGCGTTTTCAAAACTCTCCACTCTGGAAGCCGTTTCCCAAAAGCTGCGTTTTCGCCCCCCGATTTTCCCGTTGTCGTGTAAACGAGAGGCCGAATCGGAGAGAAAAACCTCAGTTTTGCTGAAAAACGTCGTGTAAACAGCCCCTATATCTCTTTACATAGGCCAAAAAAAATTTATTTATAAAGTAGGAAAAACCTTAATTTCGTAAACTGTACTTTCATTATTTTGCTACACTAATACAAGTTGCAAAACGTTGTACGTTTCAACTTGTAATACATTTCACGCAGCTGCGTGAATCCCTGACAGAAATGATGAAGTGACCACTTAAATGGGACCCACTGTACTCACCCGTGCTTTTTAATACGTGTCACTCGGTTGCACGTAAGGGGAAAAAAAGAGACTGATGAACCGAGCTGTAAAGCACAACAATGTATTTTCGGGGTGGACCAGTCGCTGATGCCAAAAAGTTAAAAAAAGAAATAAAATTTAACGTCCAGATTGTGTCCTCAGTCACCCATAAGGAAGGCGGTCAGGATCCACCTACTACTCCAGGTCGTTCTCCTCCCAGGTAACAGCCTGTGC